>CM064513.1:20276174-20527479 GCA_032716605.1 Paralithodes platypus | reverse complement strand
GTTGTGGTAGGCCCTACATAGGTAGGCATTAGCTAGAATACGGGGATTGTTGGGGTGGCTGCGGAGGGTTGGTGGGGGAAGAGTTCACTTGGGTTGGACTTTCACCGGAAGTCATTTTGGAAGGGTGCACGGAGTCTTGGATAGGGGCTAAAAGGTTGGATAGGGGATTCATCGCACGGCGTAGGCATTCTTCTCTGATGGCGAGCATATGTTCTTCGAATAAGCCATACGGGTCGAGATGGGCGGTGATGTGGGGTGGGAGGATGTTTAACAATGCGGTGAATAAGAGTTCATTTGTTGGTCGTAATCTTCATAGCTATACGTGGTCCTCACGTATCTGGAGAGTTGTATGAGGGCACATTTATATCCCCTTCAGACTTGATCTTGTCGACTTTTATTATTTTGGGGGCGACGGGGGAACCCAAAAGTGGATCTAAAGTCCGGATCACGAAGGATCGAAACTGGTTCCAGGTACTCTCTGGCGTATTCGGTTTCACCATTTGGTGAATAAATCTTTAAAAGTAGGCTTATCAACAAGTTGGGAAACGGCTTCTCCCAACTGTACTACATGCAAAATTGACATGTCCATTTTTTCGCGGTCATTAGGAGTACCACATTGTACACTGGCTTTATTATGTCTAAGTAACTGGTGATATCATATGTGTTTACATCATACTTGGGAATGTGTGCGAGTGGCTGAAGATTTCGCGATGGGCCATGCGTCTACTGTTCCAAACTTGCAGTGTAATGCAACTTTTTATCCGAATCAAGAACCACCGCTGCCGCCAATGTTATGCCCTGTTTTTCTACAGGTTTAACTTGGGTAATGTGAGTTCTAATTGACTGGGTATAGAAGGCTGCATGCACAATACAAGATATGAGGAATAGAGAACACAAAGAAACACATGGTAGCAAGTTACATGATCACGTTTATTGATATACCACTGCAGAATACTTGTGTAAGACAATATAATAGAATTGAACAACACTAGCATAAGTGGATCTGGATGGAGCCTAGTCTCCCACTTCCAACGTTCAGGTATTAATCTTCTGATCACTGGCTTTGATTTCACAGGTTTATATACCGAAGACCATCAATGTTACTTATAGACCCATATTCACTGTTAGATTTATTACTGGTAGCTCTGGTGCACAAGTAGTAGTTCACAGACTAGATTAGACACGCATTTTTAGAGCACGGGAATTCTAGTACCCTCAGGGGGTACTGATCTAAGTTTTATATCCTTGTCTCAGAAATACATAGAACGCAAATCAGTGGGCGAACGTTAGATATCACTAGAGTTTTAATATCTGAATAAGGTAATTACGAGAGTCAAGGTCGCCTGTTAATTAAAGAGCACTGATCGCTTAGTACGTCCCAAATGGAATGGTTAAGTATGAATTACACTGGGCAAGGTCTTAGCCACTGCGTAGAAATATTAAGTAGTGAATCTAAAACAGCACAGTAATATGTAGTACTGCTAAAGGGAATCTTGGGTAGTATCTGATGGGTCTGGTCCTGGTTATCTTGCGGCCATGATGTTGGGGGCTAAGGACTGGTTCCGCGGCCGTCCAGGGGGGCCATATGTGTGAAGTTCTTCAATACGTGGGCAGGTCCTTCTATCCAAATCTGCCACGGAGTCTGCCGGTTCTGGGATCTCACTCCGGAACAACACAAGGGCAGAGCTAGAAATTAACTGCAGGGTAGTGACCCCTGGTTGGTGTCTAGCTTTCAACTGATTTGACTGGGGTCGGGAGTTAGATTTATAGGCTCGGTTCTGGACCCTGTAGACAGTAGGGATCTCGAGTCTTATGGACTTAATTGAGCTCTCAATAGATATTGGGACTAGGTAAGAGGGTATTTACTGTGTGGCACAGGGCGATAGGAAGCCTTTATATTTTCATATAACTGAGCCTTAGTAAGAGGTACTATTTTGGCTATACTGGACGTATTTAGGGGAGAGAGACTGGATCTACTTTGCGAGGAGGATGGGGACAGCTGTGATAGGAGCGTCTCTCTAGAATGTTCAATCTTCATTCTATGGTATAGCTGAGGTGCTAATTTATGATCAGAGCACGCAAGAAAGGTAAAATGGTTTATTGTGAGTTAATAGCGGTTAGTAAAGGTGTTAGTCATTCATGGTTAGTTCATTGATAGGAAGAATTCCTGTGCTACCTGGCAATGACTCGAAAGTCAAAACAGGGGCCAGTATACCTCCGCGGGGGCGGGGGTCGTCCCTCCTCGGGTGGGCAAAAGGGAGCTGGGCGCCCTCTCGCTCATATATTCGTCCGGCGGCTGTGGCTAGGGGCTTGCCATATCACCAGTGTTTGTAATAACCCTCTGTGTATGCGACAGATGTGAGTGTCTTTAATACCAAAACCGAAGGTGCCTTAGCTCGCTGGTGTAACTCGGCTGGTTGTTAATTGTAGGGTTTGCTGGATCTGGTGGAGACTGGGTTGCTAACTCTGCCACATTTATCGGGAAGTATGACAATAGAAGTTAGTTACTGGCGGGGCGGCTAGCCTCGCACCGACGACCATTGGGTGCAGGGTTGTGAATGTGTTGTAAGAGAATAGATGGCATGCAAGGGGCTAGTAAAGTGCACATGTTGTTCTGGCCTACTAAGTGAGGTAGGCTGGATAGGAGTATATATATAAAAGGTTGGAGAGCGTTAGTAACGGACAATTCAAGGATCTTCAAGAGGTAGGAGAGAGAGGCTAGGTCGGACAAGAGTGGAGAGGCGCGGGTGTCTAATTGGGAGGGGGGGGGGGGAGAGTTCAAGGGCTACAGGGAAATTTTGCCCCTAAGGTCCCTGGGCGTGGGGGGTGGCATTAGGCTACAATTTATATGGAAGTTTGAAAAGGCAGTAGAATACGTTAGCCAAATTCTACCGGGGAATTCAACTATGGGGTTGTAGATGAGTCTGGAAAAGATAGAGTTATGTGATCAGACAGAGGGTTATGGATACTATTAGTTGGCCCTGGGAACTGCGTTTTCTATTAAATATAAAATACCACCCACAGCCGCAGTACGTAAGGTTACTTAGTTATTCTTTCGGGGTACTTATGACAGATACTGAAACCAGGTTATCTTATACAATCTCTGGTTGGGGTAAGAGGTGTAAGACACGAAATAAATTGGCGTAGTGTGGGCTGTGGATACGAAGGAGGCAAGGGGAAGACGTATGACAATTGTGGAAAGTAAATGGAAAAAGGTGAACACAATGGGGATAAAAATACTTACCTAAGGATTGCATACATAGAGTTATGGGGCGATGGCTCTTCAGAAGCTTAGTCTGGCAAGACAAGATGTTAGGGAATGTTAATATTAATACTTAGTTACTAGAGGAACAGTGCAAGGGCGGCACGGGTTACATATATCTATACTCGTCATGGAAAATGATATACGTTGTCTAGGGACAGCGTGGGTGTTTTAACTTCTAAGATATATAACATCTACTTCTCGGATGCAAGAACATACATAGATATAATTATGGCTGTCTGATGTGTTGGCATTGGCTCAACGTCGGGACAGGCATGGGTGTTTTTAATATGAATGTATATTCCTGTTCATCATCTTTGTAGTTAGAAGTGTAGGACACGAGGGGGTTAGTGTACGTGAGATGTGGAAAATGGTCAGTTTTAGAAAAGGTAAATGGGTGTGTCCTGGAGCTGTTTAGCCCTGCGGGCTTGGGCCTGGCTGAAATGGCTGGCTCGGTCGGCTGGTCCTTTCGTTCTGTGGACCTTTCCTTTGGTGTTTCTGTGTGGTGTTCGTTCATGGCTTCTGTGGTGGGCTTCTCGTTCTGGGGCATTTTAACTAACATATAATATTAGATTGTTGTTGTTGTTTTTGGCGCACTCTCCCATCCAGGAGTTCGTTCTATGAACGATGGCTGTTTCCTTATTGTTATTTGTATTTGTTAAACATTTTCATATTACTTATATATTTCTTTTCTCAAATTAACGATAGTCTCCCTCCCTTTTAGAACTGTTCGTATAATCTCTGCTACCCTTTTTAATTCATTTTGTTCAAATATTTCCCTCAAGTTGTCCCTACCTCTCAGATCTTTGTATAGGTCTTCGTATGATTCATAGTTGAACAGGTGCATTTGATTTTCATTTTCATTTTGACAAATATCGCACAATAGGTTAGATTCATATTTGTTTTTGAAGTTTTCTTTTACTTCTATCATTCTTGTCCTTGCCTAAAAATTGTTGCTGGCATTTTCAAAGCTTAAGTCCTCAATATAATTACTGAATATGTCTTGTTCAACAGCTTCTCTAGTTTTACTTTTACTTTCGATTGTCACAAGATATGCCTATTTCATAACATCCGAGACCAATTTAAGTAGCCTATTTGCACCCTATTTTTTCGCAAATTACTGTAAACTGGGGTGATTTCGGACTGCGGTCATAACTTCGGACTTTGGCAATAATATGTAATTAGCCATTGTCATTATACGCTGGGAACGCTTATACCATACTTTTCAGAATACTTCGGACATTATTTAGGAAAAGGATAAGGATATTATGGGAGATAATTTTAGGAGGCTTCCTGGATTACGGGCGCATTATCACTACACATCACTTGACCTAGTTAAATCTCTACAATGTGTTTACAGTCAGGAGAAATTGTAAAAAACAAACTAGGAAAATTATAGGAAAATTTCCGAAATTACCCCACTTTACGAATTGTGTAAACTCGCGAATTTGGCAACTATCTCAGATGCTGCCACACCGGAGTATGCAATTGTTTTGGTATGGTAAATATATTACCCTTTCAATTTAGCAATATATAATTGATTTCACAATAACAAAATATTGCATAATTACCCTAATGTTTTATAGTAATTAGTATATGCAACTAGAAGCCTATACTTTACTATTAATAGCGGTTGTGGCAGCTTTCTTAACGCTTCCACTAAAAGCTGCTTTTAAGGGGTTATGAATAACTTTTAAGGATTTTCTTTTAGTTAAAATTACTTTTAGGGACATTTTTAAATTCTTTTATAAATACCGGCCCTGGATACCAGCGTACATGGGGCGGTATTTATAAAGCACTTTTAGGCTTAAAAGTAGCTTTTAAAGATGGCGGCCACTTTTAAAAGGTAAAAGTTGGGTAAAAAAACTTTTAGCAGCTAAAAGTAGCTTTTAAACCCGGCGAAAACTAAAATTTTAGCGCTTAAAAGTTACTTTTAGAGGACGATGAAGATGGTTGAATAACAAATCCGCCACCCCCTGCCAAGGAATTTTCATGTTAGAGGACAAATTGGATTAATAGGCCTATCATACTACTCAAAGGTGATCCACTGTGTTTTCTCCAACGAATAAGCTATATTAGAAAGTAACCTACGACCATATATTATATCAACCTACTTTAAACATTTCGATTCATACTGTATATATTAGTCCGACTACATTTTTTGCCGCGGTCGGTCTCTCGGTAGATGGGTAAATCCAAGGTTAAGAGATAAAAACAAAATTCTTATGTTCTTATGTTCTTAAATCGCTTAACCTTGGATAAATCCCCTCCTCCGCCCACAACCGGTATAGTTCCAGCGTCCTCGTTGACAAACGCCTATACTGTACTTGTTGGAAGAACACTAACAAATAGACCAAATTAAAGGAGTGTAGAAGGACTAACATATAATATTAGATTGTTGTTGTTGTTTTTGGCGCACTCTCCCATCCAGGAGTTCGTTCTATGAACGATGGCTGTTCCCTTATTGTTATTTGTATTTGTTAAACATTTTCATATTACTTATATATTTCTTTTCTCAAATTAACGATAGTCTCCCTCCCTTTTAGAACTGTTCTTATAATCTCTGCTACCCTTTTTAATTCATTTTGTTCAAATATTTCCCTCAAGTTGTCCCTACCTCTCAGATCTGTGTATAGGTCTTCGTATGATTCATAGTTGAACAGGTGCATTTGATTTTCATTTTCATTTGACAAATATCGCACAATAGGTTAGATCATATTTGTTTTTGAAGTTTTCTTTTACTTCTATCATTCTTGTCCTTGTCATAAAAATTGTTCTGGCATTTTCAAAGCTTAAGTCCTCAATATAATTACTTGATATGTCTTGTTCAACAGCTTCTCTAGTTTTACTTTTACTTTCGATTGTCACAAGATATGCCTATTTCATAACATCCGAGACCAATTTAAGTAGCCTATTTGCACCCTATTTTTTCGCAAAATTACTGTAAACTGGGGTGATTTCGGACTGCGGTCATAACTTCGGACTTTGGCGATAATATGTAATTAGCCATTGTCATTATACAATGGAAACGCTTTTACCATACTTTTCAAGAATACTTCGGACATTAGTAGGAAAAGGATAAGGATATTATGGGAGATAATTTTAGGAGGCTTCCTGGATTACGGCGCATTATCACTACACATCACTTGACCCTAGTTAAATCTCTACAATGTGTTTACAGTCAGGAGAAATTGTAAAAAACAAACTAGGAAAATTTCCGAAATTACCCCACTTTACGAATTGTGTAAACTCGCGAATTTGGCAACTATCTCAGATGCTGCCACACCGGAGTATGCAATTGTTTTGGTATGTTAAATATATTACCCTTTCAATTTAGCAATATATAATTGATTTCACAATAACAAAATATTGCATAATTACCCTAATGTTTTATAGTAATTAGTATATGCAATTAGAAGCCTATACTTACCTATTAATAGCGGTTGTGGCAGCTTTCTTAACGCTTCCACTAAAAGCTGCTTTTAAATGTTTTATGAATAACTTTTAAGGATTTTCTTTTTAGTTAAAATTACTTTTAGGGACATTTTTAAATTCTTTTATAAATACCGGCCCTGACCCTTTAACCTTAAGATCTCAAGCTAATCCAGGTAATCCAGGAAATTAACACCTACTTGTAAATTGTACCTCTTCTCTCTCAGAGAGAGAGAGAGAGAGAGAGAGAGAGAGAGAGAGAGAGAGAGAGAGAGAGAGAGAGAGAGAGACACAACCTTGATGTAGGAATAACTAGCAAAATCAGTAAATTTACAGATGACACTAAAATGGAAACACTCCAAATAGATTTAGACATATTACACAAATGGGTAGTAAACTGGCAGATGAAGTTCAATGTAGGTAAATGCAGTGTAGTAAAATTGAGTAAATCGATAGGAAATGCAGTATACAATTTCGATAACGTGGATATAACTAACTCAAATAATGAAAAAGACTTGAGAATCATCGTCAACTGTGATTTGAAACCACGAAATCAATGCATCAGTGTTCGAAATAAGGCAAATAGAGTTCTGGGATGTATATCTAGAAGTGTGAGTAACAGAACAGCAGACGTAATAAGTAGTAATCTTGAACTTTTATCTAGCGCTAGTGAGGCTACACATGGATTATGCTGTTCAAAATTGGAGTCCCTATTAGAGAATGAACATAGATTCCTTGGAGAGAGTACAACTGAGAATGACAATAATAATCTGTAATATTAGAAATCTTCCATATGAAGACAGGACAGGTTGAAGAAGCTAGGCTTACATTCGTTAGAAAGACGCAGAGTTAGATATGATATGATACGATATGATAGATATGATAGAGGTGTTCAAGTGGGTAAGTGAGATAGGCTAAATACAGGGGATTTGAAAGATGTACTGAAGCTCAGCGATAGCGAGAAAACTCAAACAAATGGTTTCAAATGAGATACATTTCGTTTCAAAAAATATAGGCAAATACTGGTTTGGTTAAGAGTTGTATATACCTGTGGAACAGGCTACCTAGCGCCATAGTGCGATCAAGAACGATAGAGAGCTTCAAAATACAATTAGATAGACATTATGGACAAGATGGGTTGGGCGTAAGAGGGATCTGCCTTGTGTGGGCCAATCGGCTTTATGCGGGCTCCCATATTCTTTTTTTTTTTTCTTTTCTGCGTATGAAGGAGACAAAAGGCAGGTTACTAAACTATAATACCATATATATATACATATATCTCTTATTGATACCTTTCATCCACTTAAAAACACCTCTATCACCTTTCATCCACTTAAAACACCTCTATCATTATTTCCTCTACATAATCGTCTTTCTAGCAATATGATAGCAATATTAACTAATAAGTCAGTCAGTCACAACTAATATTAATTATAATATTTATAACACACACACAAACACACACATTATATATATATATATATATATATATATATATATATATATATATATATATATATATATATATATATATATATATATTATGTGTGTGTGTGTGTATGTATTAGAATATACAATGGGTGAAGCATTAGAACAAAAATAGATTATTGGTGAGTGGGAGGAGTATAATCTGTGATTAGAGGACCAGGTGGATCCTCTAATCACATTTAATTGGTACCATTGACTGCCTTTTTCTTTTAATTACAATTTATACTCCTCCCATTCCCCACTACCTCTTTTCCATAGTTGATACAATTTCTATATTTAACTGAATATTTAATAGTGGATGCTAACGTGCTATTAAAAATATGTACAAATTATATATATATATATATATATATATATATATATATATATATATATATATATATATATATGGGTAGAGGAGGAGATAATTACAGTAATTAAAAGTAGTTACTAAACTATAACTGTATTGATATTGAAGTTGGACATTATTGAATTTATATATGTACTATGGCACATGTTGCTTAGAAGAGGAGTACAAAGGAGTACAAAGGAGGAGAGAGAGAGAGAGAGAGAGAGAGCATAACATAAGAACAACCTAAGATAATGGGAGTCAGCAGAAAGCCAATTGGCCCACACAAGGCAGATCCCTCTCACACCCAACCCATCTTGATTAGAGCAATGCCCATATTTACCTTATTTACTAATAATATTTCAAACTATCGTGGTCCATCATCAAGCACTTGATGTAGGTCCTAGTACAAACTAGTACCATATGAATCCATATACTTAGTCTAAACAAATCCTCTATGGTGTTATCCTAATGCCCTATTTAGTATTTATAATGGTGGTTGGGTGTGAGTGGGATCTGCCGGTTGTTGTCCAGTCGGCGCTCTGCAGACCCCCGTTTTCCCATGTTGACCTCTGATCGTTTTGGTGAGGTCAGTCCTCATGGTGTTAGTGAGTTGGGCCTATTATTAGGCCCTATAATTAGTGTTGGGTGTGAGAGGGATCTGCCTTATTTGAGCCGATCGGCCTTCTGAAGACTCCCATGTTCTTATGTTCTTATATGTAAGTCCTAGGACCTTCCACATGATAGAAATCTTCCTTACGTACTAAAGTTCAGTGATAGCGAAAGAACTCGAACAAATGGTTTCAAATTAGATATTTTTCGTTTCAGAAAAAGATATAGGCAAATATTGGTTTGGTAACAGAGTTGTAGATAGGTGGAATAAGCTACCAAGTGCTATAGTGGAATCAAGAACGATAGAAAGCATTAAGAACAAAATAGATTGGCATATGGACGAGATGGGTTAGGTGTGAGGGGGATCTGCCGGGTGTGGGCCAATCGGCGCTCAACAGACCCTCATTGTCTGTCCTCTGACCGTTTTGGTGAGGTCGGTCCTCATGGTATTAGTGAGCTGAGCTAATAATTTGGCGTCGTAATTAGGGTTGGGTGTGAGAGGGAACTGTCTTGTGTGGGCCAATCGGCTTTCTGCAGACTCCCATTTTCTTATGTTCTTATACTCCCATTCTCCACTACCTCGTTTCCTTAGTTGATGCAATTTCTATATTTAACTGAATATTTAATAGTGGATGCTAACGTGCTTTTAAGAATATGTAGGCCTACAAATTGTATATATATATATATATATATATTCACTTTTGGGGAGAGGAGGTAGTAATAATTAATAGTAGTTGCTAAACTATAACTGTGTAAGGATATTGGAATTGGACATTATCTCAGCACTTGCCCTGCAAGCATTTATTAAAATTAAGAGAGCAACTCAGTTTAGACTTGTACTGTCCCGAGACCATTGACAAACGATGGTCCAAGACCAATTACAGAAATGTTCACAGGGTCTTTCAGGAATTCCCAGGTTTAGGAAGAATTGGAGTAAGAGACTGCCGAAAGGAAGAAAAAGCACGGATTCTCTCACAAAAGGAGAAGTTTAAAAGAGCATCTGTGATGTCTCAAAAAATGTCATCTATGATTGCGGAATGTGGCATGAAAGATTATAAGAGTAGAATGGCAATTCTACATGACTTAGTTAGATTGTGGGAAGCTGGACGTAATGCTCTTGTTATAGAATTGTTAGAAAATGAAGACAATCAGACAATACATCAAGAAGACATTGATGATCCTGGACTAGCTAGCAACACTGAATCTTTTGGCCAAGATTTTCATAATGGATCAGATGATATGTATGCAAATCTTGATCAGGAAAGTGTGCATCAATATATTGATCAAGATGCTCAAAAATGAGGATCATGATCAATCTAATGATGCCAATCTTGATCAACAGAGTGAAGTAGAATATCAGATGGGAACTCATGGCCAACATTTTATTCCTGATTAATTGTACTCTCTCCAACGAATCTTTGTCCATTCAGAATGGGTACACCAAAATTGAACAGCATAATCCATATGAGGCCTTACTAACGCTGGATAAAAAAAATATAATAAGATTACAGCTGCTGTTCTATTACTCACACTTCTAAATATAAATCTGAGAGCTTTATTTGCCTTATTTCGGACACTGATGCATTGATTTCTTAATTTCAAATTCACAGTTGACGATAACTCCCATTTTGTTTAATTATCTGAGTTTCTTATATCGATGTTATCTAATTTATATGCTGTATTTTCTATCGATTTCCCAAATTTGACTACACTGCATTTATGTACGTTAAACTTCATCTGCCAATTTACTGCTCATTTGTGTACTGTATTTACATATTTTTGGAGAGCCTGAATATCATGAGCAGAATTAATCTCTCTTCCTATTTTAGTGTCATCTGCAAATTTACTGATTCTGCTAATTCTTTGCTCATGGACAGTTTTTTGTTCTTATGTTAGTCAGTATGACAATTTTTCTCACAATTATTATGATTTTGTTTCTCTTATGATGTGAAATAAATATATATAATTCAAAAGGTTAATTTTTTTTATTATAAATTCAAAAAAGTTGTAAGGAAAAAATCCTAACATTCAATTGAGGTTTAAAAAGATATAAATATATCTTTCAAACATTATGTTGCGATTCGAAACCAAATGCTTTGGTAAATTGGTGCGTTTGCCCTCTGACCCCTGACTAGTGCGGACGTCCCCAGTGACCGCTAGTGAACCTGTTTACCCTTAGTGAGGTCCTAGTGAACTTTCTTAGTGATGGCTGTTGTTGATGAGTCTGCTGTCTCCTCCCATACTCTCCAGCTTTGTCTTGCTTTGCAAGAAAGACTGGAGAGTGTGGAGCAGGAGATTCAGTGTCTCAAAGATGAAAATTTGGCCTTGAGACTAGCTATGGCGGAGAAGAAGTGTGAGGCTACCGGAAGTGTTCCCAGGGATCGTGAAGCCCCTTGGAAAGTGGTGTCGACCAGTGCAACGGCCTGCAAGCTGAAAAGGCAGCCACTCAAGACCCACAACAACTTCAGCACCTTGGCTGATGAGAGTGATGGCGAGGAAGTGGCGATCATCGAGGCAGTGAGAGGGGAGGGGGGGGAAGTCTGCTGCTGTTGCTGCTACAACAGCTGCTACACGCCGACAACGGAAAAAAGCTAAGTTCATTGTCGGTGATTCAATGGTTAGGTACCTTGACGGGGCTACTAACACTCATGTTAGTAAAGTTGTCTGCCTACCTGGAGCCGGAGTCGGGAGGGTGGCAGAGAAGATGGATGGTGTCCTAGAGGTGGGTGGGGAGGACCCCATCATCTTCATCAACGCGGGATCCAATGACATATGGAGATGCAGGACTGAGGAGTTGCTGACCAAGTACCAGGAAATGCTGGAGAGGATCAAGGAGAAGGGTGGATTTCCTGTGGTACACAGTATCCTGCCAAGAAGAGGGGTACGGAAGGAATGGTCCTCCAGGGCTATTGGTGTAAATAGCCGGCTGGAGAAGTATTGCAAGGCAAAGTCAATACCATTCCTAGATAACTGGACCCACTTCTATGGTAAGGATGAACTGTATGCCCAGGATGGAGTACATCTTTCTCGACTAGGAGTTTCGACCTTGGCCAGCTCACTGGACAAGATTGTTGCGGGGTTTCGTTAAAAAAACCTGGGGGTGTAAGTAAAATACTGTCTCCATATGGAGCAGGTACTTCATGTGACAAACCAGTGAGTAAAATAGAAATAATCAGTCAAGATAGTGCGAATATAGTGATGTGTAATAGTAGTATCGATAACACTACACATGTAACTGATAGTAAAGTTGAGATTACTGATAGAGTAGAATTTCCGTCTAGAGCTAGTAGTTCAACAGGAAATAATAAGTTAGCTAAAAACAATAGAAAATTAGTTGAAAATAAAAGTAATAGGTTGAGGGTATATTATACAAATTGTAGGAGTTTATGTAACAAAATGAACGAACTTAGAGCACTCGTTAGCACAGAAAATATAGACATAATAGCGCTAACTGAAACGTGGATTAATACAGAATCTAGGCATTTTTTAGCAGAATTTGATATTCCAGGATATAGTTTGTTTAAATATGACCGAACAAGTAGGAGGGGCGGGGGTATAGCAGTGTTTGTCAGGAGTACATTAAAAAGCTGTATTAAATCAGGTATTAGACTAAATAATGATAATGAAAGTGTTTGGGTAGAGGTTAACGAAGGTAGTGAGACCATAGTTATTGGAGTTATATATAGACCGCCTAATATGAGTAGAAATGGCGGAACATCGTTATGGGAGGAAATTAAAATAGCATCAAGGTTTAGCAATGTGTGCATTATGGGTGATTTTAATTTTCCGAACATTGATTGGCAGCACCAAATAGGCGACTCCGATTCAGTAGAGTTTATTGAGGTAGTACAAGATAGTTTTTTATTTCAATTCATAGAAACGCCGACTAGAGGTATTAATATTCTTGATTTAGTTTTCAGTAACAATGAACATATGATAAATGATGTAGAGATTGGTGACCACCTAGGAAATAGCGATCATAAATCTATTTATTTTAATATACAATGGACAGGGAATGCTAAAGAGAATACGACACTTATCCCAGATTTCAGAAAAGCCGATTATGGTGGGCTAAGAAGTGACTTAAGGGTGGACCCTATTCTTAAGCAATTAAGTCAGGATATGCCAGAGTTAAACTTGCCACCTACATATAACCAGTTTATTGCTTCACTCCACAATGCTCAAAATAAATATATCCCTAAAAGAAAATTTAGATCGCCGCAGAACCAACCAAAATGGATGACTAATAAGCTAATAGATCTTATAGGAGAAAAGAAAGGAATATATAGAAAAATAAAGAAAGGCGAAAATCATCTACATATATACTATCAGACTCTATCAAGACAGGTCAAAAAGGAAATCAGGAAAGCAAAAAGAAATTATGAAATAAGGATAGCCAGTGACTCAAAAAATAACCCTAAAGCTTTTTACCAACTATATAAATCTAAAGTTAGAGATGTAATAGGCCCCTAAAAACTTCAATAGGAGAAATAACAGAAAATGATTTAGAAATGTGCAGTACATTAAATAGTCAGTTTCTTTCCGTTTTCACTAATGAAAATTTGGCACAGATTCCAGAAGTCAATATGGTATATAGTGATAGTATAGAAAATATGTTAAGTACAGTTAGTATAAGTAGAAATGATGTGCTTAAGGAAATTGACAGACTGAAACCTCAAAAATCGCCTGGTCCTGACGAGGTATATGCTAGAGTATTAAAAGAATGCAGAGATGAGTTAAGTAGCCCATTAGCATTTTTATTTAACAAGTCTTTAGAAACAGGTTTAGTTCCAGAAGCTTGGAAGCTTGCAAATGTAGTTCCGATCTTCACAAAAGGTGATAAATCGATAGCATCCAATTACCGTCCCATTAGTCTCACATCAATCATAGGAAAGTTGCTAGAGTCTATTATTGCTAAGAAAATTAGAAGCCACTTAGACAAATTTAACTTAATAAATTCTTCTCAGCATGGATTCACTCAGGGACGTTCTTGCCTTACTAATTTGCTTAGCTTTTTCTCAGAGGTATATGAAGCAGTAGATAGTGACAAGTCATATGATATTATTTATTTAGATTTCAGTAAAGCTTTCGACAGAGTCCCTCATGAGAGATTGATGAGAAAGGTTGAGGCACATGGAATAGGAGGATCGTTGTTGGGATGGATTAGGTCATGGCTAATTGGTAGGAAACAGAGAGTCAGCATAAATGGTACCAAGTCAGAGTGGGGAGCAGTCAAAAGTGGTGTCCCCCAGGGATCGGTATTAGGTCCCCTGTTGTTTCTTATATACATAAATGACCTAGATTTAGGTATAACTAGTAGGATAAGTAAATTCGCAGACGATACTAAAATGGGGAGATCAATTGATTCAGATAGCGATATAGAGTGCCTCCAAAGGGATCTAGATACCTTACATGAATGGTCAGTAAATTGGCAGATGAAGTTTAACATTGACAAATGCAAGGTATTAAAGATAGGGAAGATGCATACAAATGTTAAATATAAACTAGCTAATTTAGAATTAGAAAATTCAGACTGTGAGAAAGATCTAGGTGTGTTTGTTAGCAATGATTTGAAGCCTAGAAAACAGTGTATAAGCGTTCGTAATAAGGCAAACAGGATTCTCGGGTTCATCTCTAGGAGTGTGAGTAACAGAACTGCTGATGTTATCTTAAAACTTTACTTGTCATTAGTGAGACCCCATATGGATTATGCTGTCCAATTTTGGTGTCCTTATTACAGAATGGACATAGATTCATTGGAGAGAGTACAGCGTAGAATGACAAAAATGATCCATAATATTAGAAATCTTTCGTATGAAGAAAGGTTGAAGAAATTAGGTTTACATTCGTTAGAGAGACGCAGAGTTAGAGGGGATATGATAGAGGTGTTCAAGTGGGTTAGTGGGATTAACAAAGGGGACATGACAAATGTACTAAAGCTCAGTGATAGCGAAAGAACTCGTACCAATGGTTTCAAATTAGATAAATTTCGTTTCAGAAAAGATATAGGCAAATATTGGTTTGGTAACAGAGTTGTAGATGGGTGGAATAGACTACCAAGTGCTATAGTGGGGTCTAAAACGGTAGGGAGCTTTAAGATAAAATTGGATAAGCATATGGACGAGAAGGGTTGGGTGTGAAGGGGGATCAGCCGGGTTGGGCCAATCAGCACTCTGCATACCCCCATAATCCTGCGTTAATCTCTAACCGTTTTGGTAAGATGATCCTCAGGGTATTAGAGTGTTGAGCCTATAATTGGGCTTTGTAATTGAACTGGGGTTGTGTGGGACAGGGATCTGCCTTGCTTAGGCCAATCGGCTTTCTGCAGACTCCCATTTTCTTATGTTCTTATGTTATGAACATGAAATACACATTATCATGACTGTGATGTAATAAATATTACACTCCAAACTATATTAGTTAATTCATACACAAGTCGTACGATCCATATTCCAGGATACCATAGAGGGATTTTTACAAGATTAAAGCTTGGACACTCGTTCGAATGTCGGAGGTTCGATCCCGGCTGGGAGTATTTAAACATTTATTAGCTCACGTGTATTTGTGAGATATACTTGATGTTAATGACTCTCGTGTTTGGCTGGGCGAGATTTAAATGAAATCTCTATAACCCGAGTTGCGTAGGTAATCTTGTAAATATTCCTGTATGGTATCCTGTAATATGGATCGTACGACTTGTGTATGAATTGAAATAAATTCTCCTAGTAGGATTTCCTTTCTACTTAATATAATTATATAGGAAAAGGTTAAGATTACTTTATCATGCCGTGGTATAGTGGGTTAAAAGTTTGGACACTCATTCTGTATGTCGGAAGTTCGATTCCGGCTGGGGGTATTTAAACATTTATTATCTCGCGTGTATTTGCGAGATATACTATAAATATATATATATATATATATATATATATATATATATATATATATATATATCATATATATATATATATATATATATATATATATATATATATATATATACAGTACAGTATATATATATATATATAAGAACATAAGAAAATAAGAAAATGGGAATCTGCAGAAAGCAGATTGGCCCACACACACACAGATCCCATTCACACCCAACCCTAATTATAGGACCAACTCACTAAAGCCATGAGGACCGACCTCACCAAAATCTGTCAGAGGTCGTCATAAGTCTGCAGAGAGCCGATTAACCCAGATCAGGCAGATCCCCAAACCAACCCATTTCGTCCGTATTTCTATCTAATTCTATCTTAAATCTCTCTATCGTTCTTGATCCCACTATAGCACTCTGTAGCCTTATACCAAGTCTCTATTAATTCCATTTTGTAAAACTGAGGAAAGGAACAAGGGGTAAGGACACTTGTCCCAATGTCTCTTTCCTGGTTGGTATTCGAACCCAGCTCCTCTTAGTTGTAAAGTAAGTATGTCAACCAATACATAACCGAACACGTTGGTGTATAAGAGAGAGAGAGAGAGAGAGAGAGAGAGAGAGAGAGAGAGAGAGAGAGAGAGAGGTACAATTTACAAGTAGGTGTTAATTTTCTGGATTACCTGGATTAGCTTGAGGTTGGTCAGCGGGTTTTTTGTTGGCAACCTTCTCCGGCCGCACTCACATGGTAGCAATATAAATGTTTTATAATGCTATAGATTTACCAATTACAATCCCTATCCTAAATTAACCAAACATCACATTTGGATGCCAATAATCACCAGACAATATATGCATCATCAATTGAGAAATGTTACCTATTATCTTCTATGTTGATTCACTATATAACACACACAAACTCATGCACATTCACATTTTCACGCACAAAATCATTCAGGAACACATCTTCGTATTCCTACCCGCAATGTCATTAACTCGCATTGCGTGTATTCACCTTGACGAACAAGTTCGGTAATTTATATTCATATATCTACACACACACACACACTCTTAGATTACCACTCGACAACGCACATATATTCGAACATACATTCACAACTACACACTCGCCTTCACATTTCCAATCAGAATACACACGCATACACATTGATATTCCCTCCCACAATCGCACCCACACTCTAATGTTCTTTCAGAACCACACGCACAAATACATATTCGCATTCCTAATCACAAACACACATTCACAAAGACAAGTCATGTGAATGACTCTCATTCTCTCTCTATCACACACACACACAAACACATACACACACACACACACAAACATATTGTACATTCATTATTAATTTTTTACATCAATTATACAAATACATATTTCCACTCACAAACGTACAGGCTTTATGCTCGTACATGCACATTTCTACTCGTGCATGCAAGCTTATACTGCGCCCCCCCCCCCCCTAACTGGCCTACGCAAGGCAGATCCAGCTCACACCCAATTAATTCATTAAGCTATTCAGTTTATGCTTGAAAGCCTACTGCTACTGAGCTGATCACTTTACAGTGTACTTTGCAATTTCTTTCACAAATATATAATTTTGTTCCTTCCAAATTATGACCCAAACGTACATGCCATTACACACGCACATACATACTCATGTAGACATGCATTTGAACATCCATATAACATTCGTAAACAAACATTTATTTACGCACATATACTGTATTTGCATTACTTTACATTACACTCACAAACATATTCATTTACACAAACACATGTAACTATCCACACATTGACGCACTTGTGCTTGTGAACGTCGTCAAGCTGTCTTACAGCACGTTATGCAAGTATGAATGACTACTTCTGTTTGATCATTATACCATAATGGTAACAGATATGTAGATAATAGACATGTGGAATAGGCTACCTAGCGCCATTGTGGGGATCAAGAACGACAGTTTCAAAATAAAATTAGATTAACGTATAAACGAGATGGGTTGGGTGTGAGAGGGATCTGCCTTGTTTTGGCCAATCGACTGTCTGCAGACTCCCATATGTTCTTATAAAATGGATATGAAAGACGAAGAATATACACACATTTATAACGGCTATATATAAGCCTAGTTAGATGTATAAATAGGTATGTGTGAGTGTGTGTGGCGTAGGGAGTTGAGTGTGGAATAGGTCTGTATATACAACATGTAGGATTATAATTTAATAAAGTCCAACGTTTTTAATGATAATATAAATAATAATCCAAAGAATTTCGATTCAACAGTCTAATTGGCTGAATTATATGGCGATAAATACGAAAACACTTGTGGTGGTGTCCCGTAGCCTACCCAGTGTGGCTGGGCTGCGAGACACCACTGGTGGTGTCACGCAGCCCAGCCAGTGAGGCTGGGCTACGGGACACCACTGGTGGTGTCCCGTAGCCACTTCGAATTTTATAATATAGCCTGTGTGTTATGTTAAAATAAACTTATTCTGCGTGCCGTTCTCGAACACACACACACACACGTTTGACTCCTCCTCCTTCGAACCTCTATATTAACCCCGCCCCGTTTTATTAGAAGCGATTAAAGTGCCATCTATTAAAAGGTGAGTGAACTAACACATTGCCTCAGGCCAAGACAGCAGTTCTGTCATAGACTGTACATACTTCAATACAAATACAAAATACAATAACACATATACAAAACAACAACATTATTTGTACATAATAATATTTCAACTTGACTGGTGGCCTTGTTGTAAGTTCAAGACTTTATGTCTTGAAATAATTCATAATTTCTCCTACAAATTTGGCAAGTTTTAATATAACTGCATGTTGTGTACTGCTGAATAACTGTGACATTTTCATAGAATTAGGATTATTATAATAAAATTTGTTAAGGTACTGCCTTCTGTAAACATTAAAATGTGAACATTTGAACAAAAAATGGAATTCATCACCGACTTCATTACTGTTACATAACGTACAAATTCGCTCGTTTACATTTATGTTGTTGTGTCTACCGCTGACAATAGGCAGCATATGATTACCACATTTGAATTTACACAACCTTATTGAATATTGCTTTGGCAGTTTAAGTAAATAATCTTGGATGCGGTAATCGACCGTCATTATTCTGTAATTCAAACAAACACTACTTCTATTAATTTCCTCCGTCCATTTTTGCCTATAAATATCACTAGATCGAAGTTTAAATGCTTCTTTAAACCAGTTACCATTAATATTATTTACATCATTAAATACATGCGACATTCCATTGCTATCTAGTAAGCATTTGATATTATTTAACCAGGGTAATTTGTACTGTTCTCGATCATACAAAACTTTCATTAATCTATACAAAACACATGAAATTTTATTTTCCGTATCACTTATAATCCTAAACCAAAAATTTACCATTCTATTGTCTATGATTTCCTGCAAACTTCTAAAACCTGATTCACCATACACCATACATGTTGCAGTTGATATATTCAATCTCAAAAGTCTCTTCAAAAAGCTATTGCATGTCCTTTTTAGGTTATCAATATTCTCACAACCCTATATTTCACTACCGTACAATAAGATGGGTAATACTAGTTTTTCGTATAAATCGATACTTGTGTCGAACGGTAGGTTAAGCTTGTTAATTGTATTTAATAACCCATAAGTTGCTCTCTTACTTTTAATTACTTGTTTTGCTTTAGCTTTATGAAATCGACCGTTGAAGTTAAATGTTGTGCCCAGGTAAGTATAATCATCCACTACCTGGATTTCATCATTACCGAATTTAAATGTCCTATGTTTTCTGACCTTACCCCTGGAAAATATTACAACTTTAGTTTTACCAATGTTTACCTGCAGTGATGAAAGGCTACAATACTCCTGAACGGCATTCAAAGCAAACTGTAAATCATCTTCATTTTCGGCCATAAATATAGTGTCATCAGCATAAAGTAGGCAAAACAAATTAAAATAAAGTTCAGCATCATTCTCGCCCAAGAACCCTGCAACATCTGTACTGATAGTTGGCAATCCCGAAAATGCATTACTGATGTGAGCTTTAAAATCTTTTAAAAACATTGCAAATAGAAGTGGGGATAAACTTTCTCCTTGTCTCACACCGACATTACACGAAAAATAAGAGGATATCTGATGATTGACTTTAACACATGATTTAGCCCTGCTTTTTTTTTTTTTTTTTTTTTTTTTTTTTTTTTTTTTCTCCTATACCCCACCTCCCCCTGCCTTCCCCCTATTCTTATATATATATATATATATATATATATATATTTATATATATATGTATATATATGTATATATATATATATATATATATATATATATATATATATATTTATATATATATATATATATATATGCTTAAATGTACCGTATATGTTTATACATAATTATGTATGTATATATATATATATATATATATATATATATGTGTGTGTGTGTATATATATGTGTATATGTATATATATATAATATATATATATATATATATATATATATATATATATATATATATATATATATATATATATATATATGTATATAGTTTATATATATATATATATATATATATATATATATATATATATATATATATATATGTATATACTGTATATATATTCCTCCACATTTCTGTCAACACAGTGGTGTTAGTTGTGGTGGTGGTGTTAGTTGTGGTGGTGGTGTTAGTTGTGGTGGTGGTGTTAGTTGTGATAATATTCTCGATTTAGTTTTCAGTAACAATGAATATATGATAAATAGTGTAGAAATCGGGGACCACCTAGGAAATAGTGATCACAATTCTGTGTATTTTAATATTCAATGGAAAGGTAATATCAGAGAGAATACAACATTAATACCTGACTTCAGAAAAGCCAATTATGGTGGGTTAAGAGAAGCCCTGTTAGCGGACCCTATGGTCAAAAAATTAAGTCGATCCAGGTGTCCAAATGAGTGTACCCTTTCTCAGGCACCTGTCATCTTAAGTCAGGAAGAGACGTCAACCTTGGTAGATACATACGATAATTTTATCAAGTCAGTATTCAATGCGCAAAATAAATATATCCCCAAAAGAAAATTTAGATCAACACAGAACCAACCCAAATGGATGAATAATAGACTATTAGATCTTCTAGGAAAAAAGAGAGGAATATATAGAAAAATTAAAAAAGGCGAAATTCACCTACTTGCTTACTATCAGAATCTATCACGACAGGTAAAAAAGGATATTAGTAAAGAAAAAAGAAATTATGAAATTAAGGTTGCCAATGACTCAAACAATAATCCTAAAGCTTTTTACCAACTATATAAATCCAAGGTTAGAGATGTAATTGGTCCCCTTAAAACTTCGATAGGAGAAATGACAGAAAATGATTTAGAAATGTGCAGTACATTATATAGTCAATTTCTTTCCGTTTTCACTAATGAAAATTTGGCACAGTTTCCAGAAGTCCGTAAGGTATACAGCGATAGTATAGATAATAGGTTAAGTACGGTTACTATAAGTAGAAATGATGTGCTTAAGGAAATTGACAGACTGAAACCTCATAAATCGCCTGGTCCTGATGAGGTATATGCTAGAGTATTAAAAGAATGCAGAGATGAGTTAAGTTACCCATTAACATTTCTATTTAACAAGTCATTAGAAACAGGTATAGTTCCAGAAGCTTGGAAGCTTGCAAATGTAGTTCCGATCTTCAAAAAAGGTGATAAATCAATAGCATCCAATTACCGTCCCATTAGTCTCACTTCAATCATAGGAAAGCTACTAGAGTCAATTATTGCTAGGAAAATGAGAAACCACTTAGAAACATTTAACTTAATCAATTCTTCTCAGCATGGATTCACTCAGGGACGGTCTTGCCTTACTAATTTGCTTAGTTTTTTCTCAGAGGTATATGAAGCAGTAGATAATGACAAGTCATATGATATTATATTTAGATTTCAGTAAAGCTTTCGACAGAGTCCCTCATGAGAGATTGATGAGAAAGGTTGAGGCACATGGAATAGGTGGGGCGTTGTTAGGATGGATTAGGTCATGGCTAATTGGTAGGAAGCAGAGAGTCAGCATAAATGGTACCAAGTCAGAATGGGGAGCAGTCAAAAGTGGTGTCCCCCAGGGATCGGTATTAGGTCCCCTGTTGTTTCTTATATACATAAATGACCTAGATTTAGGTATAACTAGTAGGATAAGTAAATTCGCAGACGATACTAAAATAGGGAGATCAATTGATTCAGATAGCGATATAGAGTGCCTCCAAAGGGATCTAGATACCTTACATGCATGGTCAGTAAATTGGCAGATGAAGTTTAACATTGACAAATGCAAGGTATTAAAGATAGGGAAGATGCAAACAAATGTTAAATATAAACTAGCTAATTTAGAATTAGAAAATTCAGACTGCGAGAAAGATCTAGGTGTGTTTGTTAGCAATGATTTGAAGCCTAGAAAACAGTGTATAAGCGTTCGTAATAAGGCAAACAGGATTCTCGGGTTCATCTCTAGGAGTGTGAGTAACAGACCTGCTGATGTTATCTTAAAACTTTACTTGTCATTAGTGAGACCCCATATGGATTATGCTGTCCAATTTTGGTGTCCTTATTACAGAATGGACATAGATTCATTGGAGAGAGTACAGCGTAGAATGACAAAAATGATCCATAATATTAGAAATCTTTCGTATGAAGAAAGGTTGAAGAAATTAAGTTTACATTCGTTAGAGAGACGCAGAGTTAGAGGGGATATGATAGAGGTGTTCAAGTGGGTTAGTGGGATTAACAAAGGGGACATGACAAATGTACTAAAGCTCAGTGATAGCGAAAGAACTCGTACCAATGGTTTCAAATTAGATAAATTTCGTTTCAGAAAAGATATAGGCAAGTATTGGTTTGGTAACAGAGTTGTAGATGGGTGGAATGGACTACCAAGTGCTATAGTGGGATCTAAAACTGTAGGAAGCTTTAAGATAAAATTGGATAAGCATATGGACGAGAAGGGTTGGGTGTGAAGGGGGATCAGCCGGGTTGGGCCAATCAGCGCTCTGCAGACCCCCATAATCCTGCGTTAATCTCTAACCGTTTTGGTAAGATGATCCTCAGGGTATTAGAGTGTGAAGCCTAAAATTGGGCTTTGTAATTGAATTGGGGTTGTGTGGGACAGGGATCTGCCTTGCTTAGGCCAATCGGCTTTCTGCAGACTCCCATTTTCTTATGTTCTTATGTTCTTATACAAGTTGTGCACCACCCGTAGTACCCTCCCATTAATATTGTCACTTAACATTTTCGTCCATAATTCTGTTCTCTCAATAAAGTCAAAAGCCTTTTTATAATCAATAAAAGCACAATACAACCTTTTCTTACGAGCCAAATAGTAATTAATAAGAACGTGCAACGAAAATATATGATCAAGGGTACTGAAACCTTTCCTGAAACCTGCCTGTTCGTTCCCTAATAAATTCATGTTAGTCAAGTATTCATAAAGTCTCGTGTTAAGTAAAGATGTGAACAACTTACCCAGGCAACTCAGAGAGAGCGAGAGAAGATAAAGAAAAAGCGAAAGAGAAAGAGAAGAGAAGAGAAGAGAGAGAGAGAGAGAGAGAGAGAGAGAGAAAAGAGAAAGAGAAGATAATAGATTAGATTATACCTATACTGTATATAGCATACCCTGTTGATGCCCTTGATTATGTGGTCAGTGTATGGTGTATTGAGAGATTTACATAGATACACTGACCACACAGACCTTACGATCCAAACGAGGTGGTTAGGACTTAATTCTAGTAGAGATAGATAGATAGATAGAGAGAGAGAGAGAGAGAACATTTTTTTTTACATAGATTTGCATATACATACTGACTACGCAGACCTTACGATCCCAGCGAGGTGGTTAGGACTTAATTCTAGTAGAGATGGCATATCCGATAGAAAAGGAAAATTGAAGGAAAGGATAGAGAGAGAGAGAGAGAGAGAGTGTGTGTGTGTGTAGAGTGCGTGTGTGTGTGTGTGCGTGTGTTATAAGTGGCTGTTACACGTGAGCTTCCTTAATTATAGCCTAAAATTCACAGGTGGTCAGCTCAGGTTAAGGGAGCCCACCTCGCTTTTTTATCTTTCTCTGCCTCTCTCTTTAGCTTGTATCCATTCAGCCTACCATTTTAAGACGTTTACCCCCATCCAGGTGTCAATATTATCTGGCGAGTGGTAGCGAGCCAGCATGTATATATTTTTGTTTTGACAGCAAGCTAAATTTGTAAATTTTTCGATAGAAAAATGTCTTTGGCTCTCCATACAATGCTGGCTCGCTGTCGCTCGCCAGGAAGAAATCCACACCTAGATGGTGATAAACGTCTTAATACAGTTGGCTGAATGGGTCCGAATAAATACAAGTCAGGGAAAGAGAGAAAAGGAGAGAAAGATAAAACAAAGCCGGTGACCCCCTTTAATTAGCACCGTTCATCATGATGTAATTGCTTCAGATGCTATGACTGACCGTTTGTTTGGTCTATTAATTCATTTATTCATATATTTTTTTAATTTCCTCCCTAGACCTCCATCAAGCTTAGAAAAACACCCCTTAGACCCCCCTTCAAGATAAATTTGTACATTTTTCGGTAGAAAAATGTCCCGGCCGAAGGCCGATTCCTCTTAAAATTGCAGGCTCGCTACCGCTCGCCAGGAAAAAATCGACACCTAAATGGCACGAAAGGTCTTAAAATTGACAACGAAATGGGGCGAAAGGTGTTAAAATCGCCAAACTAATGGGTCAAACGTTTTAAAATCTCAAAACTAATGGGGCTAAACATTAGAGAGAAGGGGGTCCAGAAAAACGGCCTGCCTCCCCTTAAACACTCTAAGCATTACACCATCAAGACAGGATGCACTAACAATCCAAGGTATAACAACAGGGTATAATTATAGAATCTATAATTATACAGTTGCTATGTTGCTATGGGGTTGTTGTTATGTTTAGTTTGCCATCGTGGAGCACTATACTGTACTCTGTTTATTTCCAGCTGATTTCTCCAATTTCTCCAATTACTATGTCTCTGCATCATCGTATTGCCAAGTTTTCACAATCAGCAACATATTTCGACACAAGATCTTCGTTATAGCCGAATAATGAAGATGAATATGTGGCAATTTACCATCAGCTGGAAAAAATACTCTAGTCGAGCCTTCAGATAGCAGATATTCGCATTATTTTTCCCGATTCGATTGATTTATGGCTCGAACATTCCTTGATTTTTGGCCCTGTCACTCTTTTAACTCTGGGGGAGGCACTCGGCACAGGCAGTTTTGCCTTTTGTCTCCCTCATCCACATACAAAAGAAAAGAAAAAAGATACGGGTCATACCGGACAATCCATCAGCGTCATTGAAATCCTTATCGTTTCTAAGTATTGATCTTGGATGGCATCGTTGAGCAAATGGAAGCTAAAGAATGTGCTCAAGTATCTGGGCCTCATTTGAAGCCATTTATTACACGACTCGAACTTAAGATTCGCGTCTGTTAACTTGCCTATTAGTAAGTTATATCTACAAAAATATCGCTACATTTGGTATTATAAAAAGTAATACTGAGAGAGAGAGAGAGAGAGTGAGAGAGATAGTGTGTGTGAGTATTGTGTGCATAGTCTATTGTATTTCAGCTGACGGTAAATTGCATCGCTAAGAAGCTTATTTTTCAATACTTAAGGGGAGATGGGCTCGTTTTTGTGGTCGCCTTTCTCCCTCATGTTTAGCTTCAGTAGTTTTCAGATTTTATGACGTTTGGCCTATTAGTTTGGTGATCTTAAGACCTTTCGCCTCATTTCTTTGTCAATATTAAGACTTCTCGTGTTATTTAGGTGTCGATTTTTCCTGGCGAGCGATAGCAAGCCTGTAATTGTGCAGGAACCGGCCTTTGGCCGGGATATTTCTACCGAAAAATTTACAAATATATCTTGAAGGGGGGGGGGGGGGGTCTAGGGGGTGTTTGTCTAAGCTTGATGGAGGTCTAGCGAGGACACTGAAATATAAATGAATACATTTATTAATAAAAAAACAAAAACTGGCCACTATCCCCTCAATAACCGTGACTGAACATGTAATATAGTTTGAACTACAGGAAGGAACCAGGTTCACTGCTTCATTGGCATATCTCTTGATTCCAAATAAGTTTAGGTCCAAGAAAGAGACGCTGCTTTTGTCCGTGAAATGTAGCCTGCTCTCGGATACCATAGTCTCTAGCCCACTCAGGAAAATTCGTGGATTCCCCTATGTTTTTGTTTATGCAATTATAACTATCTGGAGGAATTGTTGTGGTAGAATTGGCTTTTCAATAAATAGTATAATTAGTTTTGTAGTTGATGTATAGAAAATTATAAGAACATAAGAACATAAGAACATAAGAAAATGGGAGTCTGCAGAAAGCTGATTGGCCTAAGCAAGGCAGATCCCTGTCCCACACAACCCCAATTCATTACAAAGCCCAATTATAGGCTTCACACTCTAATACCCTGAGGATCATCTTACCAAAACGGTTAGAGATTAACGCAGGATTATGGAGGTCTGCAGAGCGCTGATTGGCCCAACCCGGCTGATCCCCCTTCACACCCAACCCTTCTCGTCCATATGCTTATCCAATTTTATCTTAAAGCTCCCTACAGTTTTAGATCCCACTATAGCACTTGGTAGTCCATTCCACCCGTCTACAACTCTGTTACCAAACCAATACTTGCCTATATCTTTTCTGAAACGAAATTTATCTAATTTGAAACCATTGGTACGAGTTCTTTCGCTATCACTGAACTTTAGTACATTTGCCATGTCCCCTTTGTTAATCCCACTAACCCACTTGAACACCTCTATCATATCCCCTCTAACTCTGCGTCTCTCTAACGAATGTAAACCTAATTCCTTCAACCTTTCTTCATACGAAAGATTTCTAATATTATGGATCATTTTTGTCATTCTACGCTGTACTCTCTCCAATGAATCTATGTCCATTCTGTAATAAGGACACCAAAATTGGACAGCATAATCCATATGGGGTCTCACTAATGACAAGTAAAGTTTTAAGATAACATCAGCAGTTCTGTTACTCACACTCCTAGAGATGAACCCGAGAATCCTGTTTGCCTTATTACGAACGCTTATACACTGTTATTATATTAATCAATTCGTTTCCAGAGATATACTTCCATAATTAGAAATAGGTGAAGTCCACGAATATTTGTGAGTGGGCTAGAGACTATGGCATCCGAGTGTACAGTTGGCCAAATAAGTGATGTCACGGCACCAAGTATATTTCGAGCAATAATGGGTATCAGCGCTATCTAAGGTATAAATCATCGTTCAAAGTGAGATATACAACCATGTTCCCATCTTTACTCCTCCTATTCAATATCTGACAGACATTAATACAGCATACAGCGAGCAACGCGCAATGGCAGCGGCGACACGAGTTATTTGGCCAACTGTACTATCGTTTTAATCCACGACTGTACACTCTAAAACAAGATTTGTGGCCAATTACGACCCCTTGAACACAATAAACGAACCTCTGAAATGTGATTGTTAGGTAAAGATTGGGTTTAGTAGGAAGTAATGGTAGAGATTGGGAGTTTATTCAGTTGCTATTCGATATTGACACAACGTTGGTGGTGGATTCTGAGGAGAAAATACAGCGAGTAGTCAAACAGATTGTGGGGTTTATGGGAGGAGGAAGCTGAAGGTGAACATCAATAACAGTAAAGTAATGGTATGTAATAGGGAGTGATCGTAGGGTGAATCTAGATGTGAGGCTGGATGGGGAAATATTGGAACAAGTTGAGTGTTTTAAATATTTATGAGGAACGATAAGCAGGAGTGGAGGTATGGCAATGGAGGTAACACAGAGAGTATGTGAAGGAAGGAAAGTTTTCGGAGCAATGGGAAGTATGTGGAAGGTGAGAAATCTCGGAATGAAAGTTAAAAGTGCAATGTATCAAGGAATTGTTATGCCAACAGTGATGTATGGGGCTGAGACATGGGCTCTGAAGGCAAAGGAGAGAAGAAAGCTGGATGTGATGGAGATGAGCTGCTTGAGGAGTATGTGTGGAGTGAATCGTAGAGACAGATTGAGGAATGAGAAGATACGTAGGAGAGTGGGGCAGCAGGAACATTTATCGGCCAGAGTGGACAGAAGGGTGCTGAGCTGGTATGGTCATGTTGAACGAATGGAAGATGAAAGGCTTACAAAGAGAATATGTGAGTCAGATACAAGGGGAGATAGAGGGATAAGAAAACACCCATTGAGATGGAGAGACTGTGTAGTGGTAATAAACAGGAATGAATGGAGAATGCTTGTGAATAGATGAGTGAAAACGTGGTAATTTGGGTCAATATACAGGAGGTGCTACAATATAGGTAGCAAAATTTTAATGGTAGTTTTGGGTTTCTATCATCATATGCTTCATTTCTATATACTTTTTATCCCCGGGAAAAAAAAAAAATCTTGGGATTTTTCATTTATTTTCTTGGGATTTTTTGTTTTGGTCATTAACCTAACCAAAAAACCTAACCTAACCTAACCTAATAGCCCCCAAATACATTTAGGTTAGGTTAGGTTAGGTTGTTTGGTTAGGTTAATAAAAAATAAATAAACAAAAATCCAAGAAAAAAATAAAAAACCCAAGATTTTTTTTTTTTCTCCCCGGGATAAAAAGTATATAGAAATGAAGCATATGATGATAGAAACCCAAAACTACTATTAGAATTTTGCTACCTATATTGTAGCGCCTCCTGTATATTGACCGTAATTTGGGAGAAGGGGTCAGGCGCCAGTTGGACTAGATAATAGTCGGTCAGGCGCCTGGCACGAGGATCCGGTAAATATGAAGGGTGCGCCTGGAAGTGTGGTGGGCGGGCTTGCGGTTTTGGCTCGCTGCATGTCTGCCTGCTGAGACCGGAACCTCTCTGTGTGGTCGGGGGCCAGGGGTGTGCTGGAGGGACCTTGGTGATCCCTGGTCGCTGGGTCTTCTCCTGGGTGACCTAGATGTGTGCGAATTTGTGTTTTGTTTTACTGGGCGAAGGCGACGGGACTCTTAAGAGGTTAGGCATAAAAAATGCCGGTCAATATTTACGAGTCACACCACAGCTGGAATCTCATTTCTAAGGGTAGTTTTGAGTTCCTATCATTCTATGCTTCATTGCTATATACTTTTTATCCACCGGAAAATATTTGTTTTTCTTGTTTTTCTTTTTTAAATTTTAGGCTATTTTTATTTTTTATTTTTTTTTAGCATTAACCTAACCTAACCTAAATGTATTTGGGGGCTATTAGGTTAGGTTAGGTTAGGTTTTTTGGTTAGGTTAATACTAAAAAAAAAAAAAATAAAAAAAAAATAAAAATAAAAAAAAAAAAATCCGGTGGATAAAAAGTATATAGCAATGAAGCATAGAATGATAGGAACCCAAAACTACCATTAAAAATGAGATCCCAGCTGTGGTGTGACTCGTAAATATTGACCAATATGCCTTTCAAAACACTCCACTGGCACTCAAAACAAAGCAATATGTGATTAAGTGAGATAATTCCCCTCCATACCTCCTATCACTCTCCACATGTATCCCCCCCCTCAATTATCACCTATTTTTTTCTCTTAATCCCCCCTTTTATTGGGTAATTTGGTTCAATGTTATTTTAATACCACACATTTTGTTGATATATTTGAAGATAAATATTGAATCTATATGCTCTAAAGATTATAAGAAAATTTGTTTTAACCCTCGGCAAAACCTAATAAAAAAGTATGGTACTAAAAAAAAAAATCGTAACAAGGTTGTCAATACGGTACTTCCAGTTATCGATAGCTCTAAAGATCATATGAAAATGTGTTGAACCCTCGGAAAAACCTAATAAAAAAGTATGGTACTAAAATTTAATTTTCGTAACAAGGTTGTCAATACGGTACTTTCCCGTTATCAATGTACAATCAAAGCTGAAGATTGCAGAGTAAACACCATAGACTTCATCGACTTTTCTTTCACCTTCGTATAATCGACAGCCAATTTTGTGTTTTTATTAACTACGGGATTAGTACTCAACCAGCGGGCGTGTGGGGGCAGCAGCCCCCACCCATAATACTAGGTTAGGTTAGGTAAGGTTGTTAGGTTAGGCTAATGTCTTTTCAAATCACTATCGGGGGGGGGGTCTCAACATCGATCGATAGGCCTAATGGGGAAAATAGGTTTTCCCGAGATTTCTAATTAATTACAAACACTATATATTGATGCAAATTAAATTAGTTTTTTATAAAAAACACACTCGGAAAACTCTCGTGGTATTAAAATAAAAAAAATCCTGTAATTTTTGGCGCAAATTTACCTCACGCGCTGTCTATAACACGGGCGAGGTGGCTAAATAACCTAGCAACAAAGAGACTTTTACTTAGAGCCGTCAAGGCCCGTCAGTGACGCTTTAGAGCTTGGGAGGGGAGGATATACGCCGTGCCGGCTCTTCCCTCCTGATACGATCGGGCGACAATAATACGTCTTTTTCACCCCCCAAATACTATTCCCACTTGTTTTATTTTATCTTACATGTTAATATCTTCATATTAAACGTAAAATAGGCGCATATGAATAAGTAATAACGATATTTATGGTAAAATTACTATTTTCGTCGGGAACGAACCAAATGTTTTTCGCCTGGCGGGACGTTTCAATTACCATAGCTATGCGCTTCCCGGGTTAACAACTGATTCTTCGATAACTAACGGAAAAAATATGAAACTAATATATCCTTGCATCATATTAACCCTCTCCGACATATGACGCAATTTGAGCCTATTAGGGATACTTTAAAGCCTTTGTTACCATCAGGGGTATTTAGAAACCTTTAGTTTAGTTACTTCAACCTCTGCAGTTGTCTTTGAGTTAGCTGTGGGCAGAAAACTAATTTTGGAGAGGTATTTATAAGAGTGAGAGAACTCTATTTCTTATTGCTAATCTGGCAACCTCTGCGTCATATGAGTCTGAAGGGGTTAAGACTAAGTTTACATAATTAGCCCCATATTTCACTACAAAATCTTAAAAATAACAAATTTTATGGTCTATCTATCTATTGCCTGACACCGTGATCCCCGAAGGGGTGGCCACGAACGAACCGCCTCCATGCACCTCTGTCCCCAGTCAGTCGACGCCCCTCCCCTCAACCAGCACCGCCTTCGTTCATATACTTCCTCACTCCATACTTCCACCTCTCCTTCGGTCTACCTCTCCCTCTCTGTCCCTCCACCTCGCTCTCGTACACTCTCTTAGTCATTCTCTCGCTTTCCATACGTTCCATATGGCCGAACCATCTCAAGTTGTTCCTTTTCACACTTTCCAGCACATCTACCTCCACACCACACCTCCTTCTTACTTCTTCATTAGTCTGTCTATCCCTCCATGTAACTCCGCACGCACTTCTTAAGTAATTAATTTCCACTGCTCTCACTCTTGGTCTGAGTCTCTCAACCAACGTCCATGCTTCGCTTCCGTAAGTCAGTGTCGGGATTACCACACTGTCATGCAAGGACTTCTTCACTTCCATACTGACCACCCTATTTCTTGTTACTGCTTTCAGCGTTCCTACAACCCTCTTCCCCTGTTGTACCCTCTTCTGCACTTCTTCATCCATAGTCCCATCTTTACTCAACACACTGCCCAGATACTTAAAAGAGCTGACGATCTCGATCTCCATAGCCTGACCGTTCAGCTTCACCTCACACTCTGTGACTTCACCCCTTTCGAAGACCATAACCTTGCTCTTCCCCGCATTTACCTTCAAATTCCGTTTTTCGCACACTGTTCCAAACTCATTTACCAGACCCTGCAACTCCCATTCATTATCACTCATCAGAACTGTATCATCCGCAAACAGCAGTATAGGTAGCTTCCACTCATTTCCCTCCCTTTTCAGCGATACACCAACATCCACTGCTCTTGATAGTATTTCTTTCATGACTCCATCCATATATACAGTAAACAACCACAGGGACATCACACACCCCTGTTTCAAACCAACATTCAGGTCAAAGAACTCGCTCTGCTCACTCTCCACACGTACTGCCGCCTTTGCACCCTCATACATGCTCTTCAATGCTTTCAGCAACTTGCCATCTACTCTGTATATTCTAAGTACTTTCCACATATCTTCTCTATCCACTCTGTCATAGGCCTTCTCCAAATCCATAAAGGCAACATACACCTTTAGTCGTTTCTCCAGATATTTCTCCACAACACAATTCAGGGTAAAAATCTGATCTACACATTATCTTCCCTTCCTAAAACCACCCTACTCGTCACCTATCCATTTCTCCGTTCTCGCTCTCACTCTCTCAATCACTATCCTACTGTACACCTTCCCTACTACGCTTAGAAGACATATTCCTCGGTGGTTACCACACACTCCTCTTTCCCCTTATATAGGGGGACTATTATGCCAGTCTTCCAGTTATCGGGTGCACTCCCCTTCTCCCATGCTAGTTTGCACATTTTCCATACCCATTCGATCACTATCTCACCACCATACCTCAACATTTCCCCACACACTCCATCTTGGTGCTTTCCCCAACTTCACTCTTTTCATGGCTTCCCACACTTCTGACCTCCTGATCCCCACCTCCTCCTCCACTAATTCTCTTCTTCTCCCTCCCATACCATATCCAACTATGTATGCTGGCTCTTCGTTCCTTACATTTAGCAACTCATTGAAGTACTCCCTCCATCTTTCGACTCTCTCTTGCTTCTCGGCTAGCATTCTCCCATTCTTATCTTTCACACCCTTACTGTTTCCCTTGCTACCTTCCCTAACTTTCTTGACTTCTTTCCAGAACAGTTTCTTACTCTCCCTCCATTTTACACTCAGATTCCTTCCAAATTCCTCATTTACTCTTCTCTTACTTTCCTTCACTACTCTCTTCACCACCCTCTTATGGTAACTTTGTAATTTACCGTCAGTTGAAAAGAAACTGGGTATAGACAATTCCCGTAATCTGATCTTCGTGGGTCGATACCGTCTATCAAAATACTTCGCCAGTGTATCACCAATCACTCAAGGACATAAATCGTGTCTTTGAGTTCTCGAAGCTAACCCCAACTGAATGGAATATGCTCATTAAGGGGGGATGGTTCACTTTTCCGTCCATTTTTTAAATTTATTAATGTTTTTTTTAATTTCCTCCCTAGACCTCCATCAAACTTGAAAAAACGTCCATTAAATCCCCCTTGTAGATTAATTTGTAAATTTTTCGGTAGAAAAAATTTCCGGCCGAAGGCCGGTTCTTCCAACATGACAGGCTCACTGTCGTTCGCAAGGGAAAAAATCGACACCTAAATAGCACGAAAGGTCTAAATATTGACGACGAAATGGGGCGAAGGGTCTTAAAATCGACTAACTAATGGGGCAAACATCTTAACATCTAAAAACTAATGGGGCTGAACATGAGGGAGAAAAATGACCAGAAAAACGGCCCAGCCCCCCTTAACTACCGCAAAATACATAATATCATCTAAATATAGCTATAGAATAAACCACAACACACGTCGCTGATAAATGTAAAGTACTACATATCGGATACCTAAATGAGAAAGCAAACTATTCGATGAATGGCACTCAGCTTAAGAATGTAAACAGAGAAACCGATCTGGGAGTAACAATATCGAGTAACCTAAAACCGAGTCAACAATGTTCAGAAGTTGTTAAGAAGGCAAACAAAATAATTGGCTTTATAGGCAGGTCATTTGAGCATAAATCCAAAGAAGTTATCCTAACCCTTTACAATTCCTTAGTCCGCCCTCTTCTGGAATGCTGCGTTCAATCCTGGTGCCCTTATTACCAAAAAGACATAAACAAGCTAGAACGAGTTCAACGTAGAGTTACCAAAATGATACCTAGCCTAAAGAACAAACCATACGAAGAGTGTCTTAGAGAATTAAATCTATTTCCTTTAACCCAGCGCAGATTAAGAGGTGACTTAATTCAAGTGTTCAAAATCATCAAAGGCATCGACAATATGGACTGTAGTAAGTACTTCACTATCGACCAATCTAATTACACGCGGGGAAACGGTTGCAAAATTATTGGTAAATCTTTTAACTCACACGAATCTAAGAATTTCTTCTTCAATCGAGTTGTCAACTTGTGGAATGGGCTTCCCCGAAACGTTATAGACTGCATCACCGTTGATTCATTTAAACTCCGCCTAGACAAATATCTCGCATCAAACCCGCGACTGACTGCGTTTGTAAATGAATAACTTTATTTTATCCCCCCCTCAGTTACTAACCCATCTGTCCCCTACTAACTTCCTAATCCTGCCACGGACATTAGTTCCAGGGCAGTAATTCCCTTTCCAATGTTCCCTTACCCACTCTAAACCACTGTTTGGACACTTGATCCTCAGTGTTTTGGAGGACAAGCCCTAGAAGGGTCACTAGATCTGTTGTTGCTTGATTTCCTTTGTACTCCTTTGTACTCAAAGGGTTAAGGGGAGGAAGACCGTTTTTCTGGACCCCCTTCTCCCTGATGTTTAGCCCCACTCGTTTTGAGATTATAAGACGTTCGGCCCATTAGTTTGGCGATTTTAACACCTTTCGCCCCATTTCGTTGTCAACTTTAAGACCTTTCGTGCCATTTAGGTGTCGATTATATCCTGGCGAGCGATAGCGAGCCTGCAATTTTAAATTCGGCCGGAAATTAACACCTGGATGGGGATAAACTTCTTAAAACAGTAGGCTGAATGGGGCCAAATGGATACAAGCCAGAGAAAGATAGAAAAGGACAGAACAAAAACAGGTCCTCCCCCTCCCCCCCCCCCTTAAAGAATGTAGGTACCCGTGGGAACTAGCTAACCTTCGCTTATAGTCACCATGCGGACAACCTCATCAACCGCATCAACTGTTATTATATAAGATGTTCAGGGGAGGCGGACCGTTTTTCTGGACCCCCCCCTTCTCCCTAATGTTTAGCCCCCCACTAGTTTTGAGATCCGTTAGTTTGGCGATTTTAACACCTTTCGCCCAATATAGTTGTCAATATTAAGACCTTTCGTTCCATTTAGGTGTCGATTTTTTCCTGGCGAGCGTTAGCGAGCCTGTAATTTTAAAAGGAACCGGCCCTCGGCCGGAAAATTTGTCTACCGAAAAATTTACAAATTTATCTTAAAAGGGGGTCTAGGGGGTGTTTTTCTTAGCTTGATGGAGGTGTAGCGAGGAAACTAAGAAATAAAGGAATACATGAATTAATAGGCCAAAGAAACGGCCCCTTAACCCTTTGAGTACCAGCGACGTGTTTTATCTTATTCTAGCTATATTTAGACGATATTATACAGCTTAGGAAGGAGGTGTGGTAGTTAAGAGAGTTCGAAGCCTTATTATTGCTAGAGGTGCTTCCTAAGCTGAATACAATCTTTTAATACTTGCCAGATGTTAACCAAAAAGGACGTCCCTGGTACTGAATGGGTTAAGGGGAGTCACCGTTTTTTTTTTTTTTATCTTTCTCTCCTTTTATCTTTGTCCCTGGCTTGTATCCATGCGGCCCCATTCAGCCAACTGTTTTAAGACGTGTATCCCCATCCAGGTGTCGAATTCTTCCTGGCCAGCGATGGCGAGACAGCATTGTATGAGAAATCCGGCTCCGCCGGAGAAATTTTTCCATCGAAAAATTTAAAAAGTTAGCTTGATGTCAAAACAAAAATATATATATGCTGGCTCGCTTCCGCTCGCCAAGAAAATATTAACACCTGGATGGGGGTAAACGTCTTAAAACAGTAGGCTGAATGGGGCCGAATGGATACAAGCCAAAGAGGGAGGGAGAGAAAGATAAAACAAGCGAGGTGGGCTCCCTTAATATAAGATGATAAGATGCGGTACGGTTCAAGGTAGGTTATTTTGTCCTTGCCAGAGATAATGACTTTGATAATAGTACAGTCGCGCTAATAAATGATGAATCGGCACCAATTATGTTTTGATCAATAATTGGTATCAAAAATATCTAGGCTTCATTTCTTCATATCGAGTGAAATATATAAACATGTTCCAACACTTACCCACCCTATTCAACATCTGACAGATATTAATACAGCACAGAGCAAGCCAAACGGAATAACAGCTGGAACATGACTTATTAGCGCGACCGTACCCCGCGTGTGTGTGTGACCCAACCAACTGACTATGGGTGACACATTACACTACTACAGACCTAATGACCTTGTGTTGGCCTGTACGGTTGGCCAAATAAGTAGTGTCTCTGCAGTTATTACGCCTTGCTTGCTGTGTGCTGTATTAATGTCTGTCAGATGTTGAATAGGGTGTGTAATGATAGGAACACGTTTGTATATCTAACTCGAATTAGTCGTGTTTCCGCAGTCATTACGTCTTGCTCGCTGTGTGCTGTATTAATGTCAGTCAGATGTTGAACAGGGTGTGTAATTCAATTCAATTCAATTAAAAAAGTTTATTGTCATGAAAATTATACAATTATACAAAATTATACAATGAATAGGGTGTGTATAGCTAGGAACACGTTTGTATATCTAACTCGAAACGATGAATTAAGGGGAGGTCTCCACTTGAAGGACTTTTTTCTTGACCCCTTTCTCCCTCATGTCTAGCCCCATTGATTTTGAGATTTTAAGACGTTCGCCCCATTAATTTGGAGATTTTAAAAACTTTCGCCCCATTTGTGTCAATTTTAAGACCTTTCGTGCCATTTAGGTGTCGATATTTTCCTGGTGAGCGATAGCGAGCCTGTAATTTAAGAGGAAGTGGCCGTCGGCCAGGACATTTTTCTACCGAAAAATGTACAAATTTATCTTGAAAGGGTGTCTAGGGGGTATAATTCTAAGCTTAATGGAAATCTAGGGAACAAACTAAACACCTCCCCTTAATGCTGAGATAGCGCTGATACCAATTATTGATCAAAATATACTTGGTGCCGCGACATCACTTATTTGGGCAACTGTACCTGAAAAATCCCGGAACCACATAACTACACAGAGTTTATGTCTGGGGTAAGGGGAGATGAGTTGTTTTTCTAGACCCCCTTCTCCCTCATGTTTAGCCCCATTAGTTTTCAGATTATAAGATGATGTTTGTCCCATTATTTTGTCGATTTCAAGACCTTATGCTCCATTTATTTGTCAATATTAAGACCTTTCGTGATATTTAGGTATAGATGTTTTTCCTGGCGAACGATAGTGGAGTTTGTAATTTTGGAAGAACCGGCCTTCGGCCGGGACATTTTTCTACCGAAAAATTTAAAAATTAATCTAGAAGAGGGATCTAATTGACGACTTGCGAGTTTCGTTCTATAAGGAAGTTGGAGCTGTAGACATCGATATTGAGCAGATTTACCAGCTAAAATAAGTTTGTACTACATTTTTAAATACATAAAACCCAATTCAACATACACTTTAGCCATCAGAAACCTACATTATTATTGCGTTTCTATTTACTATCGATGTCTACAGCTCCAACTTCCTTATAGCCTGAAACTCGCAAGTGGTCAATTGATGTTTCTTTTTTATGTTTGATGGAGGTCTAGGGAGGAAACTAAACCAATAATAAATAAATATATGAAATAATCGACCAACAAGGGGTTCAAGGGGTTAAGGGGGGATGGCGTATTTGTTTACTCATTTATGTATCGACCAACAAGGGGTTCAAGGGGTTAAGGGGGGATGGCGTATTTGTTTACTCATTTATGTATCTTATTATTATAATTTTTAGTTGATTCTCTACACTTCCATCAAGCTTAAAATTATTCTCCCTTGACCCCCTTTCAAGATAAATGTGTACATTTTTCGGTAGAAAAATGTCCCGGCCGAAGGCCGGTTCCCCTTAAATTACAGGCTCGCTATCGCTCGCCAGGAAAAATCGACACCTAAATGGCACGAATGGTCTTAAAATTTACAGAAATGGGGCCAGGGTTCTTAAAATCGCCAAACTAATGGGGCAAGCGTCTTTAAATCTCACAAGCAATGGGGCTAAACATGAGGGAGAAAGAGGTTCAGAAAAAAATCCTCCAGGTAGAAATCTCCCCTTAACGTAAAATAGTCATTGGTGGAAAATCTAATCAATTGGCCACGTGAGGGACAGCCTCCACGAGATAATCACCTGGTTGTTCAAAGATAACAGAGGGTTATATAATATTATAGGCCCAAGTGTAGTACAGTGGTAGCCTTGGAGTTCAGTGTGCATATACTGGCCCGGGCTCGACACCCTGCTAGCTACAGATATTCTTGAAAGGCATAAATTCCCTTCTCATCCAGCATTGACAGCCTAGTGCTTTGTGTGCGGAATTTCGGTGTGAGTATCCTAGGTTCGAGTCTTTGGAGTACCACATGAATTCGTTACTTTCATTGATTTCATTAGTTAGGTTTATTTGTAAATTAATTGGTGATTTGGTGAAAATTGAAATTATATTAAATAATCACATAATTAAGCATCTTGAGAATAATAAATTAATCAGTGATAGGCAATATGGTTTTAGACGATGTCGATCAACTGCAGACATGCTTTGCCTTCTTACGTATCAAATCAACCAAGCTACAGACCAACATGGTGAAACACATACAATAGCACTGGATATATCAAAGGCATTTGATAGAGTCTGGCATCAATCCTTATTGTCGAAGATGTCACACTACGGCCTTGCATCATTAGTTCCACTAATTTCTTCTTATCTTCATAACAGAAAAATACGTGTAATGGTAGATGGCCTTTATTCTCAATTTCACTCAATAAATGCTGGTGTTCCCCAGGGATCAGTTTTGGCCCCAACTCTGTTCCTCATTCATATCAATGATCTCATATCTACCACTCATAATCCAATACATTCCTACGCAGATGACTCAACACTCCACAGTTCCTTCACATTTACCAATTCTTTCACCCAACCCGATCTTATAAATTCAAAAATAAACACTGCAATTTCTCTGAACCAGGACCTTTCTAGAATTAATGGATGGGGACAAAAGAATCTAGTTTCCTTTAATGCACAGAAAACCAAATACATTCAATTTTCTAACCGACAGAATCTCACTGACTCCCATATATTTTTTAATTATGTAAATATTCCCACTTCCCCTAGTATTGACATTCTCGGTGTAACATTAACTACTAACTTGAGCTGGACACATTATGTTAGAAGCATTGCTAAGAATGCCTCTAAAAAACTGGGACTCCTGTACAGAGTTCGAGAATTCTTCACTGACGAGCTGTTGGTCGTGATATATAAAAGTCATGTGCGTTCTCAGATGGATTACTGTTCACCTCTGTGGGGTGGAAGTGGAGTGGTTGCATTGAGGCAGTTGGACAAAATTCAAAATAAAGCTATTAGATTAATCAATAACCCTGCAATCACACAGGACCTTCCTACATTATCCATACGAAGAAACGTTGCATCCCTTGCATTATTCTACAGATATTTTCACAGCAATTGTTCCGAGGAACTTGCTTCAATTGTGCCGCCTCTCCACATCTTTCCCCGTATAACTAGGGCAGCTGAGAGCGCCCATGAATTTACACTTTCCCCTCCACAATGCAGAACTTCTGCTTATCAGAATTCATTTATCCCCAGAGCTACTACTCTTTGGAATTCACTTCCCTCGAATTGCTTTCCACAAACTTACAATCTACAAATGTTTAAATCCAGTTGTTACAAACATTTTATGAATGGAGGATGCCTTTAGGCACATGGACCTTTTTGTTTTATCTGTGTTTTTCCTTCCTCCGTTCATTGTCTCTTTAAAAAAAAAAAAATAAAAAAAAAATAAAAAAATATGAATATACACCCCCCTCATATATACACATATACTGTGATGAGACACAAAAGGATATACAAAGATTGCAGTGTGACTTGCGATATCTGATTATTGATTTATGTGTGTAACATCTCAATTTGAGACATTAATTGAACTACCACACCCCCCCCCCCCCCCTTCCCTTCTTAACCCAGGGAATGCGACGATCGTTCCGGTAGCACGATATCTAAACATGTGTAAAGGGTAAAAAGAACCCTCTAAATATTTACCATGCCAATGACGGTAAATGTCTGAAAACTGGGTGACACATAGAAAGTAGTGGCATCTCTCCATACCACATCCTCCACTCCTTCCCCCCCCCCCCCCCCCCGTTATACCCCAACCCCACCCCCCTTCCTCCCTCAACTTGACCTTTTATTTTGCACAGATTTTAGTAGTTCATGGGTTAAGCTGAGCAAAAGTTGTATAATGGTAGCCCAAACAAATGAAAGGACTGATCATAGCATACTGGAAGGCTTAAGGGGATAGTGGCTGTATTATTTGGTCTATTTATTCAGTTATTCATAACAAATTTGTTTCTTCGCTAGACCCCCCCTTCAAGATAAATTTGTATATTTTTTGGTAGAAAAATGTCCTGGCCGAAGGCCGACTCCTCTTAAAATTACAGGCTTGCTATCGCTCGCCAGGAAAATATCGACACCTAAATGGCACGTAAGGTCTTAAAATTGACAACGAAATGTGGAGAAAGGTGTTAAAATCGCCAAACTAATGGTCCGAACGTCTTATAATCTGAAAACTAATAGGACTAAACACGAGGGAGAAAGGGGTACAGAAAACCGGCCCATCTCCCCTTAAATTTCACAGTATTATACTTGAACAAATGTTGGGTGTGTTTGACGTCAGTGTAATGAGAGAGAGGTGTAGCCAGTGGGTGCTATGATATCAAGTCTAGTCTAAATATTATGGTTTGCTCCCTAGACCTCCTTCATGTTAAAGACCCACCAACCTTTCCTACAAACTAAATTTATATTTTTTTTCTCGGTAGAGGGACAACCCATGCCAGTTTACTGAAGGACTTACAGGATTGAGCACTCAATTTAAGGTCCGTCAGACTCTGAGGCCTTTTATGTATTTTTTTTAGCATTATTTTTCTACAGTGGTGTGCGGCTAATCCATTCACTAACCTGCTTCACCCTAAGGTAGCAGTACGGATTTTTTTTACCAGATCCTCCTAAATTACTGGCTTGCTATTGTTCGCCTGGGAAAAAACCGACACCTGCAGTAAATAGCAAAAAGGTCATAAAATCGCCGAACTAATGGGGCGAACGTCTTCAAATCTCAAAGCGTATAAGGTTTACTCCCCTAGACAGGTTGCCGACCAAGGCTGACGAGTCCCATCCACCCAGATTTTCATAAGGTTATCTCCCCTAAATAGGTTGCCGACCAAGGGTAACGAGTCCCATCCACCCGTATTTAACATTTGAAAGGGGTTAAACGTCCGTTAATCGCCAGACAAAACTTTTCAACATCGCCAATGTAATGAGTCGAAAGAGGAGAGGTCCCAAAAATAAATAAATAAATAAATAAAATAAAATAAAATAAATAAATAAGTACATTTATAAATGAGAGAGAGAGAGAGAGAGAGAGAGAGAGAGAGAGAGAGAGAGAGAGTGAGAGTGAGAGAGATAGTAAGATAAAGATAGTAAGAGAGAGAGTGAGAGTGAGAGAGATAGTAAGATAAAGATAGTAAGAGAGAGAGAGAGAGAGAAGCCACCCCTCGATACAGTTAAATTAAGGGAATGTCTGTGGTAATTTGAGAGGTGGAGCCAGTCCGTGGGAGCTAAAATGTCAAGTGTCTCGTTTTGTCGCTCCCGAGTCTAAATATTTGCTATGGGGTGGTTGCCTTCAGTAACCGGGGTGTCTTGCCCCGTTATACACACAGTCATACAGAGAGAGGGAGAGGGAGAGGGAGATGTTTGGCATTCTCAGCTTAACTAACCCTGCAGTATCTTATCCCATTCCAGATCCCAGTGAGCCAGCCGGTGTACAGTACAGGGAGAGCCGGAGTGGTCACTAACTCACTACTACAGTCTACTACACTTGTTACATAGCAGCGCACTCCTTGCAGACCCTCATTCTCATTCCTTCGTGGAGAGTGATATTTAAACAGGTGAGAACCACTTGACAACTTTGGTAGTGTATTGTAACGTTACAGGCGGGGTTCGAACCCACAACATTAGCAAACATCCCACAAGAGAAACCACAAAACAGAGATCTATAACGGTGTTGGTGGTGTAATGGTTTAGATGCTTATGTTCTGGGTGTGGTGTCCCGAGTTCGAATCCCGGGAGGACCATATGATTTCATTAGTTTATTCAAGTGCATTGGGGTTTGTAATTGATGATTAATGGTTCACTTTTTGGTCGATTTGTTAATTTATTAATTATTTTTATAGTTTCCTCCCTAGACCTCCATTTATTTTTATAGTTTCCTCCCTAGACCTCCATTTATTTTTATAGTTTCCTCCCTATACCTCCATCAAACTTTAAAAAACATCCATTAGATCCTCCTATATTAATTTGTACATTTTTCGGTAGAAAAATTTCCCGGCCAAAGGCCGGTTCTTCCAAAATAACAGGCTCACTATCGTTCGCCAGGAAAAAATCGACACCTAAATAGCACGAAAGGTCAATATTGACAAGGAAATGGGGCGGAAGGTCTTAAAATCGACAAACTAATGGGGATAAACATGAGGGAGAAGGGGCTCTAGAAAAACGACCCAAAGGGTTAAGAATGGGGTGTTACATACATTCTGTCTCATAACAAAGTGGTGTGAACGACTTCTTCTTTAGTCAAAAAGTGGTATGTTATAACTTCCACAAACTATAGTCCATTCATTATAAGCAGGCGAGAGATCTTAACTTCTATTCTCTGTAACTTAAAAAGGGCTACAACAAATGGGCCGTAAATCGCCACACCTATTCCCTGGCTGACTCTTCCTAAATGGTAGAAATATTAACTCGATTACTCTAGTAGTTTGTGGTGTTTCCCCGTAGAACTAGGGCAGCTGAGAGCGCCCATGAATTTACACTTTCCCCTCCAAAATGCAGAACTTCTGCTTATCAGAATTCATTTATCCCCAGAGCTACTACTCTTTGGAATTCACTTCCCTCGAATTGCTTTCCACAAACTTACAATCTACAAATGTTTAAATCCAGTTGTTACAAACATTTTATGAATGGAGGATGCCTTTAGGCACATGGACCGTTTTGTTTTATCTGTGTTTTTCCTTCCTCCGTTCATTGTCTCTTAAAAAAAAGAAAAAAAAAAAAAAAAAAAAAAAAAAAGGGGGACCGGCCGCTTTTTAATAGGGGGTGACACTGAACTTCGTCCGATTTTTAATAGGGGGTGACACTGAACTTCGTCCGATTTCAATGAGGTTTCGCACACGTATAGAGGATGATTTAACAAGGATTTTTTTATTTTCAGTCAATTAGTTCCTGAATTAGGGTGGAAATTAGCTCGAAAATTAAACAAAAATTCTGAAGTCGAATAGTTCGAAACCCAAGCACTGTATAATATTTTCAGAGGGATCAGACAATTCAGGACAGGTGGTTTTACAACTCTATTGTTTTAATCTACTTGTGGAATTAGGTGACTCGGAAATTAGGTAATGATTTTGTACTCGGTGGTTAGCTACCTATGCCAAGGGGCTGTGTCTCAAATGAAAAAAAAAGAGACAATAGCTTTATAGAGCATTTCACGCGCTTTCCAATGGTATATAACACATTCCTAGAGGCCCAATAATACATTTATTATTAGATCCCAAAGTGCAACAAAACAGGTGTTGAGAAAAACATGTGAAAGTCTAAGGTAATTGGGTGAAATTTTTAAACTTTTTTTGTTGGTTTACAATATTTTACGCAGGAACATGGCAGAGTAGAAGATACAGCTTTTGGGAGGTTGTAGAGTATTTTACGCTCTTTCCATTTATATATGTACAATCCTCGTACGACCAGTAGTTACTGAGCCTGGCAATTTCAAAGTTCGCTATATAACGTTTTCAGAAATACCGGAAAAGTTTGGAAAACATAAGAAAATCCCATTTCCAATGGGTTTTCACTAATAACATTTCACTGGCTTATGAAGGGATGTTGAGTAAGCACATTTTAATACTTAATGGTATTTTCAGGATTTCGAGCTTTTTAAGCCTAAAAACCGGCCGGTCCTCTAATTAATATATCTCGCCTACTTATAAAAAACAGAGTATATTAACTTATGAGTTACCGAACCTTTTGTAGGGGAAAAGTGGACAGTTAAGAAAATATCCAATGGTATTCAGATAGCCATTAGCATTAAGAAACCCCAAAGATATACCTTCCTTAATCCTCGTCAATCGTTATCAATTATTATGTTCCTTCCAACAACCAACCATACTCCTAAAATCGATTAATGAAATTTACAAACACATGTGGCAGTCCGTGGACTCGAACCCAGGATGCTCACACCGAAAATCAACACCTTATACATCGCACCACGAAGACTTTAGATTATTGCACTATGAATATTAATACTATCAATATATACAGTAATTGAAAACAATGATTAGGTGAAAGTGCAGAATATTAAGTAGAATTATAATTTATTTACATGGCATTATCATACACAATTAACTGAATACAATCCTCAACAAAATAGAAAGTAACAATACATGATTAACTGAATATCTAATCCTATCTTTTAAGGGGAGGCTGATGCATGGACTGTTGAGGTTAAGGGGAGATGGGTCGTTTTTCTGGTCCCCTTTCTCCCTCGTGTTAAGCCCCATTTATTTGAGATTACAAGACGTTCGGCCCATTTGTTTGGCGATTTTAACACCTTTGGCCCCACTTCATTGTCAATTTTAAGACCTTTCGTGCCATTTAGATGTCTATTATTTCCTGGCGAGCGTTAGCGAGCCTGAAATTTAAAGAGGAATCGGCCTACAGCCGGAAATTTTTCTACTTAAAAATTTATCTTGATGGAGGTCTAGCGAGAAAACTAAGAAATAAAGGAATAAATAAATTAATAATTTAAAAAAAAAAAAAAAAAAAAAAATGGTCCGTCTCCCCTTAAGAGAGCAAGTAGGGACAAGGCAAAGCAAATAATAAGCTATTTATTGTATCCCTCAAGGTAACCCTTTTTACACTGGTTGAGTCATGACAGGATGGTGGTGGTGATTAACCCTAAGCTGCCCAGCGATGGTATTTGAAAGTGCCCGCCATGCGCCATGCGAAGGTATTCTGATTCATTCCTCACTAAAATCGTTAATTTACCATATATATAATTAATACTTATCCATATGCGCCTGTTTTACTTTTAATATGAACATTGGAAAGCAATAAAACAAGTGGTAACAGTAATTGGCTGGTGAAAATTGTACATTTTAGCCGCGGTCGTAATCTGACCTTGAGCGGTGAGAGACAAACACCCTCCCTCTCTGTTCCACCCGTTCTCTCCCATGAAAATACTAGATAAATATCGGGAATAATAGAGAAAATACCCTGATAATTGAGGAGGGGGGGGGGGGGGGACATATGTGTAGGAGTGGTAGCAAGTAAAGGAGGGAAATTATCTCGCCTAAACATAAATTGCTTTGTTTCGAGTGCCACTGGGGTGTTTTAGATTTTTTTTTTAGGCCTTGGATCTTAACCCTTTCACGCCCGTGTGGACGCAGGGGTTGCCGATTAGTAATCAGAAATTGAGTTCTCTCAATCGTATAATTACCTCTCCAAAATTAGTTTCTGCCCACAGCTAACTCAAAGACAACTGCAGAGGTTGAAGTAACTAAACTAAAGATTTCTAAACACCCCTGATGGACACAAAGGCTTTAAAGTATCCCAGAATAGGCTCAAATTGCGTCCTATGCATGAAAGGGTTAAGAGTCTTCCCTCAGCCGCCCAGTAAAATCTCTTAAGAGTCTTCCCGCAGCTCCCGGGTTAAGACCTTTAGATGTCGATATACAGTATTTCCTGGCAAACGATAGTGAGACTGTAATTTTTAAAGAATCGGCCTTCGGCCGTGATATTTTGCTACCGAAAAATTTACAAATGAATCTAAAAATGGGATGTAACGGATTTTTTTTTAAAGTTTTATGGAGGTCTAGAGAGGAAACTAAAAAAAAAAAAAAAAAAAAATATGAAATAATCGACCAAAAAATAAACTCTTCCCCTTAACCCGGCAAGCGCGATAGGCCTCACGGAAGGCTTCCTATAGGGAACGCGATAGGCCTCACGGAAGCAAGACCATAAAAAAAGTCTTCCAAAAAAAAAAAGGGCCTATCAAAACAAAGAATTTTGTCTCTAGGTGAGATAATTCCCCTCTAGTACTCATCCATGTGTTTCTCACCCCTCCCCTCCTTCCCCACCTTATTCCCCCCTCCCCCCCCTCCTCAATTATCACCTATTTATCCTCTTATTATCATCATTTATCGCTTATTTTTCTCTCCCGCGATAATGTAGCACAAGTGGGTTGCATAAAAGATCGTTATGCAACACCCAGACACCGGCACACACCGCCCCGCTCGTCTCAGTTGACTCCCAGACAGCGAGAGGGGAGGGCTGCCTGTGGCTCTCTCTCGCCTGAGATTATGACCGGGTGGCCAATATCTTCGTTTTTCACCACCCAAATGCTTTTCCCACTTATTTTAGCACTCTTGAAGGTTCATATATACATCATATATGTAAAATAAAAGCATACCGAAAACAAATAATGCTTTATATTGTAAATATAACGAATTCTGTCAGAATCCAGGGCTAGAAATGCACAAATAACTACCCTAGCACCTAGGTCTATATCGCGCTTGTCAGGTTAAGGGAAACATTGTTCATTACAATAAAGGTCCATCCTCATCAGGTGTATTGATCTCGCGGAATGAAGACAGAGCTCATTAATATTTTACCAAAGAATAGTTAAATATGGGGAATTTTGCAACAAACTACTTATACATCGATTTACATAATATACAGTATACAGTAGGTATTCACATGCATCTGCACGTTTCTTAATGACAATTTATTAGGTCGCTAGAGTATTTTACATAATTTACATGCATGACATCATGCTTGTGCATAAACCTTTAACTGTCTTGATAGTCTAGTCACTCTAGTGCTTAGTGTGTGGCATTATCATCTTGAGCAGTCCAGGGCCCTGTTGCTCCTGCTTGACGGCATCTCAAAGATTTGGCATTGCACACTCGTGGGCTGGCCACATTTTAGGCCGAAGTCTGCTTCTCACAGTTTTACAGCAGGGGGTACCATCGTTCTCCAGGGGGGACGTTTGCTCGCCTCAGACTTGCTCGGGTCGACTTCTGCACCACGTGTTGTACAGACGGAGCCTCTCAATGTCCTAGGGGTTATCCTTCTCCTTCAGGTTACGTGCCTGGTCTTCCTCCTTCCGCTCTCTCAGGGTTGCAGCTAGGATTGCCTTCCACTCCTCCAGTTGCAGGAAATAGGCATCAAGGAATTGGGTGATCAGCCTTTGCAGGTCTTGCAACTCCTCATAAAGACTAGGGTTGTTGGGAGCAACAGTAGTTTGCACAACTTGGAATTCAGTTTCAGGCTCAGGGTCAATGGTCATGGGAGATTGTGGGCTTGGTGGCGGGGAGGCTGGGAGAAGGGCCTCCTGTAGGTGCAGGTGAGGGGGGGGGGGGGGAGGGAGAGGGCTGTTGGCTTGTAGGATGCCAAGTGAATATTGACCTTCCTGGGGGTTTCTGGGTTCCTGGATTCGGTATTGTCGGTAGCTAATCCCCTGGGACTTGTCTTTCTGTGCTTGCCCTCGGCCAATCACCTGCCTAGTATTCTTCCTCTGCTCTACTGAGACTCGTCCTGCACTATGATGTGTGAAATAACTATACTCTGTGGCTAGCGGGGTAGGCTCAATAGCTATCATGGGCAGCTCAACTCAAAGGGGCATCAATGGAATGGGACCGGAATTGACAGGGGTGCTTGGTGGGTATATTGGCTAGGTTGCTCAGGACGTCTGTGTCCATTGCACTGTATCTATTGAAAGTGTTGGGTGAGGTGTCAAGGAGTACCTAGTGGAGGGTAGCTGTACGACTCTGATCCCCAGTGCCCCCACGAAGGTAGGTGGTGTCGTGGGTGGTGTGGCGATCATGGGAGTTGCAGTTTTTCTCATTTCCATCAGTAGTCCGTACATTTCCTTTTTATCTAAATGGTTTGCTAATCCCGAAGGATCCTAAACAAATTTTCTAATCGATACTGCTGAAGCCACCCTTGTGCACTCATATACAGTCCCTCACGATGCCCGGCTGGGCTTAAAAAGTCTGACACTCGCCAGCAGGCTCGGGTCAGGGGAATGTATTGTCCAGGTCACGCTGTGCATACACGGTAGTACTCCTCGTCTTCTTGTGCAATGCTAATGAGAATGCATGCACTTCTGCCAGGTACTTGCAAGCCACAGGATATTTCGCTGCAATCTCTGGGTTCTGCATGAAACGGCTGGTTCGAGGTTGAGGAGCAGCTTGTAATACGGTGTTGCGCGGCTCGACGGCGCTGCTCACTCTGCTTTTAATTCAAGTTTTGACTGCTTCGGAGTATAGAGTATGCAAGGCCACTACACCTATGTACGCACCAGGAATCAGTATTGGCTACCAGAAAGACTGCTCTCTGATTGGCTGGTAGAGTGAAATCTCGTACCGGTTGTACTTCCATTTTCACTCCCATAATTATTATCATTATTATTATTATTATTATTATTATTATTATTATTATTACTTTTAGCTTTATTATTTTCGTTGTTCTTGTTTTTATAGATGTCTGCAGTAATGGCCCCCAACAGCTCTCGCACAGGAGGTGGTGGAGGTGTGGAGGAGGACACATGGAGGGTGTCAGATCTGCTGGAGAAGAAGAGTGCAGGGGAGGAACTCACGGAAACCCAGATCAACTATTTGGTCAAGGGCATCTCCCAACATACCCTCGACGATACGCAGCTTGGTCAGTAATATACAGTTTTAGTAGTAGGGGGGATGGACGTATTTATTTCCTCATGTATTTGACTTTGTATATATATTTGTAGTTTCCTTCCTAGACCTCCATCAAGCTTATAACCCCCCCGCCCCCACGACCTTTCTTCGAGATAAATTTGTACATTTTTCGATAGAAAAATGTCCCGGCCGAAGGCCGATTCCTCTTAAATTACAGGCTCGCTTTCGCTCGCCAGGAAAAAGTCGACACCTAAATGACAGTCTTAACATTGACAAATAAATGGGACGAAAAGGTGTTTAAATTGCCAAACTAATGGGTCGATCGTCTTAAAATCTGAAAACTAATGGTCAAGAAGGGGGATAAAAAAACGAGCCATCTCCCCTTAACCTTTTATGTTTTGTTTAACCATATAGCAAACAGTTGACACGGAAACCATATAGCACACAGTTGACACGGAAACCATATAGCAAACAGTTGACACGGAAACCATATAGCACACAGTTGACACGGAAACCATATAGCAAACAGTTGACACGGAAACCATATAGCAAACAGTTGACACGGAAACCATATAGCAAACAGTTGACACGGAAACCATATAGCAAACAGTTGACACGGAAACCATATAGCAAACAGTTGACACAGAAACCATATAGCAAACAGTTGACACGGAAACCATATAGCAAACAGTTGACACGGAAACCATATAGCAAACAGTTGACACGGAAACCATATAGCAAACAGTTGACACGGAAACCATATAGCAAACAGTTGACACGGAAACCATATAGCAAACAGTTGACACGGAAACCATATAGCAAACAGTTGACACGGAAACCATATAGCAAACAGTTGACACGGAAACCATATAGCAAACAGTTGACACGGAAACCATATAGCAAACAGTTGACACGGAAACCATATAGCAAACAGTTGACACGGAAACCATATAGCAAACAGTTGACACGGAAACCATATAGCAAACAGTTGACACGGAAACCATATAGCAAACAGTTGACACGGAAACCATATAGCAAACAGTTGACACGGAAACCCAGATCAACTATTTGGTCAAGGGCATCTCTCAACATACCCTCGACGATACGCAGCTTGGTCAGTAGTATTAGACGTTTTTAGTAGTATATAACCCTTTATAGAGACCAGTTAAGGGGGGATGGGTGTTTTGTACATTTTTCGATAGAAAAAAGTCCTGGCCGAAGGCCGATTCATCTTTAATTACAGGCTCACTATCACTCGCCAGGAAGAAATCGACACTTAAATGATAAAAAGTCTTAATATTGACAAATAAATGGGACGAAAGGTGGCCCATCTCTCAACATAAATACCCTGCACCATACTCAGCTTGGTCAGTACTGTAGTAGACGTTTTTAGTACGGTTGGCCAAATAAGTAATGTCTCCCCTGTCATTACGTTTTGCTCGCTGTGTGCTGTATTAATGTCTGTCAGATGTTGAATAGGGTGGGTAAGTATACGTACGTTTGTGTAGGCTCTGTAGTGTACCATCATAAGGGGAGGTTTTTAGTTTGTTCCCTAGACCTACATCAAGCTTAAAATTACACCCCCTAAAGGCCTAGACCCCCTTTCAAGATAAATTAAAAAAACAAATCGGTAGAAAAATGTCCCAGCCGAAAGGCCGGTCCTTCACAAACATTTAATAGGACGTCACCGGTACAGAAGGGGTTAAGGGCAAGATATGTGTCATGGTGATCTTTGGACATTTTGATTGTGTGGCAGTTTATGACATCGCTTGGCAGATTGTTCCATAATTTACCCACTCTGTTGAATTTGTTTGTGTTTTTATTCGTGTGAATAAAAGTTAATATCAATTATATTGTAGCTGTTATCTGTAGTGTATTTGACTAATCTTTTGTGAAGTACCGGTACTTACTGGCATATACAGTACATGGTCAAGGTCGGTTTAAGGGGCTAGTGACCGGTTTTGTGGTCTATTAATTCATGTATTAGTTTATTTTTTAGTTTCCTCGCTAGACCTCCATCAAGCTTAGAAAAACACCCTCTAGACCCCCTTCAAGATAAATGTGTAAATTTGTCTTTTAAGATTACAGGCTCGTTATCGCTTGCCAGGAAAAAATCGACACCTAAATGGCACGAAAGTTCATAACATTGACAACGAAAGGGGGCAAAAGGTGTTAAAATCACCAAAATAATGGGCCGAACGTCTTACAATCTGAAAACTAAAGGGGCTAAACATGAGGAAGAAGGGGGACCAGAAAAACGACCAATCTCCCTTTAAACAATTACAGAATGTCAGATCTCCTATTCTCGGCTTTGCTTAACAAAATAGATATATTTTTTTTTTTTATAATCGCGCCTCGTAATGTTTATATCTTAGTCTGGGAATCATCTTCGTATAAAATTAGAATTTTATGTTTTATTTATATATTTATTAATTTATTTTATTTATTATATTTTTATAAAACAAAGACGTCCCCAAAGATCTCTGAACATTGTTCGGCCGCTTTGAATTCCTTTGATCTTGTTACTCGTAGGTTAGTTTCTTTGTTGGCACTACCTATATGAAGCATCTTGCATTTATGTATAGTATATTAACAATATTAATTAGTTTTATAGTTAAATCATTTGTGTAATCATTTTTTAATCAGATTTGTGTCTGAAAGATAACTCACTTAGCTTGCAATTATTGTATTGTCGGTAAATGTTGAGATCCTGCTGAAGAGTCCATAGTAGAAGTCGTTAATATATATCAGAAATAGAGCTGGTCCAAGGACCGATCCTTGTGGTACACCACATGTGACATTCATCCAATTAGCCGTTTGTTGCTACAAGTTGCATTCTCTTGGTAAACCAGTCCTCAATCCATTGGCTATTGTACAGTACATGATCATCTATTTTCTGGGCTTTTAGTTGTTTTAAGAGTCGTTAGTAATGGACGTTATCAAGAGGTTTTTGGAGAAAAAAACACTATATCAACTACTAAAATTATATTCATCATACTGTAAAAACACTATATCAACTACTATAATTATATTCATCATACTGTAAAAACACTATATCAACTACTATAATTATATTCATCATACTGTAAAAACACTATATCAACTACTATAATTATATTCATCATACTGTAAAAACACTATATCAACTACTATAATTATATTCATCATACTGTAAAAACACTATATCAACTACTATAATTATATTCATCATACTGTAAAAACACTATATCAACTACTATAATTATATTCATCATACTGTAAAAACACTATATCAACTACTATAATTATATTCATCATACTGTAAAAACACTATATCAACTACTATAATTATATTCATCATACTGTAAAAACACTATATCAACTACTATAATTATATTCATCATACTGTACAATTGTACATGTTACAGATGCCATGGAAAAAGCCAAGAAGATCAGTCAAACATGAGTGTTTATTTTAGAAATGTTAGGAGTCTTTCTCCATCTCATTATTTTCTAAATAGTTTACAAGTGTATTGCGGATTATGAGTATATATTATTATATATTAGTTCGTAAATCAATACACACTGTAGGGATACCATAGCACTATCTGTATAATAGCACTGTTATTAAGAGATAAACCCGTTATCCAATCATGTCTACAATACTCGTGGGAACAGAGATACACTAGAGACCCTAAGAGAACAGAGATCGGCCAACCTCGGCCATATTGGTACCTCTGGTGTCATTAGTCTCACTTTACACTCCATTATGTCCATACCTACTGTATAGTAAACATTCCACAATACTGGTATAGGCAATGTAGTTTGGTGCTTAGATCTAAACTATATCTATCTATATTATACTCGACACATACCCCAATTTGGTTTTCTTTAAGGGGAGATATCCACTTAAGCGACTTTTTTCTTGACCCCTTTCTCCCTTATGTTTAGCCCAATTGCTTTTGATATTATAAAACGTTCGCCCCGTTAGTTTGTCGATTTTAAGAACTTTCACCCCATTTTAAGACCTTTCGTGCCATTCAGGTGTCGATTTTATCCTGGCGAGCGATAGCGAGCCTGTAATTTAAGAGGAAACGGCCTTCGGCCGGGACATTTTTCTACCGAAAAATTTACAAATTTATCTTGAAAGGGACTCAAGGGGGTGTAATTTTAAGCTTGATGGAGGTCTACTGAACAAACTAAATACCTCCCCTTAAGTAAATTGGGGGTGGCCGACTCGAGACAGAGCCCGAACAAGGACAATACAACAACAAAACAAAACAAAACACAAAATCACACTAAAGTCTACATGATCAAGATATAATTAATATCAATCAGAGGTTTGATAACTAGGAACCAAAATGGCGTTCAGATAAAAACTATGTCCTATCTCTTATCACAAGGTCTCCAAGATACACGTTAGGGTTCAATGACCTTGAGACTGAATTATACCTTCCATATTCGTAACCCCTTCGAGTTTCAGGCTATAAGGAAGTTGGAGCTGTAAACGTCGACATTTTAGCAGAATTACCAGCTAAAATACGGTTGCAGTACATTTATACATACATACAACAAAATTCAACATACGCTCCATCCATCAGAAACTTACATTACTATTGCATTTCTGTTTAATACCGATGTTTACGGCTCCAACTTCCTCATAGCCTGAAAGTCGCAAGTGGTCAATTCGGCAGCGTCACACGGGCACTGCGTCTGATCATCTATATCCGTGTATGGTATCCGTGTATGGTATCCGTGTATACCGGCGCATATATATGGTATCCGTATTATTATAGTAGTCTAGTTGGTTAAGGGAGCCCACCTCGCTTTTTTTTTTTTATCTTTCTCTCCCTCTCTCTTTGGCTTGTATCCATTCGGCCCCATTCAGCCTACTGTTTTAAGAGTTTACCTCCATCCAGGTGTCAATATTTTCCTGGCGAGCGGTAGCGAGCCAGCATATTTATATTTTTGTTTCACAGCAAGTTAAATGTGTACATTTTTCGATAGAAAAATTTCTCCGGCGAAGCCGGATTTCTCCATACAATGCTGGCTCGCTATCGCTCGCCTGGAAGAAACCGACACCTGGATGGGGATAAACGTCTTACAACAGTTGGCCGAATGGATACAAGACAGGGAAAGAGAGAAAAGGAGAAACAAATAAAAAAAGCAGAGTAATATATTCGTGATTCAAAGCGTTTGTCCTAATACTTGAATTAAACAAACTCAATATAATCCTCGAATAACAACCTTTTCTTTAGTTTGTTTTGATTCTGATTAAAGGACTCCGAGCCTATACCCTGTTCCAAGTAACTAGGACCACACTCTCGAACATTACATTTTTGGTCCATTTTTTTTTGTATTTTTATTTTTTTTTTAGTTTCCTCAAAATACTTCCATCAAATTATACAAAACACCCCCTAGATCCCCCTTCAAGATTAATTTGTATGTCCCGGCCAAAGGCCGGTTCCTCCTAAAATTACAGACTTGCTTTCGCTCCCCAGGAAAAAATCGACAAATATATGGCACGAAAGGTCCTAATATTGACAAAGAAATAGGGTGAAAGGTATTAGAATCCCCAAACTAATAGGGCAAACGTCTTATAATCTCAAAACAAATGGGGGTAAACATGAGGGAGAAGGGGGTCTAGAAAAGCGACATATCTCCCCTTAACCTCACAAACAACTAGAGTAATCGAGCTAACATTTCCACCATTTGGGAAGGATCAGCCAGGGAATCGGTGTGGGAAATTGACCACCCGTTTTTCTCCAGGAGCCCTTTTTTTTTTTAGAGGTTAATTAGGGTTGAGGATTTCTGGCCTACCTATTTGGAAGAGGGTATTGTATCGTGTAACGCCTCCTTCAGAGTAACTTTCCACCGCCATTTAGTCGACAACAGTTCAAACCTAATTGTTACACATTAACCCCTCCAACCCGGAAGGGCTCTTGAACGCCCATAACAACCTCGGCCCGCGCAACCCGGAAGGGCTCTTGAACGCCCATTGCTTGCGTGCGTGCTTTCGAATGCCGCGCGTACATTTTGGGTATCGTGGGACGGTAGGTGGCGCCACCAGGCGTAAACTACGCCACAGCAACAGTATCTACCCCGACGCCATCATGGACAGTACGCCAAATAGTGATTCCGCTGTGTCCGATACCGTGCTTCCTACGACGCCCTTGCTAGTTCGTCGCGCCTTACCCCGACGCCATCGCCTAAATTTGTTATCTCCCGGAGGTATTGAAACGACATTGAAACTTTATGAGCGAGCTGATGCCAAGCATAATGTTGATGATGAAGTCAGTGACGACTCCAGTAATTATAAGTCGAGTGATTATGGCCATGAGAGTGACAAAGAAGAGCAATTCCTGGGATTTGCGAGAGAACATGACAGTGATGAGAGTGATGAAGGTGATGTACCAGTTGTTGAGGAAGCTGGTTTACCTAAAGACAGTGAACTTGAGAGAGTGAGTGAGTGGGAGAGTTCAAGGTCACTCACCAAATTTCGCATAAGTGACACGACTCCACGCCCTTCCCCAGGTAAATCGCCTTTCAAGCTACATTTGTATAAGCAGAAAATACTTGAGAAGGCGGCCGCGGCAGCTAGGGAACAAGCAAAACTACTTGGTGAGGATGAGGCTGTGAGTGAGGGTCAGCGTGGTGACCCTTCTCGTCCGCCATTGTCTCCCTTATCTACCCACGCCACCCAAGATGACCCGGATGCCCCGCATTCTTCCCCACCACCCCCACCATTGCCAAGGGTTGAGGACCCCCCACTTTCGGCCTATTTGCCTCCTAGGTCCCCCGACAGGAGACATACTGCTGCCGAAAAGGGGAAAGGTAGGAAATATACCAAAAAAATTAAGAAAAGTAAGAGAGTTTTGTTCGAGGCTCCCGCGGCGTCCACCCCGGCCGGCCCCAGCCATACGTCCCCGCAACTTTCCCCACGGTCCTCCCCACCTCTCCCGCCTTCAACATGTCTTCCTGAAGAAGTCTTTGAGCTCGCATCACCAATACCTGGGCCTAGTGACAGTGAAACATTGCTTTCTGTCACTCGTCGCAGGCCAAGGAGCCCAGGACCTCGGGGGAACACAGCCTCACCTGCCACTCCTTCCCCACCTCGCCCACCCGCATGCCGCCCACGCATCACTGGTTCCCCGCCAGATTATGTGGGGGCCACTGATGATGAAGGGCACCTCTCTGAAGACTCTGGCCATGATTACATAGGTCCACCGTCAGGGCAAGATGACCACTCTGACGATGACTATATGGACATCGACGACCCTCGACCCATCCGCTTGGCCCGGCGTCGTGCTGCCCGTCGTGCTGCCCGCCGCCCTGGCCGACGCCCTCGCCGCCCTAGGGCGCGCGCCTCCCGAGTTGGCCGTGGGCTCGCTGGGCCACCAGCTGGAGCTCCTCGTCAGCGTAGACAAGACCCATTCTACGTTTTTCAGTGGCAAGACGTAGTTGATGAGGATGGATACAACCCTGATGTGCCAGCTTTTGATGAGGTACTGGAGGGTTCAGGCATTACCCCCAATTTTCCTGCAGGCCCCAATGCTCCACCACACGAACTATTTGAGGCCTTCTTTGATGAGGAGGTGGTAGGCTATGTTGTCAAAGAGACAAATAAGCAGCACCAATTCCAGGTCCACTTTTTGGGCAAGGTGACCAAGGGCCACATGAGGAAGTGGACCCCAGTGACTCATAAAGAGTTCATGGTGTTCCTGGCACTCACCATGCTAATGCCTCATGTCAAGAAGCATAGGTTGCCTGACTATTGGATCACCAATGATCTGATATCCACCCCTGCCTTCGGGAAATATATGTCTCGCGACCGGTACCTTGATATCCTCGCAGCGCTCCATCTTGTCACCAACCTTGACGTCCACCTCCCAGACAAGCTGTGGAAGATTAGGACGTTGTACGAGATGATGCGAGAACGCTTCACCTCCTACTTCAAGCCCTTCCGCAAGGTCGTCATTGACGAGTCTCTTGTGCTGTTCCGGGGAAAACTCAGCTTCCGGCAGTACATCCCCTCAAAAAGACATCGCTTTGGCATAAAATTCTTTGTGCTGTGCGACTGCCAAACTGGCTATGTCCTGGACTTCCTGGTCTACAGCGGGAAGGAAGGGGACTTGCTTGTGGACCCCCTCATTGGCTTTGGCGGAGCAGTGGTGCAAGCCATGATGGACCGCTACTTTCACAAGAATCACGTCCTCTACACGGACAATTATTACACGTCCCCCACTCTCTCACAGTACCTGCATGAGCGCAAGACGGGGACTGTAGGCACAGTACGAGGGAAAAGGAAGGGCATGCCACCTTTCCCTCCAAAGACCAAAAAGGTGATGTGTTCCGGAAGAAGTCGGGGCCCATTCTGGCTATCCACTGGCACGACCAGCGGAAGGTCAACCTCCTGACCACCATCCACAAAGGGGAAATGGTGGAGACTGGCAAGGTGGATCGCCGCACCCAGGCCAGGGTGACCAAGCCCGATGCTGTCCTGGACTACAACATCAACATGAGGCTGGTGGACAAGTCCGACATGCAGATAGGCTTCATTGACTGCCTGCGTACCTCGTTCAGATGGTACAAAAAGTTCTTTCTGCATATGGTGGACATGTCAGTTCTGAATGCCTACAATATATACAAGCTTCGGAATGTGAACACACCCATGAAGTTCAATAGCCTGCGGAGGTTCCAAAAGCAGGTGTTGACGGAGCTCCTGGAGAAGTATGCTACGCCACAGAGGGCAGTGGCACATCATGGGCCCGCCGTTATTGACCGCTTGCAGTGTGCTCAATACTTGATTAGGCACAGGCTTGGTTCCCTGCCTCAGAATGAATCAGGAAGAACACAGCAGAAGCGGTGCCATGTCTGCTACAACAGCAGGGTGAGGCCGAGGCCAGGTAAAAAGTCAACCATGGAGTGTGTGGAGTGCAAGGTGGCACTCTGTGCTTTAGAGTGCTTCTTTGATTACCACTCCAAGCTGGAGTTCTAATAATCATACTGAAATTGCCAAATAAAATGACAATATGTACACTATAATTATATATAGGCAAAAAGTGGAAGAAAACCAATTTATTGTAATACAAAAGTCATTTATTATGAGAAAATTGATACAAATACAATTACACCATAATAATATGTGAAAGTGACACATATGTATATACCAAGTGACATTCATATGATTAGAACCTATAGAAATATTTAAATCAGTGAAAAAAGACCCAATAAATTGTATATAAAACGTTTACAAATCATATAACTAAGTGAAAGTGACACAAGACCTAATATTTGATGGCCAAAGTATAATAAATACCTGTGATAACGAATAATCAGTGCCTAATACAACAATAACCTACCTCAATTACTAATAAAATGTACGGTATCGAGTGAAAATGAGCATTATCAGTGACAGTGACACTCTCTAAAGCATATTTGTCAAAGTGAAAGTGACACAAGACCTAATATTTGATGGCCAAAGTATAATAAACACCTGTGATAACGAATAATCAATGCCTAATACAACAATAACCTACCTCAATTACTAATAAAATGTACGGTATCGAGTGAAAATGAGCATTATCAGTGACAGTGACACTCTCTAAAGCATATTTGTCAAAGTGAAAGTGACACAGGACCTAATATTTGATGGCAAAAGTATAATAAACACCTGTGATAACGAATAATCAGTGCCTAATACAACAATAACCTACCTCAATTACTAATAAAATGTACGGTATCGAGTGAAAATGAGCATTATCAGTGACAGTGACACTAAAGCATATTTATCAAAGTGAAAGTGACACAAGACACAATATTTGATGGCCAAAGTATAATAAACACCTGTGATAACGAATAATCAGTGCCTAATACAACAATAACCTACCTCAATTACTAATAAAATGTACGGTATCGAGTGAAAATAAGCATTATCAGTGACAGTGACACTCTAAAGCATATTTATCAAAGTGAAAGTGACACAAGACACAATACTTGATGACCAAAGAATAATAAACACCTGTAATAACGAATAATCAGTGCCTAATACAACAATAACCTACCTCAATTACTAATAAAATGTACGGTATCGAGTGAAAATTAGCAATATCAGTGACAGTGATACACTAATAAACATATTTTATATAATTGGCCTCAAAATAACTAGAAAAATATCAAATAAACATCACATTCTCAATATCAAACACTAAAATCGTCTAAGGGAGATAAATACTTTGGCGCGACGAGCGGCTAGGTGCGTCGTAGCCACGGCGACGCGTCCGAACGCGGGAAGAATTTGCCGCCGAAAAGCACTCGTCTTCCCGCGCTCACCATTATGCAACCAGAGGGGCTAGAGAACTTTACTCTACGCCATTCGACAGAGGAAGGCTTGTGGAACATTATTCTTTTTTATTCACAACATTAGATCCCATATTCATTGACTTACAGAGTAGTTAACATAGCCCAAAGATCGTCAAAACACCCGGTACCACAGCACAGTCGCAAGCTATAGCCCCCGGGGCTGGAGGGTTAAGGGTCTATTTTGGTCTATTAATTTAGTTATTCCTGTATGTCTTAGTTTCCTCGCTAGACCTCCATCAAGCTTAGAAAACACCCCTTAACCCGTACAGTACCAGGGACGTCCTTTTCATAATTTTCTGGCAACTAATAGACGATTTTATTCAGCTTAGGAAGGACTTCTAGCAATAATAAGACTTCAAACTACTTCAACCAACCCTTTTAACTACCAGAGATCCTTCCTAAGCTGCAAAATATCGTCTGAATATAGCTAGAATAAGAAATAACACACGTCGCTGGTACTCAAAGGGTTAAACAACAAATCAAAAAGTGTTATTGGTATCTTTATAGTTACTGGGAAAAGTGCTTATCCCTCAGAGTATTAGTGAGTGTCTGAAACTTTGTGACATGTCTGACAACACTTATCAACCTCGACTGTACAGTCACATATAAAAATGCGTGGATCCCATTATGTTTTTCTTTATGCAATTATAACTCGTTGCATTGATTTTTGGATGAAACTTGCTTGTCAATAAATCGTAAATATAGTTATATAATTGATGTATAGGAAATTATACTCATAAATTGGATTCCAGAGATATGCTTCCATAATTAGAAATAGGTGAGGTCCACGATTTTTTATGGGTGACTGTACACCACCTTTGTTATTATTGTATTATCACACTATAACTTATAGGTACCTAAAATTACATGAACTTATGTGAACGGTTTTCTTACTTCAGATTAATTATGTCCATTGCAAGAACGCATATACAGTATATTAAATGTAATTTTGAATTACTGAAACGAACAATATGTTTGTAAATGGTCCCGCATGTGTGGCCTGCATGTGACCTTGACTGTAGCAGTAGTATATTAGGCTGTAAGGGTGGGGTGATGTAATGTAGCCTAATAAGGAAGTTATTGTGGCACTGTAGTGCGGTGTGTGTGTGTGTGTGTGTGTGTGTGTGTGTGTGTGTGTGTGTGTGTGTGTGTGTGTGTGTGTGTGTGTGTGTGTGTGTGTGTGTGTGTGTGTGTGTGTGTGTGTGTGTGTGTGTGTGTGTGTGTGTGTGTGTGTGTGTGTGTGTGTGTGTGTGTGTAGTGTTGTGTGCCTGTCTGTGTATTGTGTGTGTATAGTGTGTGTGTATTTATAGTGTGTGTGTGTATATCTAGTGTGTGTGGGTTTTTTTTCTTCTATGTGAGTGAGGGAGACAAAAAGCAGAACTGCCTGTATCGAATGCCTCCCCCAGAGTTGAAAGAGTGACAGGGCCAAAATCAAGGGACGTTTGAGCCACTATGCCTGGACACACGGAGGTTGAAGCAATTTAAATCATAGGAAGAGGGAAAGACTGATTTTGGGAGAGAGTTCCAGAGCTCAGCAGTTGAATAGAAGAAAGACTGAGAATAACGTTTCACTCTTGGGTTGGAAAATTGCACAGAGTAGGGGTGGGATTGTGTTGCAAGACGGGTACTACGCACCCTACGTAGAGGAGGTGGTATACACTGTGAAATCTCTGAGGAATATTGATTATTGTAGTAGCGATAGAATAGCGAGAGATGCAACATTGCGGCGAAGAGAGAGAGATTGCAGAGAGTTGGTGAGTGGATGAGAGTTAATGATACGAAAGGCTTTCCTTTCTACTTTGTCTAGGAGTGTGGTGGGAGAGGATCCTCCCCACACATGTGAACAATACTCAATACAAGGACGCACTGTGCCCCTGTACAGAGCAAGAAGCTGTGCAGGGGTAAACAACCCTTGAGGCGTTTGAGCACACCCAGCTTCTGGGAGGCTGCCTTAGCAAGACTGGTAATATGGTCCTTCCAAGTGAGAGCAGAAGAAAAAGAGACAACGAGAATATTGTGTGTATGTACAGTGTGTGTGTGTGTGTGTGTGCATGTACTGTATAGTGTGTGTGTGTGTATATATAATGTGTGTGTGTGTGTGTGTGTGTGCATAGTGTGTGTATGTGTGTATGTATAATGTGTGTATGTGTGTGTAGTGTAGTACCTCTGTCTGCATAGTGTGTATGTAGTATGTACACTGTAAAATAATCAAGCGTAAATAAAGGGTGTGAAAAAGTTATTTAATATCATTGGGTATACTGATGGTGATTTACCTTTCTGTCCTTGGAATAAATAGGTTATTAATACCAATAAACCTTTATAGGGGGTTGATTATTGTGGCCACTTGAATGACCTTTTTCATGCCCACATTATTGACAGTGTATTAGGGTGGTCCGAGGTGATGTAATAAGGAAGTCAAGGTAAAACTTAGTATAAGTGTGTGTGTGTGTGTGGGGGTGTGTGGGTGTGAGTAGTATGTGTGTGTGTGTGTGAGTAGGTAGTATGTTGTTGTTGTTGTTGTTGTTGTTGTTGTTGTTGTTGTTGTTGTTGTTGTTGTTGTTGTTGTTGTTGTTGTGTTGTTTGTTGTTTGTGTTGTTGTTGTTGTTGTTGTTTGTTGTTTGTGTTGTTGTTTGTGTTGTTTGTTGTTTGTGTTGTTTGTTGTTGTTTGTTGTTGTTTGGTGTTGTTGTTTGTTGTTGTTTGTGTTGTTTGTTGTTGTTGTTTGTGTTGTTTGTTGTTGTGTTGACGTTGTGTGTTGTTGTAGTGGTGTTGTTGTTGTTGTGTTGTTGTTGTGTTGTTGCTGCTGTTGTTGTGTTGTTGTTGTGATGTTGTTGTTGTTGTTGTTGTTGTTTGTGTAGTGTTGTTGTTGTTGTGTTGTTGTTGTGTTGTTGTTGTTGTTGTTGTTGACGTTGTGTGTTGTTGTTGTTGTTGTGTTGTTGTTGTTGGTTGTTGCTGTAGTTGTTGTTGTTGTTGTTGTTTTGTTGGTTGTTGTTGTTGTTGTTGTTGTTGTTGTTGTTGTTGTTGTTGTTGTTTCCCAAGCTGCCTGGCCGAACGGCCCCGAGCAATTCCAAGGCCATAACCGAGTGCCCCCACAGAACCCTCCCCGCCGACCACAATAAAGCCTGGGTGACCGAAGCCACTCCACGGCGGGGAGCTGAGGAGGGTGCGGAAACGCCCGGGAAACCAAAGCCCCACCCAGGGCCCTGTGCCCCTCAGCAATTATGAAGAGAAAGTTGAGGGGCAAGGGAAAAATGTGACGCTTTGGCTTCCAATCTTGGTAGATTGGGAGGTCAATCCACGGAAGAGACGCCGTCACTTGAGATCTAGAAAATATATAAGTTAAGGAACAGTCAGAGTAAGCTATGGGTATGGCAGAGATTGCTCAGCTCTCACTCTGATAGACCAGCCCATCACCACATGACTAGAACCCAATCCTCTCAGCATCAGCTAGGAAAGGCCCTAGAAAGCCGCCTTTGGCGGGGGGGGGGGGATAGCTCCCCTATTTCAACCCCTTTCAGGGTTGGGCACCCGCCCTGTGTGTGTGTAAGTAGTATGTGTGTGTGTGAGTAGTGTGTGTGTGTGTGTGTGTGTGAGTAGTGTGTGTGTGTGTGTGTGTGTGAGTAGTATGTGTGTGTGTGTGTGTGTGAGTAGTATGTGTGTGTGTGTGTGTGTGTGTGTGAGAGACTGAGTAATGTGTGTGTGTATGTGAGTGAGTGAGTAGTGCGTGTGTGTGTGTGAGACTGAGTAATGTGTGTGTGATGCAATTACGTAGCACACTGTCTTACTTTAATAAATACTATATACTATCTGCTATAATAATGTTGTGAGGGTACAAATTAATGAGTGTGTCTGTGATGATTTAATACTAACTCATATAACGTCTGCGTGTTTCTGTGGGTTTTATGTTTCATTATTATTATTGATGGTTTGGATGGTTTAGGCCATTTTGAAGCCAATTCTTTTCAGTTTGACTCCCCCCCCCCCCAAAAAAAAAAAAGTAATATTAATGATGATAATAACAACAATAAATAATCATAATAAAAACCTCCTTCGCAAATAGATCCCCTTAACCCGTGGAGCCCCGGCTAGTTTTGTAATGTTTGCGCACCAGAACCCGGCCGGTTTTCAAAAAATGGTTTTATTCCAGAAACAATAGCGAATGGGTTAGGAATGAAGGAAAAACCACGAAAAACCGCTCAAAAAGCTTAAAGAATGGTCCTACAGAGCCCCCGAAAACGTATTTTACAAGAGTAAAAAATTGAAGGCAATTATCCCAAAAAAACAGGTTATTGCGCGCTCGCGCGCACGCACGTGGACTTTGAGAGTTTTCAACCATCGGCACGGTTGCGTAGGATACGTACACAGTTCCCATACAAATCTGAGCCCCCTTGAGTGGCTACACCTGAGGTTACGGTCGGCGCAATTAGGGTGACGCGCCAGGCGCGTCTCTGGGGCTGTGCGTTACATACATCGCCGACGCGTCAGGCGCGTCGCTGGGGCTGTACGGGTTAAAGCTAAATTCTTCCCAGATCCCATTCAAGCTAAAATATTCGCCCCCAGATTCCCTTTGAAGCTAAATGTATACATATTTCGGTAGAAAAATTTCCCAACCGAGGGCTGATTCCTATTCAATTTCAGGCTCGCTATCGCTCACCAGGAAAAAATCGACACCTAAATGGCAGGAAAGGTGTGTGATATTGATATATAAATGGGACCTACTCAATACTTTCGACAAATATTCTCTATCTACTCTGTCATAGGCTTTCTCCAAGTCCATGAATGCAGCATGCAACTTCTGTCCCTTCTCCGGATGGTAATCTACAACATAACAAATATTATGCAACATGTGATGTAATATTGAATTAAGGGGACAGTGGCTGTTTGTTTGGTCTATTAATTAATTTATTCATATATATTTTTAGTTTCTTCCCTAGACCTTCATCAAGCTTATACAAAAAAAAACCTAGACCCCCCTTCAAGATAGATTTGTACATTTTTCGGTAGAAAAATTTCCTGGCCAAAGGCCGATTCCTCTTAAAGTTACAGGCTCGCTATCGCTCGCCAGGAAAACCCCCCACCTAAATGGCACGAAGGGTCCTAATATCGACAAAGAAATGGGGTGAAAGGTCATAAAATCCCCGAACTAATGAAACCAAAGTCTTAAAATTTCAAAACTAGTAGTGCTAAACATTAGGGAGAAAGGGGTCCAGAAAAACGGTCTGTCTCCCCTTAAAGGTGGTATCTATGTGATGTAATAAGAAGGTACAAGGTAGTGCGTGTGGTGTGATGCCCTTGAAGTGCGCTATAAGCATCTGTTATCGCTCCAATCGCTCTTATGTAAACAATTAAAGCATCGAATGGCAAAAGGCGCGTTCACAGAAACCACATGTCCAACATTTAGTGTCCGATTCATTTGATTGGTTGTTAGATAATTATGGGCCATCATGACCATTGGTTGTTAGATAATTATGGGCCATCATGACCATTGGTTGTTAGATAATTATGGGCCATCATGACCATGGTTGTTAGATAATTATGGGCCATCATGACCATTGGTTGTTAGATAATTATGGGCCATCATGACCATTGGTTGTTAGATAATTATGGGCCATCATGACCATTGGTTGTTAGATAATTATGGGCCATCATGACCATTGGTTGTTAGATAATTATGGGCCATCATGACCATTCAAAATCTTGCCAGGGACCACAATTGTCATTTAAAATTCTTACCGTTTTTACATTTAGATATTGGATGGCCTTGTTGAGCAAAATGTAAGCTTTTGGTGAGCCACAATAAGCAAATGTACTTCATTTATCACATGACTGGAACACCACGTCCACATCTGTGGGTGCGCACACTAAGCTGCGATTAGCTGAGGCGCTCATCTCTTTAAGGGGACCGTGGCTGCTTTTTTGGTCAATTCATTAATTTATTCATATATTTGTTAGTTTCCTCCCTAGACCTCCATCAAGCTTAGCAAAACACCCCCTAGACCCCCTTCAAGATAAATTTGTACATTTTTCGGTAGAAAAATTTCCCGACCGAAGGCCGGTTTCTCTTAGAATTACAGGCTCGCTATCACTCGCCAGGAAAAAATCGATACCTAAATGGCACGAAATGTTTTAAAATTGACAACGAAATGGGGCGAAAGGTGTTAAAATCGCCAAACTAATGGGCCGAACATCTTAAAATCTGAAAACTATTGGTGCTAAACACGAGGAGGAATAAAGGGGCCCAGCAAAACGACCCATCTCCCCATAACCTTGCCCTTGAAGCCTGCCTGTTGTTGTGCCCAGCCTGGTACACAAGGGCTACTGATTTTGGCCCTGTCACTCTTTCAACTCTGGGGGAGGCACTTGTCACAGGCAGCTCTGCCTTTTGTCTCCCTCCTCCACATAGAAAATAAGTCAAAAAATATTATCCAAGAGGACTAAGATGCCATATAGTTTACTGCCTCAGATGGAAAGTCACAAAATAATGTCTACTGATGACTGATGGGTTACAGGGTACAGGGTTACCAAATCAAGTCCGCTAGATGATCAACAAACGACGAAAATTGCTAGAATAATGCCACAATCTTATGATATCGCTCTAGAATGGCTCAAAGCTCCAGAATAATGCCACAATCTTATGATATCGCTCTAGAATGGCTCGAAGCTCCAGAATAATGCCACAATCTTATGATATCGCTCTAGAATGGCTCAAAGCTCCAGAATAATGCCACAATCTTATGACATCGCTCTAGAATGGCTCAAAGCTCCAGAATATCGCTAGAATTTGTGCCGCTAGATGTAAAGAAGTGTCTCTAGAACGAAGTAAATACCTCTAAATCTAGCAGAAAAGTAGCTAAATTGGCAACACTAGCCAGGTATCTATTGACTGCTAGGTACGTAGAGGCATTCCTCCTAAAAATACAGGCTCGCTTTCGCTCGCCAGGAAAATATTGACACTTAACCCATAGCCTGCGGGAGACGCCATGGCAATTTACAGGCTTTTAAAGCCTCTTAACTCATAAAGTGCGCAGCCCCTGTAGTATATACCATACCCCTGTGCGTAGGTATTCTGATTAATTCCTCACTAAGATCGTTAAATTACCATAAATATAATTAATACTTATCCATATGCGCCTATTTTACGTTAAATATGAAGATAGTAAGTAACCTGTAACAACAATAAAACAAGTGGGAATAGTGTTAGAATGGTCAAAATTGCGAATTATTACCGAGCGGTTCATTCATCAAATGTGAGCCAGCCGGCCGTACACCCTCTCCTCTTGAGGGCTGAAGCTTTACTGACTTACTCCCTCACACTCTCCCAGTCTCTCCCTTACGCAACACACTCTCTAGTCACATGACAACACCATGGAACCGTCCTGGAGATGGTGACACAAAAATATACCAATGAATAAGGGAATAACAGGGAAAATAGGTGATAATTGAAGGGGGGGGGGGAAAGGTAGGGGGGAAGGAGGGGACTTTGACACATGTGAAGGAGTGATTGGAGGTATGGAGGGGAATTATCTCACTTAAACACCATTTTATTTTTATTTTAAGTGCCACTAGGGTGTTTTAATTTTTGTTTTGTTTAGGCCTAGGATCTTAAGTCTCCCCGCAGTTGCCCAGTAAAACCTCTTAAGAGTCTCCACGCAGCTGCCGGGTTAAAGCCTGTAGAATCGAGTGCGAGTGCGAGGGAGTGGGAGCACGACAGGCCACACGCCCTTCCTCCAGCCAGCCGGCCGCGGCACTGAGGAGTCTGAGTCATGCTCTCGCGAGATAGGCCTATACAGCGCTGCCAAATGCAAATATTGCGCGATATTAGCGATAATTTTTCATTTTTGCGGATGTCTATGGTAGCGCTGCGAGTGAACCCCGCGAGCTACGAACCTCGTTTTGGTGTCATTTTGAAGCTATTTTCTTCTTGTTTTGGCTGAATAAATTTAATTTAATTCAAACACTTGCCTAATCAATTATGAGTGCCTGAATGAGCCCTAATATGGCGGAAATAGGTGGAAATATGCCCACAACCAAAGTGTTAAACGGCACAAAAAGTCGTAACATTGACAAATAAATGGGGTGAAAGGTCTTAAAATTGCCAAACTAATGGGCTGAACATCATACAATCTGAACACTAATGGGGCTAAACGTGAGGGAGAAGGGGTACCAGAAACACAAACCATACCCCCTTAATAAGTGATGTCACAGGATAATATAATACAATATACAGTATAGCCTATAGCGAGTGTGTTAGTGTGTATGTATGTATGTATGTATGTATGTATGAAAGTGAACCAGTGTATATACGTGTGATTGTAACGGGTGCAGTGTTACATAATCAATGTCAAGGCCAAACGCAGGGTAATACACCCCCTCCCCCCTGCATGGTAATACCCCCCACCTCCTAATCGCCCCTCCCCTCCTCCCCCCCCCCCCCCCACACACACTCAGTCTAAACAATGTCTTCCTCACTTGAACAACCTAACCAAATGCCCCCCCCACACACACACACACACACACACACACACACACACACACTTTCCTCCTTTTTTTTTATTTATTTTTTATTTTATTTTTTTTGTGGTCGTTATTTGAAGAAGAGCGTTAGTTCCTTTGGTGCGGTGACCCCCAATTTATATTATTATTGTTATTATTTTTATTATTATTATTATTATGTTTTATTTTTATTTTTTTTAATGGATGGCTATAGATGATTTGGTAGCGTTTTAAAAGTGTATTGTAGATATCCTTAAGGGGAGATGGGTATTTTTTTCTGGGCCCTCTTCTTCCTCATGTTTAGCCCCATTATTATTTTTAGATTTTAAGACGTGCGGCCCATTAATTTGGCGATTTTAACACTTACGCTGTGGGCATATTTGGGCTATTTAGGGCATATTCAGGCACTCCTGAATGATTAATCAAGCATCTGCATTATATGAACTGTATTCTGCCGAAAACTAGGTGAAAATAGATTCAAAATGAGACCAGAATGAGCTTCGTAGGTTGCAGGGTTCACCCGCAGCATTGCCATAGACATGCGGGAAAACCGCTAATTATTAGCTCTCGCTCGCTCGGCAACACTGTTGTGAGACACCCGCGCGAGACACAGTCTCCCTTAGTGAGTGGCTCGCTTCTCTGAGGGTCGGAGGTGGTCCCTCACGCTCCCGCCCACTGACACTCGATTTATAAGGCTTTTACAGGCTTTTAAAGCCTGCAAATTGCTGTAAATTGCCAGGACATTTCGGACCGTCACCCGCAGCCAATGGGTTAAAAACCTTTCGCCCCATTTTATTGTTAATATCAAGACTGTTCGTGTCCTTTAGGTGTCTATTTCTTCCTGGCGAGTGGAAGCAAGCCTGTAATTTAAGAGGAATCGGCCTTTGGCCGGTACATTTTTTTGTCGAAAAATGTACAAATATATCTTGAAAGAGGATATTGGGAGGTGTTTTATTAAGCTTGATGAAGGTCTAGGGATGAAAAAAAAAAAAAAAAAAAAAAAAAAATATATATATATATATATATATACCCGGTATATATATATATATATATATATATATATATATATATATATATATAAATATATAAATAAATCGATATATAAATGAGGAAATATATACGCCCAACCCCCCCTTAAACGATTGTATACCGCTTAGGAAGGATATTTTGTGGACATACTAAATACATTGCTCGAAAATATAAAAAAAAGCAAAATCCTCAATAATGAATAAACTTAATATCATAATAACTCACAAAACGTTGGATGAACTAATGTTAAGTAGCTTAACCCGTACAGCCCCAGCGACGCGCCTGGCGCATCGGCGATGTATGTAACGCACAGCCCCAGAGACGCGCCTGGCGCGTCACCCTAATTGCTCCGACCGTAACCTCAGGTGTAGCCACTCAGGATGGCTCAGATTTGTATGGGAACTGTGTACGTATCCCACGCAACCGTGCCGATGGTTGAAAACTCTCAAAGTCCACGTGCGTGCCCGTGAGCGCGCAATAACCTGTTTTTTGGGGTAATTGCCTTCAATTTTTTACTCTTGTAAAATACGTTTTCGGGGGCTCTGTAGGACCATTCTTTAAGCTTTTTGAGCGGTTTTTCGTGGTTTTTCCTTCATTCCTAACCCATTCGCTATTGTTTCTGGAATAAAACCATTTTTTGAAAACCGGCCGGGTTCTGGTGAACAAACATTACAAAACTAGCCGGGGCTGGACGGGTTAAGAAGGTCTTCGACTACTAGAAGGGTTAAGGGGGAAGGGTTTATTTTTTGGTCGATTATTTCATAATTGTATATGGATTATTATTTGTTTTCCTCCCTAGACCTCCATCAAACTTAAAATAATCATCCATTGAATCCCCTCTCTAAATTAATTTGTACTAAATGTCCCAGCCGAAGGCTGATTCCTCATTAATTACAGTTTCGCTATCGCTCGCCAGGAAAAGATTGACACCTAAATGACACGAACAGTCTTAATATTGTCAAAGAAATGGGGCGAAAGGTCTCAAAATCGCCAAACTAATGGGCCGAACGTCTTAAAATCACAAAACAAATGGTGCTAAACAAGAGGGAGAAGGAAAGCCCCCACCAAAAAAACAAAAAATAAAACAAAATAAAATAATAAAAATAAAACCATCCCCCAGAGGATAAAGCCCTATAATTAATCCCAAGTGGCGCCCCTATACACCCACACATAAACACTATATCATGTATAATTATGTGCAGATGTCATGGCACTAACTCCCACCAATAATTACAGTAAAAGGGTTGGTGGTGATGACTGTGACCTTAACCCTTTCGCTGCGGGTGACGTTCCGGAACGTCCTGGCAAGTTACAGCAATTTCCAGACTTTAAAAGCCTGTAAAAAACGTAAAAAAAGTGTCAGTGGGCGGGAGCGTAAGGGACCCACCTCCGACCCTCGGAGCACCGAGCGGCTCACTGATGTTGAGTGTGTCTCGTGCAGGCCTCTCTCGGTCTCTCTCAACAGTGTAGCGATGCGAGCGAATGTTACATAATAGCGTTTTTCCCGCGTTTCACTGGCACCACTGCGGGTGAACCAGACCACGAACGGGGCCCGTTCTGGTGCCATTTTGAAGCTATTCTCGCCTAGTTTTCGGCAGAATACACTTCATTTAATGCAGATGCTTGATTTATCATTCAGGAGTGCCTGAATATGCCCTAAATAGCCCAAAATAGGCCGCAGCCAAAGGGTTAAGGGGGGTGACCTGCTTTTTGTTATTTCTGTCCTTTTCTCTCTTTCTCTGGCTTGTATCCATTCGGCCCCATTCAGCCAACTATATTAAAACGTTTATCACCATCTAGGTGTCGATTTCTTCCTAGCGAGAGATAGCGAGCCAGGATTATATGAAGAAATCCGGCTTCGCCGGAGAAATTTTTCTATCGAAAAATGTACAAATTTAGCCTGCTGTCAAAAAAAAATTAAAAGTATGCTGGCTCGCTACCGCTCACCAGTAAAAAATTGACACCTGGATGGGGATAAACGTCTTAAAACAGTAGGCTGAATGGGGCCAAATGGATACAAGCCAGAGAAAGGTAGAAAAGGACAGAACAAAAACAGGTCACCCCCCTTAATGTATAGACTGTATATTGATCTTTATGGGAGGGAGGGGAGTAGTTTAGTTTATTTTTATTGTTTAATTTATTTTATTTTTTTTTACTCGGATGCTGTGACTCCGATACTTACGCCGTTAAGGGGCTACTCACTAGATGCTTATGTTTTGGGTGTGGTGTCCCGAGTTCGAATCTTGGGGAGGACCATAATTATGCTTTCATTAGTTTATTCAAGTACATTGGGGTTTGTAATGAATGATTAATGTTAAGAACGAGGTATTCCTCAAAGGGGGATGGGCCGAGTTTCTGGACCACTTTCTCCCTCATGTTTAGCCCCATTAGTTTTCAGATGTTAAGATGTTTGCCCCATTAGTTAGTCGATTTTATGACCTTTCGCCCCACTTCTTCGTCAATATTTAGACCTTTTGTGCTATTTAGGTGTCAATTTTTTCCCTGGCGAACGATAGTGAGCCTGTAATGTTGAAAGAAACGGCCTTCGGCCGGTACATTTTTCTACCGAAAAATTTACAAATTAATCTAGAAGGGGGATCTAATGGATGTTTTTTTTTTTTTTAATTTGATGGAGGTCTAGGGAGGAAACTAAAAAAATAATGAATACATGCAAAAATCGCCCAAAAAGTGAACCATCCCCCCTTAAACTTAAAGGGGAGGTGTGGTGGATTGGTCTTGCCACTGGCCTGGTAATCCAAAGGTCCCGGGTTCAAATCCCGATGTATCAATGGGAAGATATTATTGGGATGGAATTTGTGCTTTACCTAGTATCAGTGCATTACCACAAGCCCACCGAAACGTCAAATAAAATACCCTCATTGTTCCCTGATTAAATAGCACTGTATGAATATTCCCATATTCAAAATATGCTATAGGGGTGCAATGCCTGGTGAGTTATCTGCTCAACAGGTGGCGTTGTGTGTGTGTAAGTGTGAGAGTCCGAGTGTAGGGGGTGAGACAGTGAAGCACGGGAACGAGGTGGCTTCAGAGATGGGGTCGTTTCGGGCCATGAGTGAGCACCGTGCCTCATGTGAAGGCAAGATGGCAGGTGCTCGTTGTACTCTACGTGCTTCACATGTCTCACTCCCTAGACTGGAACAAGACCTCACGGGCTTCACTGTTCATTGTTAAGCGGTGAATGTTAAGGCTCTCAGCCTATGCCCGAGAGGAAGTAAGTTGGAATATAGAAAACAAAAAAACAAAAAAAACTAAAGGGGCTAAAGATTATGGAGAAGGGTGTCCAGATCAAAATGTTAAAGTTGTGTTTTATTCCAGGTGCACTACTGATGGCGATCAAACTGAAGGGCATGACGGAGAGGGAGGTGGGGGCTCTCACGGTGGCTATGAGGAACTCTGGTAACTATTTATTTCACCATTAATGTATCCTTTTCAATATTTTTTTAGTTTCCTCCCTAGACCTCCATCAAACCTTTCGCCCCATTTATTTGTCAATATTAAGACCTTTCGTGTTATTTAGGAGTTGATATTTTTCCTGGCAAACGATAGTGAGCTTGTAATTTCGGAAGAATCGGCCTTCGGCCGGGAAATTTTTCTATCGAATAATGTACAAATTAATCTAGAAGGAGGATATAATGGATTTGTTTTTTAAAGTTTGATGGAGGTCTAGGGAGGAAACTAGAAAAATAATAATAAAAAAACAAAATCAACTAAAAAGTGAAGTATCCCCCCTTAATGATCTTGTTAAATGACAAATAAAATAAAATCAAATCAAATCAAATTACAATTAATCTAACCCAGAACCGTTTTATTTCCGCCCAGGGTCGACTCTGAAGTGGCCCCGCTCGTGGGTGACCGTGGACAAACACAGTACCGGCGGGGTGGGGGACAAGGTTAGCCTACCCCTGGCCCCGGCCCTGGCAGCTCTGGGGCTGAAGGTACCCATGGTCAGTGGTAGAGGCCTGGGACACACCGGAGGTACCTTGGATAAATTGGAGAGTATTCCGGGTAAGTTAGAGAGAGAGAGAGTGAGAGTGAGAGTGAGAGTTAGAGATAATTTGAGAGTATTTCGGGTAAGTTAGTTTATTTTTGGCTTGATTTGGTTCTTGGAGACTCATTTCGATCAGTTTTACAGTCTTGGTCACTAATTTCCATTTTATACTTTGTACACCTTAATCGAATCTTATGAATACTAGGTAGAGGGTGCATAGGAAGATTCAATTCAATGTTTTAAGAGATTCATTGGTGATTTTGATAGAGAAGGTTTGTGGAAAGTACTGAGAATATACGGAGTAGACGGCAAATTGCTGAAAGCAGTGAAGAACATGTATGAGGGTGCAAAGGCGTCAGTACGTGTGGAGAATGAACTGAGTGAGTTCTTTGATCTGAGTGTTGGGTTAAAGCAAGGGTGTGTGATGTCCCCATGGCTGTTCAATTTATATATGGATGGAATCATGAAAGGAATACAAGGAAGATCAGTGGATGTTGGTGTACCTTTGAAAAGGGAAGGAAGCGAGAGGAAGTTACCTGTACTGCTGTTTGCTGGTGATACAATTCTGATGAGCGATAGTGAATGGGAGTTGCAGGGGCTGGTAAATATATTAAGAACAGTGTGTGAAAAACGGAATCTGAAGGTAAATGTAGGGAAGAGCAAGGTTAAGGTAGGTTCACACATAGGCGAGTCGGAGCGCGAGGCCAACGCGAGTCACACTCGCCGCATATCGCCGTTGATGGAGCCCGAACCCAACGTGAGTAGCAGCTGATGCGAGTAAACACGAATATAACACGAGTTTACATGAGTTTACACGAGTTCACAGGAGTTTACGCGAGTGTCGGCGAGTGTAACACGACCCCAACACGCACCGCCAAAATTTGAAAAATAACGGTCAAATTCCAGGGTACGAATAGTGAGAGTCTACAGGAGTCTACACGAGTGTCACAGGAGTTTACACAAGTTTACATGAGTTTACACGAGATGAACGCGAGTCTACAGGAAGTTAACAGGAGTGTATGGGAGTCTAACATGAGTGTGTGCGAGTGTTGGCGAGTGTCAGGATACGTATATAAAGAGGCCCCCACTGGCACCATTTTTCACACCACGCAACACCACCACGGACGGACGTTACTCTGCAGGATACAGCCCAACCCACCCACCCACCCACACACCATGTCCATCAGGAGGCGGAGAGCGGCAGCTGTGCTCATACTGCAGATGCAGATGCATCTCCTAGACCTAGAGGAGCTGGAGGAGAAGGAGGCTGAAGAAAGACGTCAAGGGGAAAGGCCACGAAGGAGAGTTTGGGCTAGGAGCTGGCTACTGAGACGGCCACAGTTCGGTGTGTACGAACAACTTATGGAGGAGCTTGAGAGAGAGGACCCCAAAGGATTCCGGAACTTCCTACGTTTGGACGTCCACATGTTTAGGGAGTTGGTGGCACGTGTCGGGCCTAGGGTAGAGAAGTAGGACACCTTCTGGAGGGAGGCTTTGTCACCTGGGCTGAGGATTGCAATCACACTCCGCTACCTGGCCACTGGTGACTCATATCCTAGCCTACAGTACGCATTCCGTGTGGCCCGGAACACCATCTCCCTCATTGTGCCTGCAACATGCGAAGCCATCATTGCAGAATACCAGGAGGAGGTTATACGCTTGTTCTGGCTGCTGGACCTGGCAGTGGGAGTTGTGTTGGTTGGAGGGGGCATGGCAGTGTCCTCTCCATCACTCTCCTCATCGCCAATCACCTCCACATTCCCATCCGGCGAGACGTCTACGGTCGGGTTTGGAAACTGAAACACAAAAACATTAATATATCCTATATAAATAAGACCTTTAACCTATTTTAGTATACTTAAATATATGTACCTTGACAATATAAATAAATATAAGAAAATACATTTTATGTTTACATGAAGCCTTCCATTATAAATGTATGAATTCAAGTATATATGCACAAGATAAGCATGATATTAACAGCCATGAATTAATATATGTATAAAATCATATATATATGCACAAGATAAGCATGTTATTAACAGACATTAATAGCCTAGGTATACATGGTTAAATAATATTTTCCAAATGTGATATCGAACAGTTCTTTAAGTATATATTGTTTTCACACATATTAGGTATGTTTATATTAGTTCTAACCTTAGCTGTGACCTTGGTCTTTACGCGGGAGATGTGCCCTTTGAGGAAGGCAAACTTCTAAATGATCCAGGCGTCCCTCTCTGATAGTGGCTTGCCCTCGAATGTCCCAGGTGTTCCCGATCCACTCTTGATATCGCTCAGCTTTGAGTAACTGGACCGCATATTCCGGACCCAATGGGCCAGATTACCGCCTGTGTAAAGAGTAATATTTATTAAGCAAGGCCCCTTTATATATATGATTTATATCGCGTATTTAACAGGCCAAACATGGGTTGATAATACATTATTAGTTAATGCTGTTAAATACAAACTTAGAGGGATGTAGATGATACTGGCAACACACATACATATATGGCAATTTAGCAAACTTTAACATAATAGTATTGATGTATTTCACGTATAAAACACATGGAATCAAACCAAGAACACAACAGCAAGGTATTCAATCACTTATTACAATTAATATATCATGGTGCATGTTTGGTTGTGGGTACTTCCCTGTGACATTAACACCCAGGGTAGCAGCCTTCTCGTCGTAGGCGCGGACTTTCCTGCGCGTATCTTTGTAGGCCTTGCTACGCTTCATATATAACATGGGGGTGTCCTTCACCCACTCGGCCAGCATGTCCTCAGTCTCGTCGCTCAAGATCACCCTTGTCAACTTATTTTTCTTAATGGCGCCATAACGAACAGGGCCCGTGCTGCCAGGGGGGTCAGGGGTATCATTATCACTGTCACAGAGGCTACCTTGGGTGTCCTGACTGGTCTGAGTATCCTGGCTGGGCCGAGTATCCTGGCTGTCGTCATCTTCAATATCTCCATCAAACACGTCCATGTCCTCATGTCCACTGGGCTGGCTGTCCGGCACAATTTCATCAGAGTCGTCCAACTCTTGCGACGCAACAGGCCTCCTGGCAGGGGGTGCGATGCGGGGTTGTTCGGGAGGTGTAGCCTTGCCTTTCTTCACAACACCATCACCACCCTTCCGAGACTTGGTGGCCGCCACCTTCTCCTTGGGCAAAGGCATGGTGCAGGGCAGGCAGGTAGGGCAGCGTGGTAGGGCAGGCAGCGTGGTAGGGTAGCGTGGGTCGATGTGCGGCACGGGTCAATGGGTCCTTGCTGGGGTCACGGTGGAGAGTGGAGGAGGCACCGCGGGCGGTCCCATTTTATAGGGGGTGTTTGACGCGGTGGTGCCACCTACTCGCGCGGTGTTGCCAGCAGTCGCACACCACTCGCGTAGACTCACGTTGGTTTCACCGTTACTCGCGTAGACTCGCATAGACTCGCGTTAATATCGCGTAAACTCGTGTTTGGTTCGCATAGACTCGTCACACATATTGTGAAATCCAGACCACCACGTGGGTACTCTCGTTTACGCGTGTTACACTCGCGTTACCCCGTGTTAACTCGCGTTATGGTCGTGTTGACTCCTGTTTGACTCCTGTTAATCTCGCCTTTGGCAATATTGGTTGTTTGCATATAGTGTTGACTCCTGTTGTATTCGTGTAGACTCACGTAGACCCGCGTGGACTCATGTAGACTCGTGTAGACTCGCGATCATTAAATTTCTAAATAGTACAACGCGAGTGTCACGCGAGTCTACATGAGTGTCACACGAGTCTACAGGAGTTTACGCGAGTCTACGCGAGTCTACGCGAGTTGGCGTCCTACTCCCACTTGACTCTCCAAATTTCATGTCTGCATGAAATTTTTGGCCGCGTTCGCGAGTGTACGCGGTGCAGCGCGAGTCCACGCGAGTCTGTGGGAGTGTCGGCGAATTTGGGATAATCATTGGCGAGTGCAAAAATTTCATCACTCGCGTTGGAGTTGCGCTCCGACTCGCCAATGTGTGAACCTTGCTTTATGGTCTTTGGAAAGGTGCAGCCACAGAGTGTGAGGTGAGGTTGAACGGTCAGGTTATGAAGAATGTCGGCTCATTTAAGTATTTGGGCTGTGTGTTGAGTGAAGCTGGGAGAATGGATGAAGAAGTGTGGGAGATGGTGCAACAGGGGAAGAGGGTTGTAGGAACGCTGAAAGCAATAACAAGAAATATAGTGGTCAGCATGGAAGTAAAGAAGTCCTTGCATGACAGTGGAGTAATCCCGACATTGACTTACGGGAGCGAAGCATGGACGTTGGTGGAGAGACTCTAACCAAGAGTGAGAGGGGAGTTAAATGGAGGGATAGACAGACGAATGGGTAAGTACGAGAGAGGTGAGGTGTGGATGTAGATGTGCTGGAAAGTATGAAAAGGAACACCTTGAGATGGTCCGGCCATGTGGAATGTATGGGAAGCGAGAGAATGACTAAGAGAGTGTACGAGAGTGGGGTGGAACGACAGAGAGGGAGAGGTTAACCAAGTGAGAGGTGGAAGGATGGAGTTAAGAAGTATATGAGTGAAGGCGGTGCTGGATGGGAGGAGGGTTGTCGACTGACTGGGGACAGAGGTGCATGGGGCCGTTTCGTTCGTGGCCATGCCTTCGGGGATCACGGCGTCCAGCAATAGATAGATAGATAGATAGATTGGTGATTTTCTACCGAAAAATGTACAAATTTATATTGAAAGGGAGTTTTGTGGGTATTATTTTAAAGTTTGATGTCTAGGAAGTATGCTAAAATTCTCCCCTTAAGCACCATTACACCAATTGCTCTTCCTTAATCATGTTATTGTTTTTTTTTATTTAGGTTTCCGTGTAAGCCTGGACGAAGGAGAGATGATGTCAGCTCTGGAGGAAGCTGGGTGTTGCATCGTAGGTCAAACTGCCGATCTGGTACCCGCCGACCGCCGGATGTACGCTGCCAGAGACATTAGTGCCACCGTCCAGTCTACGCCTCTTATTGTTTGTAAGCCATTAATCAAGTTATTCAGTATTTGTTATTCAGGCAAACTCTTTTGTCTCTGTCTCTCCTCTAATGTCTTCCCTTCTTGCTGGAAGTTTGCTCTCATTCAATCTGTCCCAAAGAAGGGTGACCGCTCTGAACCCTCCAACTATCATCCAATTGCTCTCATCTCTTTTATCTCTAAAGTTTTAAAACTATTCTTGCTTTCAAATTTCTTAAGCATTTCTCTTCCCATAATCTATTCTCAGATCGCCAGTATGGCTTCCTTAAGGGTCGCTCTACTGGTGATCTTCTTTCATAATTATCTTACTAACTCATGGTCAACCTCCTTTCGGGACTTCGGTGAGACCTTTTCTATTGCGCTAGACATATCGAAGGCCTTCGATAGAGTCTGGCACAAAACCTTAATTTCTAAACTACCCTCCTTCGGTTTCTATACCTCAATCTGTGCCTTTGTCTCTAATTTCCTTTCCGGCCGTTCCATAGCTGCAGTTGTGGACGGCCATCACTCACTTCCTCATCCTATCAACTCCGGTGTTCCTCAGGGCTCTGTCCTATCTCCCATTCTCTTTATAATTTTCATAAATTATCTTCTCAACTGTTCCTCCAGTCCCATCCATTCATACGCAGACAACGACTCTACCTACACTACTCAATTAGTTTTCCTGAAAGCCCCAGCCAGCAATCCCTCAAAAACAAACTTAATGAAGCCATGCAACACTTATCTTCTGATCTAATTACTATTTCCATTTGGGGCAGAGAAAACCTTGTTGCCTTTAATGCTTCCAAAACCCAATTTCTCCATCTTACTACCCGTCCGGAACTCCCAGAGGACTATCCCTTATACACTTCAACAATACAAAAATCAATCTTTCAATATTCTTGGTGTCTCTTTTTCTTCTGCTCTCACTTGGAAGGACCATATTACCAGTCTTGCTAAGGCATCCTCCCAGAAGCTGGGTGTGCTTAACCGCCTCAAGGGGTTCTTTACCCCTGCACAGCTTCTTTTTCTGTACAGGGGCACAGTGCATATTTGTATTAAGTATTGTTCACATATGTGGGGAGGATCCTCTCACACCACACTCCTAGATAAAGAAGAAAGGAAAGCCTTTTGAATCATTAACTCCCGTCCAACTCTCTGCAATCTCTCTCTCTTCGCCGCAATGTTGCATCTCTCTTGCTATTCTATCGCTACTACAATAATCAATGTTCCTCAGAGCTTTCCTAGTGTATACCACCTCCTCTACGTAGGGTATGTAATACCCGTCTTGCAACACAATCCCACCCCTACTCTGTGCAACTTTCCAACCCAAGAGTAAAACGTTATTCTGACTTTTTTTTTTTTCTATTCAACTGCTGAGCTCTGGAACTCTCTCCCAGAATCAGTCTTTCCCTCTTATGACTTAAATTGCTTCAAACTCCATGTGTCCAGGCATTTTGGCTCGAACGTCTCTTGATTTTGGCCCTGACACCCTTTCAACTCTGGAGGAGGCACTTGCTACAGGCAGTTCTGCTTTTTGTCTCCCCCACTCACATAGAAAAAAAATGTGCGCGTGCGTGTGTGCATATGTATATGCATGTATATATATATATATATATATATATATATATATACATATAAGGGGAGGCAGACCGTTTTTCTGGACCCCCTTCTCCCTAATGTTTAGCTCCACTAGTTTTGTGATTATAAGACGTTTGGCCCATTAGTTTGGCGATTTTAACACCTTTCGCCCCATTTCGTTGTAATTTTTAAGACCTTTCGTGCCATTTAGCTGTTGATTATTTCCTGGCGAGCGATCGCGAGCCTGCAATTTTAAGAGGAACTGGCGTTCGGCCGGGAAAATTTTCTACCGAAAAATTTACAAATTTATCTTGAAAGGGGGTCTAGGGGGGGTTTTTCTAAGCTTGATGGAGGTCTAGGGAGGAAACTATAAAACATATATGAACAAATTAATTAATAGACCAAACAAATGCCCAGTCTACCCTTAACCCATTGAGCCCCAGCTTATATATTTTTGATTGACACCCAGAACCCAGGCAAATTTCGATTTTTTGTTTTGTGTTCCTGAAAAGACATGGTATGGGTTAGTAATAAAGCATACAAGCACTCACCTAGGTCATCTTGAGATCCATGCTTACCTCTATAATGGGTAAATAAGGGCGAGAATGCCGTCGATACGGTATCAATGTTGGGGCTGAGCATTAAGTCGGTAGCACACGAGAGCTTTTATAGTCAACATTCGATGACCAACAATTTTCTGGCAACATTTCTGAATATTTTACACTGGTATCGGAAACTAGACTGATGATCGATGAATTTAGGTGACAGAAATAGAATATATGTTGACCTCATAAGCTGCCAGACCAGTGTTGAGGATAAATGTTGAGTGAAATAGCGCTCGTGTGATACCGGCTTTACATAAATAGCCATCGAACATGTCTCAACGCTGGGGTTGGAGGGGTTTAATATTTAGTATATCTCTTGCTGGTACTTGAGGTGAAAGATAATGGTCCTAGACGTGAAGTTTGGCAAGGGGGCGTTCATCAAGACCCGAAAAATGTACAAATTAATCTAGAAGGGGGATCTAATGGAGGTTTGTTTTTTTAAGTTTGATGGTGGTCTAATCTTTTATTTCTTACAGCTTCCATCCTGAGCAAGAAGGCAGCGGAGTCCCTCAGAGCGCTGGTGCTAGACGTGAAGTTCGGCAAGGGGGCGTTTATGAAGACCCGGGAGGGGGCGGAAGATCTGGCTGGCCGGCTGGTAGAGGTAATAACTCCACACTTTTATGTTGGGGGAGGTAGTTGCTTTTTCTGGACACCCTTCTCCCTCCTGTTTAGCCCCATTGCTTTTTAGGTTTTAAGACGTTCGCCCCATTAGTTTGGCGATTTTAAGAACTTTCGCCGCATTTCCGTCAATTTTAAGACATTTCGTGCCACACAGGTGGCGTTGTGTGTGTGTAAGTGTGAGAGTCCGAGTGTAGGGGGTGAGACAGTGAAGCACGGGAACGAGATGGCTTCAGAGATGGGGTTGTTTCGGGCCATGAGTGAGCACCGTGCCTCATGTGAAGGCAAGATGGCAGGTGCTCGTTGTATTCTACGTGCTTCACATGTCTCACTCCCTAGACTGGTACAAGACCTCACGGGCTTCACTGTTCATTGTAAAGCGGTGAATGTTAAGGCTCTCAGCCTATGCCCGAGAGGAAGTAAGTTGGAATATAAAAAAAAAAAAAAAAAAAAAAAAAAAAAAAATTAGGTGTCGATTTTTTTGGGCATGTCAAAAAAAAATCCATGTCTATCCAAAACTGCAATAATACCTCAATATCTTTTAGGTAGGTCGTTGAGTGGGAATGTCAACAAAAAATCCATGTATATAAAAAACTGCAATATCACCCAAATAACTTTTAGGTAGGTCGTCGAGTGGGTATGTCAACAAAAAATCCATGTATGTCCGAAACTTAAATAATACCCTAACATCTTGTAGGTAGGTCGTCGAGTGGGCATGTCAACCTCTGCAGTGCTGACCAACATGGACTCCCCCATTGGCAGGACCGTCGGCAACGCTCTAGAAGTCCGCGAGGCTCTGGATTGTCTGCTCGGCCGGGGACCCGCAGACCTCCGCGAGTTGGTTATCTATTTAGGTATGTAGGATACTGGAATTATAACACTATGAACCAGCAATAGGAGTGATCAAGTTCTGTTTGGAGAAAGAAACTAGTTTACTGAAATGTATTACTAATATTGAAAAGTACAGTATATTGAAGAAAATCTAAAGGGGCATTGTGGCACGGGCGAAGGAAGCATGTTTTGACAAAGTAGCCTGGAGACGTTTCTGCCATAGCCATCCTCTAGCGGGGGCTTCCCAGGGTGAAGCAAGGCGTCGGAGATGGTGATGATGATGATGATGATGTTGATGTATTACTAATTCTGAAAATATATTAATTGATGAATATCTCAGCAACAATTGACTTCCTCATGGTGGACATGTTTTGCTACTTGGGTGATACCATCTCTGCCAGTGGTGGGGCTGAGGCCGCCACTATCACCAGAATAAGATGCGGCTGGGGAAAGTTTAGAGTACTGTTGCCACTACTCACCATGAGAAGACTCCCTCTCCCCTTGAAGGGAAAGGTGAACGCTTCATGAGTTAAAAGCGCAAGGACATATGTTTCAGAAACGTGGCCTGTCAAAGCGAATGATATCAACAGAATGGAAAGCAATGAGATGAGAATGATGAGATGGATGTGTGGTGCCAAACTGCAAGATAGGATATCAAGTGAATAGCTAAGGAGAAGATTAGGTATCAAGAGTATCAGTGATGAGATGCGTACTAGCAGGCTTGGATGGTTTGGACATGTGGAGAGGATGGATGAAGGTAAGCTGGGTGAAAAGATGCAAGTCCATGAACGTGGAGGAAGCTGTACCAAAGGACAGACCAAGAAAGACGTCGGATCAGACCTTGTGGTCTGATCGTAAATCAAAGAACCTGACAAGTGAGGTAGCTCTTAACAGCGTTGCTTGAAACGCTGCCATTAGGACATAAGACCGGAACCGCACTTCGTGTGGAGCACTCGGTCTTTATTTTTTTTGTATGTATGTATGTATGTCTTCCCATGCGCTCTCTCCATCTTCTGAACTTGGACTCGGCATCCCGCGCACTATCTGCAATAAGTACTAGGTCATCTGCGTATAGCAGTTCCCAGGAGAGCCCAGCTCTTAAATCACCAGATAGTGTCTTCAGAACCATAACAAAGAGGAGAGGGCATAACACAGAGCCCTGGTGAACTCCGACGCAAACTATAAACTCCTCACTCAATATACCTTTCACCCTCGCTGCCGTTCGGGAGTCCTCGTACATCTTCATTATCACACGCACCAGCCACTAGTCCTCTACGTCAAGTTTTATCATAGCCCACTGCACAACTTCTCTGGGCACCCTATCAAAGGCCTTCTCCAGGTTTACAAACACAAGATACAGATCCCTATCTTTAAGTAGATATCTTTCCTGCGGCTGCCTGACTATGAAGATAGCGTAAGGGGAAGAGAGATGGTGATAAGGAGACATGCCACCTAATCACATATTGCATCCATTTCACCGGCACAGGTGCATTTTTCGTTATTATTTTAAAGTGTCATCTTTTGGAAGGAACTTCGCATTTGCCTAGTAAAACATTCCGGAAGGAATGTCGCAGCTGCCAGGATGAATTCGATCATGTAGATGAGTCGTTGACCTGCGCATGCATGTGGTATTCAGAGCTGCATAGTGCCGTGGGCATGGAACTTCCAAACAGGAGTATAACGAAAGCTAGAGCAAACGTCATGCCACCTATAAATATTAATTGGAAAACGATTATCGTGAACCAGGCTTTACTGGATGTCAGGCGGACATGTAACAACACTGTATGACATCTTTAGATCATTAGCAAATAAGAACATTGCAGAACTGGCAAAGAATAATTTGTGTTCTAACCATTAGGACCCAATGATGTGTACGCTTCTTATATCTATCTATCTATCTATCTATATGCTCAGGCCCAATCCCCATTTTGGGGGTAGCCGACTCAAGACAGAGCAATAACAGGGAAAACACAAAAACAACATAAAACAACAAATAAACACAGATAAACAGCACAAACTCACACACATACGCTTCTTACACCCAACAAATGCTCTTGGGATCTCTCTAATTACCATTTTTTTTTTTTTTTTTTTTTTTTTTTTTTTTTTTTTAAAGAGACAATGAACGGAGGAAGGAAAAACACAGATAAAACAAAAAGGTCCATGTGCCTAAAGGCATCCTCCATTCATAAAATGTTTGTAACCTAAAGCTAATGTTAAACTATCTCTGCTGTTACTATTGTTTCCCTAAATATGCATGTTTATGTGCTTAGGGTATCCTATGGTACACTAGATAGTGCACTCGACTCACAACCAAGAGTACTCAGGTTCGATTGACGGTACAGGACGTAAGTCTCCTAACACCTGATGCCCCTGTTCACCTAGCAGTAAATAGGAACCTGAAGTTAGTAGACATTTATAGCATCCAATCTGGAGTAAACTTTGGTAAAGTGCTTCTAGTGCTAGTGAATGCCTGTAAAATAGCTGCCACTTAATAAAAATATCATGCTTTTAATATTATTGTTGTTGTTGTTATTCCAGGTGGGGAGGTGGTTAGCGGTAGTGGTGTGGCCAGGACCATAGAAGAAGGAAGGGAAGCGGTGAGGCGAGTCCTGGACGACGGCTCAGCCAGGGAGACGTTCTGCAAAATGCTCGTCATGCAGGTACTCTACATTATTGTAACTTCGAACCCCTCGCAACCCCCCCCCCCCCTCCACCTCACACCTCCTCTCTCTCTCTCTCTCTTAACATATATTAATAGTGTTTACATTAACATATCCAATAATGCGAATGTATTGTAGTGTAAACTTAGAGGTGGCAGGATATTTACATGTTCAGAATGTTAAGTGCACAAAGAACATAATTAATACGTGAAAGATACTAATACCGTACTGTGTTTACATGACAGATAATGCTAACCCAAATGGCCATGTATTGTACAGGGCGTGGACTCTGAGGTGGCTGGCAGACTGTGTAGTGAGAAACCAGACTACTACTCCCTGCTACCCACTGCTAAACATGTTACACCCGTCCTAGCTCCGGTAGAAGGTTAGTAATAAGTAACACCCCGTTCTATACATTAATCATCCATTACAAACTCCAATGTACTTGAATAAACTAATACAACAATATTTAGGTTCTCGTGCCACCGCCTCAAAATGTATCCCATGCATCCTCACATACCTCTCCTCACCCACCTCCCACGATAGGGCTCTCTCTCTCTCTCTCTCTCTCTCTCTTTTGCATACTGATATTGCAATGGGAATGAAGGCTAGAAACTTACCTTGTGTCTGGCAACGAATAAGGCAGCTCGGTACTACCAAAGTTAGTCTGTAATACCAAAACATACCCTGGGATGTCGGCCGCAGTACACAATTATATTACATACAACGTACCAAGACGTCAACCACAGCCAAAAGATTAAGGATAGTGATAATGAAGAAAATTTTATCTTCTTTTTTTATTCCCATGGGCCCTTCCTAATCTGCATAACTCTTCTAATAATAGCTAGAATAAAATAGTTTTATTAACTCAGTACATTTGGATTATTAAGATTTAATGAAACTACAGACCTCAAATCTGAATAAACTAAAGCGAATTTCGTTAAAATCGTGATGAATAAGAATGTTCTATGAAGTGTTGAGTCATCAGCATCTGGTAATGCCAAAGCACACCGGGATGCCGGCCGCAGTAAACAATTATATTACATACAACGTACTAAGACGCATAGATTAATTTACAGTTTGTTTTGTCTTTCCCGATTTCTCTATGTAAAACTATATAGATATACTGTGATATTAATAATATAGACGTGTGAGGGATTTATTAATGACTTGGTTACATGTTCCCAGGTGTGATTATTGGTTTGAACGCCCTGGGGTTGGCTAAGGTGAGTCTGGCGTTGGGTGCTGGGCGGGGCAAGGTGGGCGACCCTATCAACTATGCTGTCGGTGTGGTCCTCCTTAAGGTCAGTGGGTGTGTGGAAACTTTTTCCTATTATTATTCTACTATTACTGTATGTATACTATTATTATTTTACTATTACTGTATGTATAATATTATTATTCTACTATTACTATATGTATAATATTATTATTCTACTATTACTGTATGTATAATATTATTATTCTACTATTACTGTATGTATAATATTATTATTCTACTATTACTGTATGTATAATATTATTATTCTACTATTACTATATGTATAATATTATTATTCTACTATTACTGTATGTATAATATTATTATTCTACTATTACTGTATGTATAATATTATTATTCTACTATTACTGTATGTATAATATTATTATTCTACTATTACTGTATGTATAATATTATTATTCTACTATTACTGTATGTATAATATTATTATTCTACTATTACTATATGTATAATATTATTATTCTACTATTACTGTATGTATAATATTATTATTCTACTATTACTGTATGTATAATATTATTATTCTACTATTACTGTATGTATAATATTATTATTCTACTATTACTGTATGTATAATATTATTATTCTACTATTACTGTATGTATAATATTATTATTCTACTATTACTGTATGTATAATATTATTATTCTACTATTACTGTATGTATACTATTATTATTCTACTATTACTGTATGTATACTATTATTATTTTTATACTCAACACCAATTAATTCCCCATGTCATTATCCTTGCTTGGTACCTGAAGACTTGAGTCTACACTATTTGGCTTTCTGGCCCTACATTTGTGGCAGCGGTAGGATAATCACCAGAGTTGTACTGGTTTACATAGTTTACATAGTTTAGAACTGAGTTTTAATAAATTGAGCCTGTGCAGTGTGCAGCCGTTCAGGGGGTGTTGTGGGTTGCCAGTGAGGCGTGTGATTAGCGACATAAATGTATAAGCTGTCATCTGCCTCCGGTGTACCTTCTGATGTCCTCCATATAACTACTCTGATCGCTACCGGAAGAGGTGAGAGCCATGTGGTGATCAGAAAACTTATATAGGTATATACCTGTAAGTACCCCTGCTACGTCTTGCTCTTGGTACAGTGGTAACGCTGGGTCATTATGTTGTGGAGGACAGTGGTTCAACTCTTACACCAGCACAAGAAAATCTTATGTACCTGGTGGTGATTGGCTGTCCTTACTCAAGCCTTCTATTCTTTGCACGTGGCAATCTCATTGGGATGCTCTACCCTGCAATAATAAACTCCGTGCAATCAAACCTTCTGTCCGTCCTTGGCCCTCGTCTTCCAGGTCTCACAGGTGTGAGGAAGTTTTACTAACTAGACTTAGGATAGGCCATTCCCGGCGGCTGACTCACGATTATTTGATGTCCACTCCCCGCACTCCGCCCCCTACCTGCTCCTCCTGTCATTCCCCTCTAACTGTTCGCTACGTCTTTGACTGCCCAGATACTGCCCGTCTGCGTACGGCTTGTTTTGGTACTAAATCATTCACTGACCTTTTATCCGATTCTCAGTCGTTTTCCTTCCCCCCATCGTCCGTGTTTTGCGTCGCCTTAAGCTCCTTTCAGTAATCTGATATAATCCTTCGGGCCAGACCTATGAGAGTTCCGTATGGAGCTCAGTGGTCTGGTTAATCTGCTCTACATAACTAACTAAATAATTATGAGAATTGTAGATATACTCGCACTACAGTAGTATGTAGTGAGGAAGAATTAAGGGGAGATATTTATTTTGCTCCCTAGACCTCCATCAAGCTATAAAAGAATACCCCAAAGACCCCCCTTCGATTTACATTTGTGCATTTTTCGGCAGAATAATGTTCCGGCCGAAGGCCGAGGAACCTAAATTACAGGCTCGCTATCGCTCGCCAGGAAATGAATCGACACCTACATTGTTTTGTTTTTCTATGTGAGTGAACGAGTGCCTCCCCCATAGATGAAAGAGTGACAGGGCCAAAATCAAGGGACGTTCGAGCCAAAATGCCTGGACACACGGAGTTTGAAGCAATTTAAGTCATAGGAGGAGGAAAAGACTGATTCTGGGAGAGAGTTAAAGAGCTCGGCAGTTGAATAGAAGAAAGACTGAGAGTAACGTTGCACTCTTGGGTTGGAGAGTTGTACAGAGTAGGGGTGGGATTGTGTTGCAAGGCGGGTACTACGTACCCTACGTAGAGGAGGTGGTATACACTGGGAAAGCTCCGAGGAACACTGATTAGTGGAGTAGCGATAGAATAGCGAGAGAGATGCAACATTGCGGCGAAGAGAGAGAGAGTTTGCAAAGAGTTGGTGAGTAGGTGGGAATTAATGATACGAAAGGCTTTCCTTTTTACTTTGTCTAGAAGTGCAGTGTGAGAGGATCCTCTCCACACATGTGAACAATGCTCAATACAACGACGCACTGTGCCCCTGCACAGAGCAAGAAGCTGTGCAGGGGTAATGAACTCCTTGAGGTGGTTGAGCACACCCAGCTTCTGGGAGGCTGCCTTAGCAAGAATGGTAATATGGTCCTTCCAAGTGAGAGCAGAAAAAATAGAGACACCAAGAGCAAGACAACATGTGTTCCGGTTTTACACTGGATATGGTGTGTTTTTTAATATTAATGACCTGGTGTTGACTTTGCAGGTGGTGGGTGAGGGTGTAGCTGAAGGAGAAGCTTGGGCCGAGTTACACCATGACCAACAACCACTGCCTAAGATGGTCCTCACTGATACCCAACAGACGCTAACTCTCTCTTCCTTACGTCAACCCTTCAAGCCTCCTTCCCGGGTTGTAGCTAAGGTTTAGGATTGGATCTCTCTCTCACAAACTCTCTCTCTCATCCTTACGGCAAAACTTTACTCTAGCTCCTTCCCGCTTTGTAGCTAGAGTTTAGGATAGTGCCTGCTGTTCTTGCTCTCGTTTTCTTTCACTCACTCACTCTCATCATATAATACCTCTTTACTTCTTAGCATTCTCATTCCAGTCATCATTTATTATTCCTCTCATACCCACACTATTCCACAGTCTGAGGTGCGTTCACTACACCGTATCATTCAATCATGACCACAAATCATGATTGCTAATTGTTTAAGTTACGCTAATTGCGGTACAGTTGGCCTAATATGGGATGTCTCGGCCCCATTTATGTTTTGATCAATAGTTGGTATCCGCAATATTTACACATGATTTCTTCTTTTTGAGTGAGATATACAACCATGTTCCTACACTTACCCACCGTATCAGCAATATTTACACATGATTTCTTCTTTTTGAGTAAAATATACAACCATGTTCCTACACTTGCCCACCCTATTCAACATCTGACAGAAATTAATACAGAACAGAGCGAGGCAAACGTAAAGACAGCTGAGACATGACTGATTAGCGCCACCGTACATTCACAATAATTCAAGGGAGCATAATCATATATAATTCAGTATACCACGATTGCTCGGATTGCCTGTTGATTGGGCTACAATCATGAAAGCAATCTCACTGCAGATGATGTAATGAAACTATATCAAGAAACAAAACAAAATAATTCATAATCACAATAACAAAAACTTTGATTCAGTCGTTTGGCACTTTAGGAATGTTACTTCTTAAGTTGAATATAATCATCTGCAGATAGCCAGACTAAATTGAAAAATGGCGTCATACTAGTGTAAGGATTAAGGGGGGATGGGCGTATTTTTATGTTTATATATTATATGTGTGTATATATATATATATATATATTAATATATATATATATACTGTATATATACACCGGCCTTTGGCCGGTTCTTCCAAATTTACAGGCTCACTATCGTTCGCCAGGATTTTTTTTTACACCTAAATAGCACGAAAGGTCTTAATATTGACAGAGAAATGGGGCAATAGGTCTTAAAATCGACAAACTAATGAGACTAACATCTTAAAATCTGAAAAGTAATGGGGCTAAATTACTAAATATGAGAAAGGGGGACCAGAAAAACGACCCATCTCCCCTTCATAATATATCTTGGCATGTTTGGCAAAGTTTGAGCCTATTTTATTGACCCATAATAAGGCACGACACCATTGGATCGCATGGCATTATAATGTTATTTTAATTTAGCCTAGGTTTAAAGTTAAAGGGGGTCACCTGCTTTTTGTTCTCCTTTTCTTTTTCTCTGGCTTGTATCCATTCGGTCCCATTCAGTTTACTGTTTTAAGACGTTTATCCCCATCTAAGCGTTGATTTCTTCCTGGCGAGCGATAGCGAGCTAGCATTGTATGGAGAAATACGGCTTCGCCGGAGACATTTTTCTATCGAAAAATGTAAAAATTTAGCCTGCTGTCAAAAACATTTAAATATATATGCTGGCTTGCTACCGCTCGCCTGGAAAAAATCGACACCTACAGTAGATGGGGATAAACTTCTTAAAACTATAGGCTGAATGGGGCCGAATGGATACAACCCAAAGAGAGAGAGAGAGAAAAACGAGGTGGGCCCCCATAAGACAGTCCGACTATGATTTATTTTAGATCCCGTCAGAGGATTTTATGCAAGTTTAAAAGGACCTCTTGTAAAATATATCTCATCTCTATTAACAATTTACCTTCGATAGATCCTTCCTAAGTTTACTAAACTTGTCTGCAGGTACACTGTAAAGAATTATGGGTATTAAATGGTAGTTAAAAAAAATAAATAATAATAAATGACCATTTAAGGGGAGATCCTTCACTTTTTGTCAATTTTTTTTTTTTTATTATTTTTCTAGTTTCCTCGCTAGACCTCCATCCAGCTTAAAATGAAGCCCCCTAGACCCCCTTTCAAGATAAATTGGTACATTTTTCGGTAGAAAAATTTCATGGCCGAAGGCCGATTCCTCTTAAATTACAGGCTCGCTATCGCTCGCCAGGAAAAAATCGAGACCTAATTGACCGGAAAGGTCTTAAAATTGACAGAAATGGGGCGAAAGTTCATAAAATCGCCAAACTAATGGGTCTAAAGATGAGGGAGAAGGTGGTCTAGAAAAGCGACTCGTCTCCCCTTAAAGGTATATAGAAAAGATACACCCATGTAATATACTAATGTAACACTTGCAAAATTAACAAACCAAAACAGGGACGACACAATATAAAGACAAAAGAACTTATCAAAATTCCTCTGAGGAAATATCGCTTAATATAATACACATTTGAAATAAAAGCACAGAAAACCACCACATAGGGTGTACATCACTACATGAGCAAGGTAAGGGAGGCAGACCGTTTGTTTGGTCTATTAATGAATTTATTCATATATTTTTTTAGTTTCCTCGCTAGACCTCCATCAAGCTTAGAAAAAACACCCCCTAGACTCCTCTTCAAGATAAATGTGTACATTTTTCGTTAGAAAAATGTCCCGGCCGAAGGCCGATTCCTCTTAAAATTGCAGGCTCGCTTTCGCTCGCCAGGAAAAAATTGACACCTAAATGGCACGAAAGGTCTTAAAATTGACAACGAAATTGGGCGAAAGGTGTTAAAATCGCCAAACCAATGGGCTGAACGTCTTATAATCTCAAAACTAGTGGGGCTACAAAAAACATTAGGGAGAAGGGGGTCCAGAAAAACGGTCTTCCTCCCCTTAATCTGTTTCCCAAGCAAACTAATCTCACACATAACAATACACTATCGTCACGTTCAAGGAATTAGTAAATTTGGGAAGCTCAGGACGTTCTGGTAAATTTGACTAAATTCTTTTTACTGTGTTCGTAGATGTTTTGGTTTGTTTATTTTGCAAGTTTTACATTATAATAAAAGGCGTATAACGTAAACAAAGGTAAATCACTCAATATAATTCAATTGGATATGATTGACTTGTATTACCATTTGTTTTACAGTGTACCTATAAATTAAATAGTGAGGTCATCTGGGTGCAAGAGTTCAGTGAAGGTTAAGGGGAGATGGGCGTATATATTTGCTTATAGTTTGATTTTTATATATATTGTTTAGTTTTCTCCCCAGACCACCATCAAGCTGTAAAAACACACCCTAGACCCCCCTTCAAGATAGATTTGTATATTTTTTGGTAGAAAAATGTCCCGGCCGAAGGCTGAATACTCTTAAAATTACAGGCTCGCTATCACGCGCCAGGAAAACATCGACACCTTAAGTTTTAATTATGAAAATAAATGGGGTGTAAAGCTCATTACGCCAAAGTAATGAGCCGAACGTCTTAAAATCTTTAAAAAAAACAATGGGGAAAAACACGTGGAAGAAGAGGGGCCAGAAAAGCGACCCATCTCCCCTTAATAGATTTGTTATATTATAATTTTTGCTAAGACTGTCCTTTCGTGTGATATTATGTTTTTATTTTATGTTTTTATACCCGGTTGAGGTTAAATAAAGTAGGTAAATATATGTGTGTTAGGATTCATGTTTAGCTTTTGTTTAATCACCGTTATTGGATGGGTTATTTTGGATAAGGTTTTAATATTTTATAGGTGCTAATTAGGCATTTAATAGAAGATTTATTTGGTTAAGGCTTTAACATTTTATGGATATTATATGGGCAATTAGAATCTTACAATCCTTCATCTTTTTTATCGTAATTGGCCTGGAGCAGTAGTTCAGCACCAGACTCGCATCCCTGACGACCTTGGAGATCAAAGACCTCCACGACCCGATCGAGCCCCTTCAAACCTCCACAACTTCCCCCGTCCAAGGAGACCTTCCCCCCCCCCCCACCCCTGTACATACCCACCACTCATCAATCAATCAATCATCGGGAACCCCCTCCTCCCCCATGATAGCACCAACCAGTCCCGCGACCAACCCACTCCAACATCTCCATCTGTTTTTAGCATCTCAGCAACAATGCCGGAGCCCCCAGCGGCCCTCCCGGACTTCACCCCATCCACAGAACCCCCAACAGCGTCGCACCCCACCAAAACTGGAGGGTTCTGTACTGGTACTGCAGTGCTGAGCTGTTCTCTGCTCCACTCAAAGTGTAGGTTGTACAGTAGCCCAACTAAGTTCTTCAACAAAATATTAAGGCATATGGATAATATGGCATCCATTCCTAGTTACCACTCCCGTCTTAAGACTATGTGTTGATGCCTTATATCTGGACAATATCACACAGGCTTGGAGCAGGAGTGGTAACAAGGCAGAGCTGCCAGAATATCCATATGCCTTAATATTTTGTTGCACAACTTAGTTGGGCTACTGTACATTGTAGACATATGTAACAGATAAGGATACTCATAAGAAGCGGTTCAAGGTTCAATCGTTTAAGTGTTCAAAGTAGCACACATAAACGATTGGAACAATTTGTATGTGTATAATTGTTCTTACATTTGAACACACGGTATTTACAGTGTAGGATTGTATATAAACTTTTATGCTTTTATATAACTTATTTTATCTGGCAAATATACTTTATATTATGTTATCATATACATTTATATTATTATTCCTGGGAAATAGGGGCTGTCTACTGTGCTCTGTGGCTTGTTGTAAAATTAAGAGTATAAGAAAGGTATATATAATCAACTAGCAGGGGTACCCGGCGTTGCTCGGGTACTATCACCACTACTACTACCATAATCACCATCATCAATCACTACTACCACAATCATCACAATACTACTACTACTATAATCACCGGCCTCGACCTCCCTGTGCCTCATTAAACGGCGACCTCGATTTCGGCCGCTAAATGACCTCCGATTTTGGATCTGACCTCATCCGTACCCCCATTTTGGGAGGCTGCAAACAACTTTTGTTCCATACACCTTTTCGATCGGAGGCCTCCTGCCCCAAACGGCAATTTTGTTTTAAACCAAAAGCGATTTTTCCGATTTCGCGCCCATTTTCTCCGTCCCTTTCACCCTGGGGAATTCAATTTTTTCACTAAAACCTGCCTAGGGACCCCCTTACTATGCATACTAAGTATGAACGCTCAAGCTTTAAAAATGTGGCCATGCATAAAGAACAGACACACACACACACAGACAGACAATCGAAAATATTATATAGATGGGTGTATTGATAGCGATTTTGTTTTCTATGAGTGAGGGAGACAACATGCAGAACTGCCTGTAGCGAGTGCCTCCCCCAGCGTTGAGTGAAAGGGCCAAATTCAAGGGACGTTCGAGCCAAAATGCCTGGACACAAGGAGTTTGAAGCAATTTAAGTCATAGGAAGAGGGAAAGATTGAATCTGGGAGAGAGTTCCAGAGCTCAGCTGTTGAATAGAAGAAATATTGAGAATAAAGTTTCACTCTAGGGTTGGAGAGTTGCACAGTGTAGGGGTGGGATTTTTTTTTTTTTTTTTTTTTTTTTTTTTTTTTGGTCTATGTGAGTGAGGGAGGCAAAAGGCAGAACTGCCTATAGCGAGTGCCTCCCCCATAGTTGAAAGAGTGACAGGACCAAAATCAAGGGACGTTCGAGCCAAAATGCGTTGCGAGACTGATGCTACGTGCTCTGTGCTCTACCAAGAGGGGGTGGTATACACAGAGCTCTGAGGAACCCTGATTATTTTAATAGTGGTAGAATAGTGAGAGATGCAACATTGTGGCAAAGAGAGAGAGACTGCAGATAATTGGTGAGTGGACGTGAGTTAATGAGACGGAAGGCTTTCCTTTCTACTTTGTCTAGAAGAGCTATGTGAGAGGATCCTCCCCACACATGAGAACAATACTCAATACATGGATGCACTGTGCCCCTGTACAGAGCAAGAAGCTGCGTAGGGATAAAGAACCCATTGAGGCGGTTTAGCACACCCAGCTTCTGGGAAGCTGTTTTAGCAAGAGTGATAATGTGATCTTAACAAGAGAGATCAGAAGAAAAAGAGACACTGAGAATATTAAGAAAAGATGAAGGGTAAATTTGTATGTTGTTGAAGAGTAGGTCATAGTTTTTTGGAAGGTGGCGAAGAGTAGACATATGGAGAAATTGAGTTTTAGAAGCATTGGAAGTAACAAGGTTTTCTCTGCCCCAATTAGAGATTGTAGAGAGATCAGAAGATAGGTGTTTTATGGCCTCCTTACGTGAGTTTTGGAGTTCCTGCTGTGTATGGTGTTTTGGAAGACTAGTTGAATAGTGTAATGTATATTTGTCCGCATATAAGTGAATGGGGCTGGAGGTGCAGTTGAGAAGGTCGTTATTGAATAATAGGAAGAGAATTTGAGATATTCAATGTTTTATTAATTTCACCACAACACCAAACACCTACAATGAAATTAATGAAAGCATATATGTGATTTACCAGGATTCGAACCCGGGTTATCACACACAGATTTTTAGACAAAACCCTGAGGAACACCGGAGTTGATAAGTTGAGGAAGTGAGCGGTGGTCGTCCACAACCGCAGCTATGGAATGGCCGGAAAGGAAATTAGAGACAAAGTCACAGATAGAGAGATAGAAACCGTAGGACGGTAGTTTGGTAATTAGGGATTTGTGCCAGACTCTATCGAAGGCCTTCGATATGTCTAGCACAACCGAAAAAGTCTCGCCGAAGTCCCGAATGGAGGATGACTAAGAGTTAGTAAGAAAAGAAGCAAGATCACCGCCATACTGGCGGTCTGAGAGTAGGATATGGGAAGATAAATGCTTAAGAAATTTTGAGGTAAGAATAGTTTCAAAAACTTAAGAGATGCAAGAAATGAGAGCAATTGGTCGATAGTTGGAGGGCTGAGAGCAGTCGCCCTTCTTTGGGACAGGTTGAATGAGAGCAAATTTCCAGGAAGAAGGGAAGATGTTTGAAAAGAATCAGGGAGTCGGCATGGAAGCACAGTTTTTTAATACAATAGGAGAAACGCTGTCCGGTCCCTACGCCTTCTTAGTATTTAGCCCAGAGAGGGTGGGAAGTACATCCTTGAAAGAGATTATGATGTTAGGAATAAGTAGGAGAGAGGGGGTGGAGAGGTAGAAATAGCACCGGAATCATCCAAAATGGAGTTTTTAGCGAAAGTGTTAGCGAAGAGTTCAGCTTTGTCAGAGGAAGAAGTGATGGTAGTGCCGTCAGAGTGGAAAAGAGGAGGGAAAGACGAAGATAATAATTTTTTGGAGAGGTTTTTGGCTAGATGCCAGGAGGCCAGGGGAGTTGGGTCGTTTTTCTGGTCCCCTTTCTCCCTCGTCTTAAGCCCCATTTGTTTTGAGATTATAAGACATTCGGCCTATTAGTTTGGCGATTTTAACACCTTTCGCCCCATTTTGTTGTCAATTTTAACACCTTTCCTGCCATTTAGGTGTTAATTTTTTCCTGGCGAGTGAAAGCGAGCCTGAAATTTTAAGAGGAATCGGCCTTTAGCCGGGCCATTTTTCTACCGAAAAATTTACAAATTTATCTGGGGGTGTTTTTCTAAACTTGACTGAGGTCTAGCGAGGAAACTTAAGACATAAAGGAATAAATGAATTAATAGACCCCTCTCCCCCAAAAAAAAAAACCCATCTCCCCTTAATACTTTTGCAACTGGTCCCTTTGTTATATGTAGTGTATGAAGTGCATGTTGAATGTTACTATACTGTTGGAGTGGCTGTAGTTGTGAGTGTTGTCTGTAACCAGTGTAATCAGCTCCCTATGCTGGTCAGGTGCTAGAACTCGCATTGTAAATGCGACACCGGTGTAGGCTACTGCACCTTTTATGTCCGCCATTGTAGAGGGGTTAGGAGGCCATGGGAATAAATGTCCAAGATATTTTACCATTGAGCATATTTTCGGGATATAATAATACTAATAATAATAATAATAATAATAATAATACTTTATTCCAGACTCAAAAATACATAGGGATTACACTTTAATAAGTCAATTCTACATAATGTCTCACTCCCTAGACTGGAACAAGACCTCACGGGCCTCACCGTGTTCAGCGGTAGAGTGTTCAGGCTCTCAGCCTATGCCCGAGAGGGAGTAGTTGGAAAATAGAAAAAAAAATATATATTCTTTTGTCCATATCTTATAACCATTCAAGATGAATATTCATTAAGTACGAATTTGTATTATTAAGCAATAGAAATACCAGTTTCAATATAGTAAACTACTATGAATTCGCTATTCTATCAAATTAATATAACAAATATCAAATTAACTTATAATAATATTATTACCCGAGTGGAATAGGATTCTTGGCACATGAGACAAGACCTGACACAGCAGTAAGTGGGACCAGGTCTTACTATACTGGACTGGGATATACTGCTACGGTATCGAAAGTTGCCATGTAAGCCTATTCCTGATCCAATGTTCAGCCGCCTAGGCCTGTTGGCGCGGTTTTTGTACATGTTTCAATATCCTGCTTCCTGAAGACAGGTCGCAGGTCCCTTACAGAACCTTCTCGAAGACATTTCGCAGCTGCTGGATTAAGCATATTATTTCATTTCTAGTATTATCTGAATTCACCCTGAATCGGGGGAATTTGGAAAAAGACAACAGAAAAGACATTCAAACAGATGTTTGAATAGTTACTTTGTATAAGATATAATCAATATACATACTTTTTATTATGGAAACTCTGAATTCACCTGGAGTCCAAATTTACTCCGATTCATGGTAGTTAGGTTGTTAATACTAAACTCTAGTACTAATTTGTACTTATTATACATAGCCGCCAACTAATTTGTACTTATCCTACATAGCCGCCAGTATTAACCCACTATCAGTACACAACAGTGCCATCCAGTGTGCCCTTATCCTTGACATGACGCACCCATCAGAGGTTGAGACTGCCTTTACGTATTCATTACTATTTAATGCGTTAGGTTCCTTATCTTAGCCTGGCATGTGCGAACTTTCAAATTCGAGAAGAGCACACTGGCAATGTCATATCTTGATACTCCTAAGGGTAGTTTGAGAATGCTATGGTATGCTACCTGTATTGTTTTTGTGGTGTAATGTCTATAATTATACCACAGATGAGCTGTGTACATTGGTGCGCAGTAAGTCTGAAATAGTTTTACCTTTACTTTCCGACTAGGCTACACATGTGAAATTTGCATATGATCATATTTCCCTGTGCCTAAAGTTTCTGCATTGTCTGTTGATATCAGTTTCATCCGTTACGTCACTATAGGTAGCGCCAACGAACTTGACAATAATCTTGACCCCTTAACATCTTATAACTCAAAATGAATGAAAGCAATCGGGCTGAAATTCCTCTCATTTGGGAAGAGTCTACCAGGTTAATTACATAACCTGATAATTAGTGGATAATTACAGCCAGTTTGCTCTAGTCCATTTTGAGTTACGAAGAGGTCAGGGATCGAGATTATTGTCAAGTTCGTCGGCGCTACCTATAGTGATATGATTGACCAAAGTATTTTACTTTTTCGGTCTCCTCGACTGGCTGATAGTTCAGTTTGAACGTGGAATTGGTTACTTTACTACTCTGATTTTTCTTGCAATTTAATATCGCACTTTTATTAGGATAATATTTATTATAGTGACTCCGCCTATATCCTTCACATTCTTGAGGAAGATGGAGACACCAAACACAGATCATCAGCATACATTATGTGATCAACAATGATTCTATTCATATAACAGCCAAATTTACGCTTACTGAGATTTCTACTCGAGTCATAGTATAACCAAATTTATTAATTTAACTACCAACGCAAATACATCCCAATGAAATTAATGAAAGCATGCGATCTTTCAAGAACCTGGGTTACCACATACAGATCTTAAACACTAACCATTATATCATCAAGACTGTTAAAGGTTAAGTACATGACTACGATTTGATATCCATTTATTGAATACCTGTACTGGATATTAATCTAATAATGTACTCACACCCAACTTCACACTGAATAGCCTAATGTTCAAGCGAAAGGAAATAACATTTTAGGGGCACAGATCTCTAAGGACCGACCTCGCTATGAAAATATTTAAGAGGTATGGAGAGAGTATTCCCCCTTGCTTCACACCATTAGTAACAAAACAGTATATAAGATCATTTGGTATATTGAGAGAGATTGACTGTGCTATCCTAGTAATTATTAGATGGGTATATTACCATCAATATACTTTACAGTGGGTATACTATTATGAACCCTCTGTATACCCATTTCATACCCATATTTGTTTACATGATACAGATTTTAACGCCGTGCACTCCCTTTAGGGGGGATGGTTCATTGTTTGGTCGATTTTATAATTTATATGTTCTGTAGTCTAAGTTGCCTAATGTACAGTAAGTAGAGTCTTGGTATGATACTGTCTTGTTATAGCTCTGTTGAGGCTGGTGTGGTTTGTAGATAAGGCAGGTGCAGGTGTTGCAGTTGAACTTAGTTGAGTCTTGCTGTGGCACGGTTAGCACTATGCCAACTTCATCCAAGTGTTAGTGAATGCCAGGCTGGATATATGTGGAATGACAGAGACCAAAGGGAGGGATATAGATGTGAGAGAGTGGGAGTGTGGAATGGGTGTGTGTGCTGGAGTGAGTGAGGGAACAGAGAGAGAAGGTGCGTGTTTGTTTGTAAGTAACAAATGGAAGGAGCGTGTAAGAGACTATGGGTCTGTGGGTGAGAATGAAAGTAGGAATACAAACGTGGGTGATTGTGTGTGTGTATGCTCCGACAGAGGATCTAAAAGTAAGAGAGAAAGAGGAGTTCTGGGTGAATGTGGAGGCGTGCCTGGATAAGTTTGGCAAGAACGAAAGAATGTTTCTGATTGGGGATATGAATGGGAAGGTGGGTGATAGAAAAGTTGATGGAGTGGTGGGAGGGTGGGGGGTACCATCAGAGGTGAATGGGAATAGTAGTGCACTTATGGACGTATGTGTGGGGAGGAGGCTGTGGATAGCCAAAACCTTCTTCCGACAGAATGATACACAGGTACACATGGAAAGTGGTGTGGACGATGAAGGATAAGGCTAAGACAGTGGTGGAACGAAAGGCACTGATTGATTATATATGTGTGGATGAACGAATGAAAGCATCTGTGCTGGATGCTAGGGTGTATAGGGGTATTGGAGCGGGTCTGTCTGACCATTATGTAGTAGTAGCTAAAATTAAGATACAAAAGAAGTGGGTGAGGAGAGCTGGAGGGAGGCGAGAGGAGGGTGGAATGGCGATGAGGGTGGAGAGGCTGCAGGAGGAGGAAATCAGGAAGGAGTACAGGAGAGCAGTAGAAAGACGACTAGGAGGGTTCAACCTGGAGGAAGTGGAGGAGATGAGCAAGGTGTTTAAGGAAGAGATCTGTGCAGCATGTGAGGAGGTGTGTGGAGTAAGGAGAAGAGGGAGGGTAGTGAAAGGTACAGCATGGTGGACAGAAGAGTTAAAAATAGCTGTGGAGGACAAGAAGAAAACGTATAGAGTGTGGTTGGGTAGTAGAGGGAATGAAGATTTGGAGAGTCAGAAACGAGCGAGGTACGTGGAGAGAAAGAGAGTGGTGAAGAGAGTAGCAAAGGAAAGTAAGAGAAGAGTAGATGAGGAATTTGGAAGGAATCTGAGTGTAAAATGGAGGGAGTGTAAGAAGTCGAAAGATGGAGGGAGTACTTCAACGAGTTGCTAGATGTAAGGAATGAAGCGCCAGCAAACATAGTTGGATGGGGTATGGGAGAGAGAAGAAGAGAAGTAGTGGAGGAGGAGGTGGGATCAGGAGGTCAGAAGTGTGGGAAGCCATGAAAAGAGTGAAGTTGGGGAAAGCACCAGGAACAGATGGAGTGAGTGGGGAAATGTTGAGGTATGGGGGTGAGATAGTGATTGAATGGGTATGGAAAATGTGCAAACTAGCATGGGAGAAGGGGAGTGCACCTGATGACTGGAAGACAGGCGTAATAGTCCCTCTATATAAGGGTAAAGGGGAAAGAGGAGTGTGTGGTAACCACCGAGGAATATGTCTTCTAAGCGTAGTAGGGAAGGTGTACAGTAGGATAGTGATTGAGAGAGTGAGAGCGAGAACGAAGAAATGGATAGGTGACAAGCATGGTGGTTTTAGGAAGGGAAGATAATGTGTAGATCAGATTTTTACCCTGAATTGTGTTGTGGAGAAATATCTGGAGAAACGACTAAAGGTGTATGTTGCCTTTATGGATTTGGAGAAGGCCTATGACAGAGTGGATAGAGAAGATATGTGGAAAGTACTTAGAATATACAGAGTAGATGGCAAGTTGCTGAAAGCAGTGAAGAGCATGTATGAGGGTGCAGTGGCGGCAGTATGTGTGGAGAATGAGCAGAGCGAGTTCTTTGACCTGAATGTTGGGTTGAAACAGGGGTGTGTGATGCCCCGTTGTTGTTTTCTGTATATATGGATGGAGTCATGAAAAAAATACAAGGAAGAGCAGTGGATGTTGGTGTGTCGCTGATAAGGGAGGGAAATGAGTGGAAGCTACCTGTACTGCTGTTTGCTGATGATACAGTTCTGATGAGCGATAATGAATGGGAGTTGCAGAGTCTGGTAGATGTGTTTGGAACAGTGTGCGAAAAACGGAATCTGAAGGTAAATGCGAGGAAGAGCAAGGTTATGGTCTTCGAAAGGGGTGAAACCACAGAGTGTGAGGTGAAGTTGAACGGTCAGGCTATGGAGATTGTCAGCTCATTTAAGTATCTGGGCAGTGTGTTGAGTAAAGATGGGACTATGGATGAAGAAGTGAGGGAGAGGGTGCAACAGGGGAAGAGGGTTGTAGGAATGTTGAAAGCAGTAACAAGAAATAGAGTGGTCAGTATGGAAGTGAAGAAGTCCTTGCATGACAGTGAGGTAATCCCGACACTAACTTACGGAAGCGAAGCTTTGACGTTCGGGAAGAGACTCAGACCAAGAGAGAGCGGTAGAAATGAGTGACTTGAGAAGTGCGTGCGGAGTTACATGGAGGGATAGACAGACGAATGAGGAAGTTAGAAGGAGGTATGGTGTGGAGGTAGATAGGCTGGAAAGTGTGAAAAGGAACAGCTTGAGATGGTTCGGCCATATGGTACGTATGGAAAGCGAGAGAATGACTAAGAGGGTGTACGAGAGCGAGGTGTAAGGACAGAGAGGGAGAGGTGCCCCGAAGGAGAGGTGGAAGGATGGAGTGAGGAAGTATATGAATGAAGGCGGTGCTGGTTGGGAGGAGGGGCGTCGACTGACTGGGGACAGGTGCATGGGGGCGGTTCGTTCGTGGCCACCCCTTCGAGGATCACGGCGTCAGGCAATAGATAGATAGATAGATCCAATCAGCCAAAGTGATGATAGGGCAGTGTTGTTACGGGACTTTATTGTATTATATTCCAACTACAGAAAGGCAACCACGTCTGAGCCGCTACAATGTATGTAATTGAAAACGACGTTAAACCATTGTATGTATGTATGTATGCATTGCAGCATGACAATCCTTCACGGTTTCTCCCACATTCTGTGATGATCCACGCTCATTCTGTCAGAGGGAGAGAAACAGAGTGTGAGACCTATTGAAGTGGTGCTCTATCCTACCTTTCTCTATTCTACCTTTCTCATATATATTGTATATTATATGTTAGCATCATCTTTAGTTGGTAAGTGGATGAAAGACATTAGTGCTTATTATTTCAATCTACTACTATTACGTGTTTTACCCATACAGTACCAGTGCCATCCGTTTATTTTATGCTGGATACTATTAGACGATTTTATCATAACCTAACATACCATAACCTAACGGACCATAACCTAACATGCCATAATCTAACAAAACCTAACCTAACCGAACGTAAACCTTCAATGCAGCAGTTTCGTGTTGAATTAGGCACTTTTGTAGGAAATGTATAATATATATCCTGTGGGGATAAAGACCTGCTGATTAGTAAGTGTACAATTATGACACTTCCATTATTAAGGGGAGACTGGCCGTTTGTTTGGTCTATTAATTCATGTATTCATATATTTTTTTAGTTTCCTCCCTAGACCTCCATCAAGCTTCGAAAAACACCCCCTAGACCCCCCTTTAAGATAAATTTGTACCTTTTTCGGTAGAAAAATGTCCCGGCCGAAGGCCGGTTCCTCTTAAAATTGCAGGCTTGCTATCGTTCGCCAGGAAATAATCGACACCTAAATGGCACGAAAGGTCTTAAAATTGACAACGAAATGGGGCGAAAGGTGTATAAATCGCCAAACTAATGGGCCGAACGTCTTATAACCTCAAAACTAGTGGGGCTAAACATTAGGGAGAAGGGGGTCCAGAACAACGGTCTGCCTCCCCTTAAGGATTGGAGCAATACTGCGCCGCAAGGTTATAATAGCTATATATACAGAGGGAAGCTGTAATGGGATCGACTAAAACTCTTAAGGGGAGGAAGACCGTTTTTCTGGACCCCCTTCTCCCTAATGTTTAGCCCCACTAGTTTTGATATTATAAGACGTTCGGCCCATTAGTTTGGCGATTTTAACACCTTTCGCCCCATTTCGTTGTCAATTTTAAGACCTTTCGTGCCATTTAGGTGTCGATTTTTTCCTGGCGAGCGATAGCGAGCCTGCAATTTTAAGAGGAACCGGCCTTCGGCCGGGACATTTTCTACCGAAAAATGTACACATTTATCTTGAAGGGGGGTCTAGGTTTTTTTTTTCTAAGCTTGATGGAGGTCTAGAAGGAAACTAAACAAATATATGAATAAATGAATTAATAGACCAAACAAACGGCCAGTCTCCCCTTAAGGAATTCAAGGTAAAAGAAAATCTGTAAGACAACCCTGAAACATACGTAGGTTGCCCTGAGCCTTACCTGGTAAAGCGGCAGCTAAGTTTGGTCTTCGCCAGTCTGTGTAATTGGTATAGATGCTGTTGGGTGAGGATAGGGGCGAGGGTGGTAGTGGAGAGGGCAATGCTGTTTCTGGATAAGGTGGAGGTGGCAGTGAGTGTTCTGGATAGGGTGGAGGTGGGGGTGGTAGTGGAGGGGGTGGTAGTGGTGCTGGATAGGGTGGGGGTGGTAGTGGTGGTGGAGGTGGGGGTGGTAGTGGTTCTGGATAGGGTGGAGGTGGGGGTGGTAGTGGAGGTGGAGGTAGTGTTTCTGGATAGGATGGAGTTGGGGGTGGTAATAGAGGTGGCAGTGGTTGTTCTGGATAGGGTGGAGGCATTGGTATCAAGGCTGAGGCTGAGGCTGGAGGTGGCAGAGGTAGGCCTATTTCTCCTGAGGGTGAAGTCATTGGTATCAAGGCTGTGGTTGAAGGTGGCAGAGGTAGACCTATTTCTCCTGAGGGTGGAGGTGGCAGAGGTAGACCTATTTCTCCTGAGGGTGGAGGTGGCAGAGGTAGGCCTATTTCTCCTGAGGGTGAAGTCATTGGTATCAAGGCTGTGGTTGAAGGTGGCAGAGGTAGGCCTATTTCTCCGGAGGGTGGAGGTGGGGGTGAAGGTGGTAAGGGAGTTGGGGGTGAGGGAGGTAGAGGTAGGGGGGATCATAACACCTCCCCTCACCCTGACACCAGACAAGCCATCAATCACCCTCACCCAACCCTCATAGTCTAGGCAGCTCCGGGGGAAACCAATGCTGAAGTACCTGGTGGGCAGAACAAGTGATTATTGCCTACCACTACTTTTTATTTTTCTATGTGAGTGAGGGAGACAAAAGGTAGAACTGCCTGTGGCAAGTGCCTCCCCCAGAGTTGAAAGATTGACAGGGCCAAAATCAAGGGACGTTTGAGGGGGTCCTTCAGGGGATGGGAGATATTTTATTTATTTATTTATTTTTATTTGTTTCTATTTTTTTTTTTACTCCAACACCAAACACCCCCAATGAAATTAATGAAAGCATGTGATCCGCTGGGACTAAAACCTGGGTTACCACACACAGATTAAAACCTGGGTTACCACACACAGATTAAAACCTGGGTTACCACACACAGATTAAAACCTGGGTTACCACACACAGATTAAAACCTGGGTTACCACACACAGATTAAAACCTGGGTTACCACACACAGATTAAAACCTGGGGTACCACACACAGATTAAAACCTGGGTTACCACACACAGATTAAAACCTGGGTTACCACACACAGATTAAAACCTGGGTTACCACACACAGATTAAAACCTGGGTTACCACACACAGATTAAAACCTGGGTTACCATACACAGATTTTTTAAACACAATAACCATTACACCATCAAGACAGTTAAACTATATTTTTGACCTAGGACCATGACTATTGATGGCCACAAACGGAGCATCGTAACTATCCAAAACCTTGGCAGGGCTCATCATGGTCATCCAAAATACTTAAGGGGGGGTCACTGTTTTTGTTTTTATATATTTCTCTCCTTTTCTCTCTTTTCCTGGCTTGTATCCATTCGGCCAATTCAGCCAACTGTTTTAAGACATGTATCCCCATCCAGGTGTCAATTTCTTCCTGGTGAGCGATAGCGAGCCAGCATGGTATGGAGAAATCCGGCTTCGCCGGAGACATTTTCTATCGAAAAATGTAAAAAATTAGCTTGCTGTCAAAACAAAAATATATATATGCTGGCTCGCTACCACTCACCAGGAAAATATTGACACCTGGATGGGGGTAAACGTCTTAAAACAGTAGGCTGAATGGATACAAGCCAAAGAGAGAGGGAGAGAAAGAGAAAAAAAAATGCGAGGTGGGCTCCCTTAACAGTTCTATTTGCTGATTTCACTTCAATGGGCAAATATAATTATTTGGATGGCCTCAATGAGCAGTGTGACGCAATTTAAGTCATTAACCCCATCTTTACCGGTGCCGTCCTTTTAACTATACTGTGGCTACTATTAAACGATTTTGTTCAGTTTAAAAAGGGCCTCTAGCAATTAACAGGCTTCGAACTATCTCAATTAATCCGTTTTACTACCACAAATCCTTCTTAAACTGTGCAAAATCGTCAAGATATAGGTATAATAAAATTAAAAAGATGTTGCCGGTGCAGAAGGGGTTAATCATAGAATCGATGACAGAGCTCGCCTATGACTGAGATGCAAAATGAAACATTGGAAGACTTTTTGGCAGTGTTGTTATAGTACTGACCCACAGGAAGGTTGAAGTAGATGTACTATTTGACAGGCTCGTCGTATGTGATCAGCAGCACCATCATCATCGTCACCATAACCACCATCATCACCATCACCATTATTATTGACGTTAGTGATGTAAAGAGACACAGCACTAATACCATCAGTGTCTATGGCTGGTGGTAGTGGTGAGGTCAGGGCTGAGAAGCTCACATTCTGGCTAATATGCACATCTGAAATTGTATAAGTATTTAGTATTATAATATATATATATATATATATATATATATATATAGAGAGAGAGAGAGAGAATGAGAGAATGAGAGAGAGAGAGAGAGAGAGAAGGTGTCACAAAATAGACATGCCAAACTTCTGGATTAGGTTAGGAATAATATTCTAAGCATAATAAAATGTTCTATAAGCAGGAGGCTAGGAATCCTCCTCCCCTTGTAAAATTATCCTACTCATTGAGGCAGCGAAGCATGGACGTTGGTTGAGAGACTCAGACCAAGAGTGAGAGCAGTGGAAATGAATTACTTAAGGAGTGCGTGCGGAGTTACATGGAGGGATAGACAGACTAATGAGGAAGTAAGAAGGAGGTGTGGTGTGGAGGTAGATGTGCTGGAAAGTGTGAAAAGGAACAACTTGAGATGGTTCGGCCATATGGAACGTATGGAAAGCGAGAGAATGACTAAGAGGGTGTACGAGAGCGAGGTGGAGGGACAGAGGGGGAGAGGTAGACCGAATATGAGGTGGAAGGATGGAGTGAGGAACTACATGAACGAAGGCGGTGCTGGTTGGGGGGAGGGGCGTCGACTGACTGGGGACAGAGGTGCATGGGGGCGGTTCGTTCGTGGCCACCCCTTCGGGGATCACGGCGTCAGGCAATAGATAGATAGATTGAGGCAGAGAAAGGGGCGAGGGAACGCGAAAGTGGTCCCGGACCCTGAGAATTAGAACCCTTGAATGTTGTTTCTGTTCGGACTCTGTCTCGAGTCGGCCACCCCCAGCAATGGGGTATGTGTCTGAGTATATACAGTACATTCATACATACATACCTGTACATAAGCAAAATTCCAAAATTTACTCGTTACAGACATATTGCTTGTTGAAAATGGAATTTTCTTAAGTATTTCCCCATAAGGCTGGCCTAGCTATCCTAGAGCTTACCACACCCCCATCTAACTGCAATTATTTTACCATGTTATTATCAAGATATTATAATTCTGTAAATTTCAAAATGATTATAGACATATTAGCTCACTTTGGACCTGCTGGAAACTATTTGACATGGAAGAGTTCATTACAGCAAAGCTGGGGAGGACACTTTATGAAACCTTCAATACCTCTTAAACAGTTGAGATTAAAACTTATTGTTATAACACATATTGTGCTTTGAATCATCCGTATAATCATATTCTGTAGTTTGACACATCTATTTCGGGATACCCTGTATTTTCTTTTTCTTTTTTCTATGTGATTGTGGGAGGCAAAAGGCAGAACTGCCTATAGTGAGTGCCTCCCCCATAGTTGAAAGAGTGACAGGGCCAAAATCAAGGGACGTTCGAGCCAAAATGCCTGGACACACGGAGTTTGAAGCAATTTAAGTCATAGGAAGAGGGAAAGACTGATTCTGGGAGAGAGTTCCAGAGCTCAGCTGTTGAGTAGAAGAAAGTTTGAGAGTAACGTTTCACTCTCGGGTTGGAGAGTTGCACAGAGTAGGGGTGGGATTGAGTTGCAAGACGGGTACCACGTGCCCTACGTAAAGGAGATGGTATACACTGGGAAAGCTTTGAGGAACACTGATTATTATAGTAGTGATAGAATAGCGAGAGAGATGCAACATTGCGGCGGAGAGAGAGATTGCAGAGAGTTGGTGAGTAGACGGGAGTTAATGATACAAAAGGCCTTCCTTTCTACTTTGTCTAGGAGAGCGGTGTGAGAGGAACCTCCCCACACATGTGAACAATACTCAATACAAGGACGCACTATGCCCCTGTACAGAGCAAGAAGCTGTGCAGGGGAACAGAACCCCCTAAGGCGGTTGAGCACACTCAGCTTCTGGGAGGCTGCCTTAGCAAGACTGGTAATATGGTCCTTCCAACTGAGAGCAGAAGAAAAAGAGACACCAAGAATATTGAGAGAAGATGAAGGATTGATTTTTGTATTGTTGAAGAATAAGGGATAGTCCGCTGGGAGATCCTGATGGGTAGATAGATGGAGAAATTGGGTTTTGGAAGCATTAAAGGTAACAAGGTTTTCTCTGCCCTAATTGGAGATAGTATTTAGATCAGAATTTAAGAGTTCTATGGCTTCATTACATTTGTCGTTGAGGGATTGCTGGCTGGGGCGTTCTGAAAAACTAATGGAGTAGTGTAAGGTTGAGTCGTCTGCGTATGAATGGATGGGAATTGAGGTACAGTTGAGGAGATCATTTATAAAAATTAGAAAGAGAATAGGAGATAGGACAGAGCCCTGAGGAACACCGGAGTTTATATGGTGAGGAAGTGAACGATGGCCGTCCACAACCGCGGCTATGGAACGGCCGGAAATTAAATTAGAGACAAAGGCACAGATGGAGGGATAGAAACCGAAGGAGGGTAGTTTAGAAATTCAAGATTTGTGCCAGACTCTATCGAAGGCTTTTGATATGTCTAGTGCAATAGAAAAAGTATCACCGAAGTCCCGAAAGGAGGATGACCAAGAGTTGGTAAGATATGAAAGAAGATCACCAGTAGAGCGACCCTAAAGGAAGCCATACTGGCGATCTGAGAGCAGATTATGAGAAGAGAAATGCTTAAGAAATTTGGAAGCAAGAATAGTTTCAAAAACTTTAGAAAGACAAGAGATGAGAGCAATTGGACGATAGTTGGAGGGTTGAGAGCGGTCACCCTTCTTTGGGACAGGTTGAATGTGAGTAAACTTCCAGCATGAAGGGAAGACGTTAGAGGATAGACAGAGACGAAAGAGTTTGCCTAGGCAGGGAGTCAGCACGGAAGCACAGTTTTTGAGAACAACAGGAGGAACACCGTCCGGACCGTACGCCTTATTAGTATTAAGCCCAGAGAGGGTAGAAAGTACATCTTTAGAAGAGATTAGGATATTAGGCATAAGTAAGAGAGAGGAGGGTGGAGAGGGAGGAATAGCACCGGAATCATCCAAGGTGGAGTTTCTAGCAAAAGTTTGGGCGAAGAGTTTAGCTTTGTCAGAGGAAGAAGTGATGGTTGTGCCATCAGAGTGGGAAAGGGGAGGGAAAGACGAGGAAGAAAATTGTTGGAGAGGTTTTTGGCTAGATGCCAGAAAGCTTGGGAAGAGCTAGAGTTGGATAGTTCAGTGCATTTATTATTGATGAAAGAGTGTTTGGCAAGTCCAAGAACAGATTTGGCTTGATTCTGGGCAGAAACATAGGAAGAATGAGAGTCTTGAGTTTTAAGGCGTCGGTACCGTTTGAATGCTTCCTCCTTATTGCGGACAGCAGTAGAACAGGCGTGAGTAAACCAAGATTTTTTAGCATTAGTCTGAGAGAAAGAGAATGGAATGTATGCTTCCATGCCCGATAGGATTACCTCGGTAATGCGTTCAGCACTCTCCGAGGGTCCCCGGCCACGGAAGCAGAAATCATTCCATGGGAAATCAAATATATATATACTGTATATATATATATATTATACTATATGTATATACAGGTATATCAGGGATATTTGAACTACTCCTAATAATAAAAATACGAGATGAGGATTAACTTTTCTTGTCTATGACTGTACCTTAGGTTTTCTTAGAAGACATGATAAGGAATATATATTTTATAGTCACCTAGAGTTTTTAGATTCTTTAGAGTTGTGAGGTGTGGCAGGACCGTGGAGGCGATCTGGTCTGTAGCCAGTGATAGACTTAGTTCCGTGAGTGTTGTTAGGGAGGAAGGGAGCTGCTGAACCTGGCCCATGATCCTACCAACCTGACACCTGCAACACACGGTTAGATTGCATACATAAGTAAATTGACTCTTTCAGCACGATAACGTCATTTTCTACTTGTTCTGGTTACCACTAGACGATTTTCTTTAGCGTATAATCTACCTCTAGGACCCAAAGGGGTACATACGATCTCAATAAACTCTCTGGATAACATAGGTTCTTCTCAAACTGCATAATATCGTCAAACCTTAACCATAATACAAGGTAAAAAGGCGTCATCGTGGTGAACGGGTTTAAAACAAATCTATACATGCACAATTCAGTCTTTTCTCGCCTAGTAGAGTCCAGGCCACACTGTATAAAACAAAACCCATGTATAATAAAGGTATATAAATACATTAGTGATGTTTCATGCTATCCTAGATGGGTTTATTAATACCAATAAGGGTATATGTTGGACATATTAACTGCTTCACCACCATTACGTAATTTTCATATAATATAATATGATGAGAGGAAGAAGGGAAAGACAAAGTAATTGGAATATTGAATGCTTTGAGGAGGCAACCCTGGGTATGACTCAAACCTGATCTTCTAGCGACTGGCACTGTCTTGTACAGTATACTCTAAATCAGTTATCTGTATAGGATCATCACTAAACCAGCAGACTACTTGCCAGGTTATACATTCCAGCACTACAGTAAGCAATACTAAAGTCTCTTCTGTATTCATTTTGCCTTTATAAACACAAGGTTCCGTGGGAAAAGTGGGCCTCTGCAGTGTGTGTAGAGGAAAAGTAAACCGACGTCACACGAGCACCTGTATTCGTTAATCTGGGTCTGATTCTGATATCTGCAAAGTTTAGTAGTTTATTTATTCATAATTTTAAAAATATATTCGTGTCTTAAGGTGTATTTTCTTGATCTTAACGTATGCACTTTATTTAAAATAACATCAACATGTAAGCCTTTTCATCGTATATTTTGAATCTGATATAGTTACTCTGAGCAGGCTGCCTAGTACCGGATACAAGCCCTCATCTGACGCTGGCATAATATTTCCCATATATGTGTAGGCAACTGTACAAGTACTAGGAAGACAATGACAAATATTCAAAAGATGAAAGAATACTAACCGAGCCTGATGGTCCAATAGAGGCAGGAAGAGAGAGTCCGTTGATGTGCTGGGCCGAGGATGAAAGAAGTGCTGCTTGATCTCCACTTTAACAGTACACTGCTTGTGAGAGAGAAGGAGGATCAGGTTGGTCAGGTGAGGCAGATCATCCACATCACCATCTAGGTGGAGTATTACGCAGCTGGGGTTTAGATGTGGCATGAGAACGGAGAACCCAGCCACATGCGAGCTCCATATGATAAGCCTCTTCTGTTTTCTGAAGAAGGATTGTGCTATGTACCTGGCAGTGTGATTGTCGCACTTGGTCTCAGTCAGTAATTCAAGCCAAGTACTTGGACTGTCAACTCCGGACTTCTTGAACAGATACACCAGCTCCTCTGTCATTCCTTCCTTCATTTTCTTATTACTTATACTCAGCAACCCTGCCAAATGCCTTAGTACATTCTTGTACTTTGTTGCATTTCTTCTTGTAGTTTTGCTTGTATTAAAACTTAGCTTACCTACAATATTCCTAAAGGATTTTTTGCCTTTATTTTCAAAGCAGGTCTCACTTTCGCATAGTACATCAAATATATGATTAAGGAAGTCTTTGTGTACAATGTGGTGATGATACTCCTGGCAGAGTTCATCATCACTGGTAGACCTTGACGACACAGCTCGTCTGAGTGAGACGTAGAAATGTTGGTCACTGATTGCCAAAAGAAGACCTTGAGCAGCGAAGTAATCATGGCTGTCCTTATGGAAAAATAAGTACTGTTCCTGCTTCTTACCCATCGTCCTTACCTCTTTGAAAGCTAAGAATGATGATATTATGTCCTCGAGATTGATGATATTATTGCAACAGAAGCCATTCAACCTCGCCAAAGACCGAGACTCCAGAATGACCTGATCGTGACTCAAAGAAATCAAAGCTTCAATTGAGAGATTATTCAGCATGCATTCTATTTCAGTCGTTATTTTATGCTTGTTTTTCCTCGCCCCCTCACGACTGAGGACTTTTTGTAGGAGTCTTTCTTCTAGCATGCTATAAACCATCTTGTAGAGTTCGGTCGCTGTGGTGACTTGGTTGACTTGATCTGGTTGAAATGCCCACAGGTTAACCAGCATGACCAAATTAATAGGAGCTCGGTAGAACCCATTAGTATGACTGGCCTTCTTTAAGTACTTGACCAGACCTTCTATGCTCTGTTTACATTGACCTTGCTTTTCCATCTCCTTGAAAAACCTGCATGCAAATGCAATCTGGTCTTCTGGCGAGATCCCTGTCATTGCTAACACAATGTTGTGGTACTCTCGTGGCACAAGTGGGAGGAATGTAGAGGCCTGTTCCGACCTAGTGGTGCATAAGATTGTGTGCTTCTCTGCTGTCTTGCTTAGTTGCAATATTTCTCTCACTATTTTCTCAGATTGGGCATTGACCTCATCCCAGCCATCAATAATAAATAAAATAGACAGGTCATGGATGTACGTAGCAAGGTCTTTGTCCAATGGAGGGCAGGTGGTGGGCATGAGCAGTTTCAGTAGGTCCTTGAGAGAGTCAACATAGTAGTCTCGGCAGACCAAGGGTACCACCAGGTCATATTCTGCTAGACCCGGGACCTTCGGCTGGGGTCGGGACCATTCTAATTCTAACCAATTTATCAATGTGCTCTTGCCAAAGCCCGCATCTCCTTTCACCAAGACAAAAGCTGGTCTATCGTGAGCTGCGGCTTTTATCTCCTTGAAGATGCTTGCTTGGTTAATCTTCTTAGGCTCCTCTTTGAATGGGTACTTCATTTCCATCATTATATCTGAAAACACAGAATGAAAGTTGATATGCATGTCCGAACCACCCAAGAGTGTAAACAATTTGACAATGTAATTTTTGCTAAAATTTTGCTTCATCTCTTTAGCTGCTGCATTCTTTAGAGTTTCCTGTACATGTGTCACCAGCATAACGTTCCTCCAGTTCAGGATCTCCTCTTTGCTTAGTGGTTGTTCCCGTATCTGGTCCACTTGGTTGTTCAGTTCAGTCTGGTGCTGCCTCGTCATGCTTGCATCCAAGTTGAATTTGTCAGCAGTTGTCGTTATGATACGGGACATCAACTTTCTTAAGTCTTCAATTTTCTCCCGTACTTCCTCATTTGTTAAATTGGGAAGCCTGTGGCATAGATTGTTCCTCTCATCCTTCAATAATTTGAGATTATATTCTAAGCACTTGATATTCTCTTGACACCAAACAGGACTATATATGTCTGCAATGTAGGTATGATCACAAGCTAGCTTTATAACAACCAGCAACAGAGATATGTCAAAACTTTTACAAGAAGGATCACATTCTACTTGCTCATCCATTGTTTTGTTAAGATGTTTCTTGTAATCTCTCTCAGACAAGCTGATAGTGTTCAGTAAGAAATCTTTGATACTCTGGTTCTCCTTCTTGCCTGGACATCCAAGAGTAAGGACGCGGAACATGAGATTACGACCGACCTCTGTGATCAACTTCACCAACCGCAGGAGGTTTATATCCTCGGTCGTGAAGATATCTCTTGGTGTCTGCATGGTTGCCATTTACATTCAGTTCTGAAATGTATATAATTATAACTATTAGTGTAATTTCAATTAATAATAAAACAAAATTAGTTACTGGCCAGTGAAAAAATCAAAAGACATAATAATTTGAATATAGTACGCAAGCAAGGTCTTATAGTAAATATTATGAATGATAACTATGTAAATGTTGTGGTCAATAGCTACTATCATGATGTTCTACTTGTGTTATGCTAGTCTATACAATCATTTGAATCTTTTACATGAATTGAATTGAAAAATTGAAATTGGAAAAATTACCCTTATCAGCAAAATAGTTGTCATTCTAAATTTCAGGTCAGTATCTCCTTAAAGGGGGTGACCTGCTTTTTTCCTCCTTTTCTCTCTTTCTCTGGTTTGTATCCATTCGGCCTCATTCAGCCAACTGTTTTAAGACGTTTATCCACATCCAGGTGTCGATTTCTTCCAGCATTGTATGGAGAAATCCGGCTTTGCCGGAGAATTTTTCTATAGAAAAATATACAAATTTAGCCTACTGTCAAAAACATGTTTTTAAATATGCTGGATCGCTACCGCTCGCCATGAAAAAATTCGACACCTAGATGGGAATAAACGTCTTAAAACAGTAAGCTGAATGGGGCCGAATGGATACAACCCAGAGAGAGAGGGAGAGAGAGAGAGAGAGAAGAAAAAAAAAAGGTGGGCCCCCTTAACTCTCGTTTGGAATTAGGCATGTTTCACTGGCCATAGCCCCTCGCATCTCCACACAGTAAATATTATATACGTAGAGGTTGTCTGTTCTTACCATAGTTACCCAGTTAAATGTGATCTAGAATGCTCAGATTTGGTATTTATTATTATTATTAACTATATATTTTTTAATTCTTATTTATTTATCTACTTTTGACATGATTTGTATGCCTTCTAAATGTCAACTCAAATTCGTATCACCACTTTCTCGCCGTCTCATCTCATAATCTCGGACAACACTCTCTTTCACACCATCTATTGAGCTTTTCACTCACTAGGTACTGTCAACCATTGCATATTTTAAATATGGAAATATTCATACAGTGCTATTGAAAACAGCAAGGGAATTCTTTATGGCGTTTTGGTGGGCTTTGTAGTAATGACCTGCACAAATTTAAATCCCAATAATATCTTACTAGCACATCGAGAATTGAACTGGGATTTTAGGAAAATAAAAACGCATTCAATATAAGAATTGAAAGGTAAATCACTTTCAGTCTAGCCAATAATCTTATACAACCCTTTCATTTGTTTTAATAAAAACAGAAAAACAGAAAAAAAGGTGGTCCCACCCCTTTCCCATTCTTAAGTAAGCCATTTTAGATATACAGAAGAACGACCGTTACTTGCATTACTAGTAACGACCGTTACTTGCATCCACAGACATTTCAATAATGTAAGCATGTTTCCTTCTATTTTTCCCCTTTTCTTTTCTTTTTCATTTATTTAAGTGACATATACACAGTGGTGTCCTATCTAACTTAGTTTAGTCCCCTTATAGTTTATCTTATTCTACCTCTCTAAATTCAAGCTAGTTGCTCCCCAATTCGGCCTTCTGCCACAGCCATTTCAAAATCCTGGTCTCTCACTCTTGTCCTCTGTAGCAGGGAGGACCTTGTACCCCTAAGACATAGGATTGCAGACCTGAGAAGAGAGAATGAGAGCCGGCATCTCATCCATGTTATGACTTGGCTTCTATGTTGGCGTTTTTTTCCGATATTTGTTCAGCTAATCTGGCATTGAAGACACTTGCTGAAGGACCCATTCCTCCCGACGATGAGAAGACCAGAGGAGTAATATAAAGCTCCCATGATCCCTGTTCAAAATCTTTCTTCATAAGCACGTTTCTTCTCACTTTCGTTTCTCAAGTATGCCGCCTTGAGTCTTCGTTCACGATATGTTTAGAAATGTACTGTACATGCTTGTGGAGTTATATATGCAAAATATTTAGATTGCCGAAGCAGCCTTCTCTTCTATCTATTGTCAGACGCCTTACTCCCCTTTAAGAGGGTGGCCATCACAAAACACCCCCAAGTGGACCTATCCTCTGTGAGGAAGACAACCTGTACCAGTTTATTAAAGTATTTACAGGACTGATCACTCAATTTAGGGTCCATCCAACTCCGAGGCCTTCTACGTAACTCTTCAACACTATTTTTCTGCAGTGGTGTGCGGCTCGCCTATCCACTAACCTGCTTCACCCTTAGGTAAGCAGTACGGATTTGTATAAGGTTTACTCCCCTAAACAGGTTGCTGACCAAGGCTAACGAGTTCCATCTACCCGGATTTTTATAAGGTTGTCTCCCCTAGATGGGTTGCCGACCAAGGGTAACAAGTCCAAATGGGTTATTGAATGGGGAGAAGCTTCTTATACTGTAATTGCCAGACTAATGGGGCAAAGCGTCATATAATTGCCAAACTAATGGGGCGAAACATCTTAAAATCGCTAAATGTAATGGGGCGAGACAGGAATATATCCAAAGAAGACTATCCACTGGTAAGATGGAGTTAATTCTTCAAACGGTGACTCCGTATCAGTACGCGGTTTTATTAAGCTTAGGAAGAACCTCAAACATCAAATGGATACACACTATCACAATACACCCAGTAACTCCAACAGATCCTTCCCGATCCGAGTAAAATGATAATATATGAGCCAAAATTATATTAAGGGGGTAGTGGCTGTTTCTTTGGTTTATTAATTAATGTATTCATCTATTTGTTAGTTTCCTCGCTAGACCTCCATCAAACTTAGAGAAACACCCTGCAGACTTCCCTTCAAGATAAATTTGTAAATTTTTCGGTAAAAGAAATTCACGGCCGAAGGCCGGGTCCTCTTACAATTACAGGCTCGCTATCGCTCGCCAGGAAAAAATCCACACCTAAATGGAACGAAAGGTCTTAAAATTGACAAAGAAATGAGGTGAAAGATCTTTAAATCGCCAAACTAATGAGCCGAACGTCATTGAATTTTAAACTACTGGTTCTAACATGAGAAAAAGGGGGGGGGGAAGGGGGGGGGGGGCAGAAAAACGACCCATCTCCCCTTAAGCAAGACGTCATACCATTATTTCCGTTCAACAATCAGCCTATACCATGTTCCAAGTAAGTGGGTCGAAAATCATAACAAATTTCCTTTATAACTCACATACGACTTATGTTTTATGTGTATGAAGGAGACAAAAAGCAAAGTTGCCTGTAACAAGTGTCTCCCCCAAAGTTGAAAGAGCGATAGTCGTTATTTGAAACGTTTATTTGGTGTATTGGAAAGATGTATGGTGTGCTTGTTTAGCGTAATGAAATTAATAGGAGGAGGTGTTTGTGAGAGCTAGCTGTAATTCTCTCTGTGTAGGTGAGACAGAAATAGAAACAGTGAGGGAAACCAGACTAATAAAACAGGAGTTCCAGCAACTCCTTATCACATGCCTATCAGGCTAGAGTAATCAAGCTGATATTTCTAGCATTTGGGAAGGGCCAGCCAGGAAATATAATATGTGTGTGATAATTTACTTCCTATTTGCTCTAGCCCAATTTGAGTTATAGAGGTTAGGGTTCACGAGTTCTGGCCTACCTATTTGGAACAGGGTATTAAGGAACACCCCGTTCTTAACCTTAATCCTCCATTACAAACCCCAATGCACTTGAATATAATAATGAAAGCATATGATCCTTCAGGGATTCGAACTCGGGACACCACACCCAGAAAATAGGCATCTAAATCATTACACCACCAATTACATTACCAATTATTAAGTCTACTGGACACCCTGTTACTTACTTCTGTGTGATGTGGGGAGTTGGAGAACAGTGACTAACCTTTAGGTAGAGATACAACCAACAGGAAATACAGGTACCACCAAAAAGCTCGCTACATCCCATCAAGCTTTACACAAGGATTTTACGAAATAATACATAGGATAGAAAGTAACAACAAATGTTCTTATCTTTACCAGGCTGTCTGTGGGTGGTAACATGAATGGGAAAGGGATTGGGAAAGAAAGTTAGGGTTTGGAAAGGGAGGATTAGCACAAATATTAGCTCATTTCATGCCTGCGTAACAAACAAGATTGATTAGCTTCCTAGGCTCGCTTCATATCCAATAGTCGGTCAAATAGAATACAAAGCCTGTTAGTTCTTTATTGAAGCATACTTGACTACTGTATATGTAGGCTTTTTCTAATAAACTTGTTGCTAGAAGTAGATATACATTTATGCGGGCAACTGTATATCCTCCCTTGGCGAGATTAAGAGAGTTTTTTTTTTTTTTTTTTTTCTATGTGATTGAGGGAGGCAAAAGGCATAACTGCCTATAACGAGTGCCTCCCCCATAGTTGAAAGAGTGACAGGGCCAAAATCAAGGGACGTTCGAGCCAAAATGCCTGGACACACGGAGTTTGAAGCAATTTAAGTCATAGGAAGAGGGAAAGACTGATTCTGGGAGAGAGTTCCAGAGCTCAGATGTTGAGTAGAAGAAAGTTTGAGAGTAACGTTTCACTCTTGGGTTGGAGAGTTGCACAGAGTAGGGGTGGGATTGAGTTGCAAGACGGGTACCACGTGCCCTACGTAAAGGAGGTGGTATGCACTGGGATAGCTCTGAGGAACACTGATTATTATAGTAGCGATAGAATAGCGAGAGAGATGCAACATTGCGGCGGAGAGAGAGAGATTGCAGAGAGTTGGTGAGTGGACGGGAGTTAATGATACGAAAGGCCTTCCTTTCAACTTTGTCTAGGAGAGCGGTGTGAGAGGAACCTCCCCACACATGTGAACAATACTCAATACAAGGGCGCACTATGCCCCTGTACAGAGCAAGAAGCTGTGCAGGGGAAAAGAACCCCCTAAGGCGGTTGAGCACACCCAGCTTCTGGGAGGCTGCCTTAGCAAGACTGGTAATATGGTCCTTCCAAATGAGAGCAGAAGAAAAAGAGACACCAAGAATATTGAGAGAAGATGAAGGGTTGATTTTTGTATTGTTGAAGAATAAGGGATAGTCCGCAGGGAGATCCTGACGGGTAGATAGATGGAGAAATTGGGTTTTGGAAGCATTAAAGTTAACAAGGTTTTCTCTGCCCCAATTGGAAATAGTATTTAGATCAGAATTTAAGAGTTCTATGGCTTCATTACGTTTGTCTTTGTCGATGAGGGATTCCTGGCTGGGGCGTTCTGAAAAACTAATGGAGTACAAAGGAGTACAAAGGTGTAAGGTTGTGTAAGGTTGAATCGTCTGCGTATGAATGGATGGGAATTAAGGAGATCATTTATAAAAATTAGAAAGAGAATAGGAGATAGGACAGAGCCCTGAGAAACACCGGAGTTTATAGGGTGAGGAAGTGAATACCTTGTGATTTTATTACTGCTGATAGGCTCGAAAATAATGCCTTTACTTGACACCTCATTACTTATCATACAAACACAGAAGCCATATGGGTATACCATTATAGATAGATAGCCTCAGATTTAAAAACAAAAATCATCAACATCCCTAATACAAAAACAAAGTATATAGTCAAGATGGAGCCTCGTTTGGGGAAAAACACACTACAGTATAGTTCTCAGGAGAGGTTCTCAGAAGTTCCCAATCACACAAATTATTAATTGCTTTAACCTGAGGGCTGCTAGAGCCCCCTAAGACTCACCATTGCCCTGTGCTAGACCCAGGCCGATTTGGAGACACTTCCCAAACACAACAAAAACACATTATTGTGTAGGAAATTAAATTCCGCATCCAACCATATATATATATATATATATATATATATATATATATATATATATATATATATACCCAAAAGATGCGTGGTTGAGGTGCTACGATGGTCCGTAGTTGAAAATGAGGTGCGAAATCAGCAATGAGCTGCCGTGCGTATTGGCCTGGTGAAGGGAGTAAATGGGAGGAGCAAGATGGTGGGCAGTAAATGTCATTGGAAGCTCACCTCATAAACCTTGACAGATTACAGTCACACTTCTTGTTTTTGTCATTTGGAGTGTTTTGGTACATGTTTGACATCTCTTCTTCCGAGAGGAGCATCGCAGCCCACCAGTAAACCTCTCGAGAGGATTGTCGCAGCCGCTAGGCTAAAGCGGTGTCAATTATTATTATTTTTTTTGTAGCATGTAACCGATTTTAGATACTAATGTTATCACAATTTGTCTGATTGTGCCTTTACTTACCTAATATACGTACTATAGACATCAACCCCAGATATTAGCCCTTTCAGTATTAGGACACGTTTCTTTATTCCTTAAGTTCTGGCTATCATTAGGTTTTATGCAGTTTAGAGAGTTTTTTTTTTAAGCCAACGAGATACAAGCTAACATATTTAAGATGCCACTAAAAAAGACAGCACAGGCGAAAGTGGCAGCCATTAGACTAGCCAAGTGAGAAGGACACTCGCCTTTCCAGCCTAATCTGCGCCCTTCTTCCATGCAGATGACTAAACCAGGTGGCCACAACCAGCAGAGCGGCTACTCCCGGCTACAAAAGTCCGGGCCTGGACACCTGGGCCATTCTAGCCCGGAAACAACCCAGAGATTATATATAGTCTATTCGCTGTAAGTAGGCAAGAAATTATGACCTCTAACCTCTGTAACTCAAAAACGACTAGAATAATCAATCTAATATTTCTACCATTTGGGAAGAGTCGGTCAAGGAATACATGTGGAAATTTACAGCCAATTTGCTCTACCCCGTTTTGAGATACAGAGGTTAGAGGTCATGATTTCTCGCCTACCTACAGCGAATAGACTATAGTATCCCTGAAAGTGCATTATGGCCAAGGAGGTTTTTGCTTGTGAAGAGAGGAAAATATTACCAGTGGCACCATTATAGCGGAGGTTGACCGATCTGTGTTATGGGGAGACAAACCATTTTTATTTTTTTTATTTTTTGTCTATTAATTCATAAAATTATATTAATTAGTTTTCTCGTTAGACCTCCACCAAGCTTAGAAAAACACCCCCTAGACCCCCCTTCAAGATAAATTTGTAAATTTTTCGGTAGAAAAATGTCCCGGCCAAAGGCCGTTTCCTCTTAAAATATCAGGCTCGCTATCGCTCGCCAGGAAATAATTGACGCCTAAATGGTGCGAAAAGTCTTAAAATTTACAACGAAATAGGGCGAAAGGTGTTAAAATCGCCAAATTAATGGGCCGAACGTCTTATAATCTTAAAAAAATGGGGCTGAACATGAGGGAGAAGGAGGTCCGGAAAAATGGTGACATGGTCTGCCTCCCCTTAATATAGAATCTCTATAGTCGGTTTCATTACAGCTGACGGTAAATTGAACCCTTTAGCAGCTAATTTATCGATATTTGATGGAAAACTATGAAACTACTGTGTCTGCATCATACTAAGACCAAGGTTATATAATCAGCACCCTACTTCACTAAAAAATGATACTTGATGGAACACTATTAAACTACTATGTGTCTGCATCATAAGAACATAAGAAAAATGGGAGTCTGCAGAAAGCCGATTGGCCTACACTAAGCAGATCCCTGTCACACCCAACCCTAATTATAAGCCCAGCTTAAAAACACCATTAGGACTTACCTCACTGAAACGGTCAGAGGTCAGAAAAACGGGGATCTGCAGATCCCCACACCTGGGGCACACCTGACAGATCACCCTCACACCCAACCCATCTCGTCCATATGCCTATCTAATTGTATCTTAAAGCTCCCTATCGTTCTTGATCCCACTATAGCACTTGGTAGCCTATTCCACCTATCTACAACTCTGTTACCAAACCAATATTTGCCTATATCTTTCTTGAAACGAAATTTATCTAATTTGAAACCATTTGTACGATTTTTTTCGCTATCACTGAGCTTTAGTACAGTTTTCATGTCCCCTTTATTAATCCCACTTACCCACTTGAATACCTCTATCATGTCCCCTCTAACTCTGCGTCTCTCTAACGAATGTAATCCTAATTTCTTCAACCTTTCTTTATACGGAAGACCAAGTATATATACAGTAATCAGCACCATACTTCACTACAAAATTATATTTGATGGAACACTATTAAACTACTATTTGTCTGCATCATACTAAGACCAAGTATATACAATCCGCACCCTATTTCACTACACAATCTTCAAAATAACTGATAACTCTTGATGGGAACATTTCAATTTACCGTCAGTTGAAAAGAAACAAAGTATAGGTCATAATGAATTCATATTTGTGTTCACAAACTCACCAATTAATTTACAAATAAACCCAACTAATGAAATCAATGAAAGTAATGAATACATGTGGTACTCCAAGGACTCGAACCTAGGATACTCACACCGAAATTCCGCACACTAAGCACTAAGCTATCAAGACAGTTATAGGTTTATGCACAAGCCTACGATATACTGCATTATGCATTCTCGAATACTGCATATTATTCTTAGCCTGTACATATGCCCAACTGCACTCTGATAACGAAATTATTAGACGAATGGAAGGGATAATTAATGGGGCACTTAACCATAAAGGAAGGCCTCGCTATAAATTACTCCTGAACTTGGATAAAATCATATTTGTACCCAGAAACCCTTAAGGGGAACTCCTTCTCCCCACTAGTTTTGACATTTTAAGACGTTGGTCCATTAGTTTGGGGATTTAATGACCTTTCACCCCATTTCTTTGTCAATATTAGGACCCATCGTGACATCTAGGTGTCGATTTTTTCCTGGCGAGCGACAGCGAGCCTGTAATTTTAGGAGGAAAATTTTCTACCGAAAAATTTACAAATCTATCTTGAAGGGGGATCTAGGGTGTATTTTTCTAAGTTTGATGGAGGTCTAGCGAGGAAACTAAGAAATAAAGAAATAAATGAGTTAATAGGAAAACAAAAACAAATCCGTCTCCCCTAAACCACAAAGGAAAGCCTGACTATAAATTACTCCTGAACCTGAATGAGTTCATATATACTACAACACAACGTCCTACACTGGAGTAATAGAAGACACACTTTAAGCAACATATATAGCACTATAAAACCACGCATAATACTCATTAACAGCCACGGTGTCCCTAATAGCGAATCACTAAAAATACAAGGCTACAAAACACAAAAAAAAAACATAACTGACAGTCCCATGGACGGTACAGCTATAGCAGTACTAGAAACTATCACACATAAAATACATGATGATTTTATATCTGACCTCCTAGCTATAGAAATAATGACTGACACTGGCCCAATAATAATAGCCACAGTCTATTTACCTCCCAGAAGACCATACTTACCCACCCCAGACTTCTACAGACTATTCAGAAACAACATACCAGTATACCTAATAGGTGACCTAAACGCGAAACACCACACACTGAATAATAGGACCCAAAACACTGTGGGAAGACAATTAGGCACATTAATCACTAACGGTCTAATAAGACACATAGGCCCCCACTTCCCAACCTTCCACGCCCCACACTCATCAACTAACCCCGACATAGCACTATCCAACAATAAAACCTACCACAACATACACTTCACCCCCGGACCACTCACCACTAGCGATCACATCCCCATCATAACCACAATATCCACCCTACCAATAATAATACCTGCCCCTCCAAGACCCAAATTCCAAGCAGCGAACTGGGACTTATTCAAAACCGACATTGATCTAAAACTACAACTAAACACTGACCTAAACAACGGAAAAAAGGAAAACATAGACACCAAAATAAATGAATGGCACACCATAATTGAAGATAATGTGAAAAAACATATCCCCACAACACACCATAAAACTCTAAATAGTCCTAAAATGAGCCAACAAACTAAAATGATACTGAACCAATACAACAGAATTAGACGACATGCACACAATCATGGATGGACATATAACCACTACAGACAATACAAACAGATGCAAGACAGCCTCAAGACAAATATGATACAAGAATACAACGAAATGTGGAGACAACAGTTAACAGAAACAGCCAACTCATACACTGACCCAGAAACGTTCTGGAAAAAAATACGAATGATGCAAGGACATGACACACCTACAACAAACTACACAATAGACCCTCAGGGGAACAAAATATATGACATCAAAGAACAGGCAAAGATACATAAAGAATATTGGGAAAGTATACTCAATGATGGGGGCAACGATCTACCAAGACATGACTACATTAAAGACTTCATTCAGTTAAACAGACACAGAACCATCCCATATGAGGACATAGACATTAACAGACTTGACATTAACAACCCACTGACCAGACCAATAAACACAGAAGACATAAAAACAATCATAACAAAGCTCAAAAAGACATGCCCAGGACAAAGTGGATTAAACAAAACAATCCTTAAAAACCTACCTGACTCAGCCCTAAACACATTAAAAAGTATCCTAAATGCAGCACTTTCCATAGGATATTTCCCCGACAAATGGAAAGAAGCAACAATAAAACTCATCCCCAAACAAAATAAAAACCCACACCATAAAGAAAACCAAAGACCAATATCACTACTAGAAGTGCCAGGGAAAATATTCGAGAGAATCATAAACAAAAGACTAAGAACATATCTAACTACACATAACCTATACAACACCGCACAATATGGTTTCAGGGAAAGAAGAGGCACCACACACGCCCTAGCTCTGGCAACAGAAACAATAGCACACAACATGAGCAACAAAGGACAATGCCATGTCATCCTGAGAGACATATCAAAAGCATTTGACAAGGTATGGCACTTAGGGTTGCAATATAAGATACTAAACCTAAATCTCCCAATAATAATAGAAAAGCTACTGAATAATTTCCTAGTAAACCGCTCAGCCCGAATTAAAATAAAGACAACCCTAAGTGACAAAATCAGCATAAGTTGTGGTGTCCCTCAGGGATCAGTACTATCACCAACACTATTCACCATCTACACAAGCGACACCCCTCCCTCACAAACAGGCACAAACATCGCATATGCAGATGATATAACACAGATCGTAGGATACGGAGGGCCATCCAGAGCCATCATGGCTAGAAAGACCCAAAGAGAAGCAGAGATAATAAACAACTATGAGGAAAACTGGAAAATTAAAACAAACGTCAATAAATTCACAGTCATCCAACTAGGAGTAAAAAAGAAAACCCAAATACATATAAATAATAACCAAATAGAAGAAAAAAATAATGGAAGACTCCTTGGCCTAACAATTAGCACAAATGGCTACACCAAAAATGTAACAGAGAGGAAAAACCTAGCACAAATAGCCTTGAACAAACTATACCGCTTCTCAGCTCTTAACACCAACATAAAAACACACCTAGTAAAACACTCATATTACCAATCCTAGACTATCCCCCCGTACCTACACATACATTGAGTAAAACACAACTCAGAAAACTACAAATAATACAAAATAAAGCACTAAGATTTGCCACTAACCAACGTTACCCATATACGATGACAACTATCCAGATACACGAACACACAAACACTCTACCACTTAATATACGCATCCACAAACAGGCAACGAAAATATGGAGCAGACTAGAACACCTACAAGACCCGATATTCGTAAATATAAGAAATAACCATGAATTACAACAAGACCTCAGACAACACACCTGGTTCAAAAGTAGTCTAAAGATAATAAATGAAATAGAGGAACCAGATCCAATATATTAATAAAAAAAAAAATAAAAAAAAAAAAAAAAAAAAAAAAAATAATGAACTCAACTATACACAAACAGTAATAATAATAAAAATAATGATAATAACAATCACACTTTCGTCCTTAGCTAGCTACCAAACAACAAACATAAAGAAAATACACCACTTGCCCCAACACAAAAACATGTTTCAAACACACAACATAGCAAGGTGGTCTGCCCACCAACTGTTACTCTCCTACTTTCCTTCATACTTTCCTCCTTTCTCTTCCCTCTCACCCCCCCCCTCTCTTTTCCCCCCCTTAGACCCACCTATGGGTCAAAAAAAAAAAAAAAAAAAAAAAAAAAATCATATTTGTTCCGAGAAACCCTCCCTTAACACCGGATAAAAGCTCAGACGTCATTCACTATGCATCCTTCCTTACTTCCATTTGAAGGGAGATGGGGCGTTTTTCTTGATCCCCTTCTCCCTCATGTTTAGCCCCACTAGTTTTCAGACTTTAAGATGTTTGTCCCATTAAGAACATAAGAACATAAGAAAATGGGAGTCTGCAAAAAGCCGATCGGCCCATACAAGGCAGATCCCTGTCACACCCAACCCCAATTACAAGGCCCAATTATAGACCCATCTCACTAATACCTTGAGTACTGACCCCACCAAAACGGTCAGAGATTAACACAAGATTACGGGGGTCTGCTGAGCGCCGATTGGCCCACACCTGGTAGATCCCCCTCACACCCAACCCATCTCGTCCATATGCCTATCTAATTTTATCTTAAAGCTCCCTATCGTTCTTGATCCCACTATATCACTTGGTAGCCTATTCCACCCATCTACAACTCTGTTACCAAACCAATATTTGCCTATATCTTTTCTGAAACGAAATTTATCTAATTTGAAACCATTTGTACGAGTTATTTCGCTATCACTGAGCTTTAGTACATTTTTCATGTCACCTTTATTAATTCCACTAACCCACTTGAATACCTCTATCATGTCACCTCTAACGAATGTAAGCCTAATTTCTTCAACCTTTCTTCATACGGAAGATTTTTAATATTATGGATCATTTTTGTCATTCTACGTTGTACTAGATCTTAAGATGTTTGCCCCATTAGTGTGTCGATTTTAAGACCTTCCGCCCCATTTTCTTGTCAACATTAAGACCTTTCGTGCTATTTAGGTGTCGATTTTTTTCCTGGCGAACGATAGTTAGCCTGTAATTTTGGAAGAACCGGCCGATTGTTCTACCGAAAAATGTACAAATTAATCTAGAAGGGGGATCTGATGGATGTTTTGTTTAAGTTTGATGGAGGGCTAGGGCGGAAAATAGAAAACAATTATAAATAAATGAAAAAGATGAAACTAGAAAACATAATTAATACATGAAAAAATGGACCAAAAAGTGAACCATCCCCCCTTAATACTTTGTTTCCTATAATGCTGTTGGTTTGGGCAGCTGGTGTTATACTGGGATAATTGGGTTTTCCCTCTATCTTTTCCGAGAAATGTCTTATTTTGGGGGGGATGGTTTATCTCTCTCCCCCCCCCCCCCCCAAACTCCCTGTTTCGTCCCATTAGTTTGGCGATTATGAAACGTTTTATCCCATCAGTTTGAATAATTTTAAACGTTTTGCCCCATCCGTTTGGATACATTTAAACGTTTCGCTCCATTATTTTGGCGATTACAAGACGTTTCGCTCATGTTTTTTCCATTTTCGAGCAGTGTATGTTAGTTTGTTCTCTAGACTAACCTCCTTGAAGCTAAATTTGTACCTTTTTATAGAAAAATGGCTTTGCCAAAGGCCGATTTCTTAACTACAAGCTAGGTAACTACAGGCTAGCTTACAGAAAAAAATCGACATCTGGATAGGGTGAAGTGTCTTATTATCGCCAAGCTAATGAGTTGGAACGTATTGAAATCTCTAAACTAATGAGGCGAACAAGGGTTAACCCAAAAATAACTCCCACAGGTCAAATAGGGTAAAGCCACTTTGGTTTGGACGGATTAAAAGGCCAATGTCACTCCAAAGATAATTAAAAGGTCGCTGTCACTCCAAAGATAATTAAAAGGTCGCTGTCACTCCAAAGATAATTATTATATGGTGGTGTGGCTGTGTTTTGACGGGTAAGAGATCCGTACTGAGAGAGATTATAGGGGGATTATAGAGAGATTATAGGGGGCGGTTAGTAGCCTTTTCTTTGTGTACGACCTTTCATCCAAGTCTTTCTCGCTCTCGCATTCTCTCTCTCTCTTTGTATTTTAATCTCGATATTCTGGAATATAAAGAGATCGACCATCTTTTGACTTTATTATTTTCGGTTACTAGGCAATATATTAGGGTGTCTAATTTTATTGTTGGCGAGTGGATTTAGTAATTTTTCAGTATATTCATTATTGAATATTCTTGGTTAGGATTATGCTGCATATTGACAGTTTATTCTGGCCACCATTAGATGATTTTATACAGTTTAGGTAGGATCTGTGGGAATTAAAAGGGTAAATACTATCTCAACTAACCCTTATACAGTATATCCACATACCCTTCCTAATTTGAATCAAATCGTCTAATAATAGCCAGAAAACAGAAAAGGAATGCGTCATCGTATCTTGAAAGAGTAAATAACCTACGTGTTTATGATTGCAGGTAAGGGGAGAAGAACCCACGGATAGCTGGACAAGTCTCTACAGTTAAGGTACAGTGATAACTTTACTTACAGTTATTATTACAGTTAGCAGTAATAGTTTAGAGTTGGATAGGCTTTGGAAAAGTGGTTAGACTAGATTCATTTGTTTAGCTTAAATAAGGTTAATTTACATGTACAAATTTTAGGTACAAAGATAATTTCACTGTTGGCAATTAGCAGTATTAGTTTAGGGTTGACTTGATTGTGGAAAATGTATTAGATTAGATTAATTTGCTTAGCGCAAGTAAGGTTAAAAGGGGAGGGGGGGGGGGGTATATTAAACAAGAACAACGTCATGTTATATATTTTGGACCCCCTTATTCCATTTCTTTGGCAATGTCAAAATCGACCTTACGCGCCATTTATGAGTCGATTTTTGTCCTGCTAAGCGATAGCAAGCCTGCAATTTAGGAGGAATTGGTCTTCAGGCAGGGGTAGTATTTAGGAGGAATTGGTCTTCAGGCAGGGGTAGTATTTAGGAGGAATTGGTCTTCAGGCAGGGATAGTATTTAGGAGGAATTGGTCTTCAGACAGGGGTAGTATTTAGGAGGAATTGGCCTTCAGGCAGGGGTAGTATTTAGGAGGAATTGGCCTTCAGGCAGGGATAGTATTTAGGAGGAATTGGTCTTCAGGCAGGGGTAGTATTTAGGAGGAATTGGCCTTCAGGCAGGGGTAGTATTTAGGAGGAATTGGTCTTCAGGCAGGGGTAGTATTTAGGAGGAATTGGTCTTCAGGCAGGGGTACTATTTTTACTTCTGAAAAATACACACATAATTATTTATCACAAAGGGGTTTTAGCCTATTTATTTTTGTATTTGTTTTTTTCATCTTGATGGGAGTCTAGGGAGGAAACTAAGTATATAAATAGAGTCAATCAGTCAGTAAATACTCACCCCGAACGTCATAGAATTAAAATGTAAAACATGCAAACTAAACAAACCAAAATTGGGACAAGGACAATATAAAGTCAAATTAAATTATCAAAATCGCTATGTGGAAACAACGCTTACTAAAATGAAAATTATTAAATAAAAGAACACAATCCACCACATAGGGTGTACATTACTACATGAGCAAGTTAATCTGTTTCCCAAGCAAACTAATCGCACATATAACAACGCACTATCGTCACGTTAAAGGAAGTAGTCAAGTTTGGGAAGTCCGGGACGTTCTGGCAAATTTTACTAAACTCTGCATGAATAAAGAAACTACATGTTAAATGTCAAAATATTATTTAAAATCAAATTTGCAACATGACAAGACATTAACAATATAATAGTTTTATGATTGCCTGACGAATACGTCCTGTCGTTTATGAAAACGTCAACTGAAACATCCTGTATATTCATAAAATATGATTTAGTTACCAATAATTATGTAGTCGTTAGAAAAAACTGAGTTTTATGGGCAACTAAATTATATAATGTGGTCAGTGAATAATAACACAGTACGGTGATGGCAATTAGCCCTTTATTCTGGGTTATGACCAGTTACGTGTTCATTTGGATATTATTTCGTAGTTATCAAAGAAAGGGGGATTATTGCATTATGTGTGACCAGATTGATTAACCGCCCTTTTGTTTTACTTTGGATGCTAATTTGGGGTTTTATTATATTTTGATAAACCGCCAAAAGTGGTTCAGGACCCTAAGAATTAGAACTTTAAATGTTGTTTATATTCGGGTTCTGTCTCGAGTCGGCCACCACCAGGTTTAGGGTATGTGCCTGAGTATATACATACATTGTGTTCTATATTGCACAAATAATTTCAGTAAAACAAAATATATAGAGAGCGAGGCATTCACCCTACTATTGTTAAGAATTGACACTTATAGTACTACAAAGTGCAATCAATTATTATTATTATTACTATTATAATAATTATAATCCTAGTTGTTATTATTTTCATTGTTGGCGATATTATAAGAACATGCAGAAAGCCGATTGGCCTAAGGAAGGCAGATCCCTGTCCCACACAACCCCAATTATAGGCTCAACACTCTAATACCCTGAGGGTCATCTTACCAAAACGGTTAGAGATTAACGCAGGATTACGGGGTCTGCAGAGCGCTGATTGGCCCAACCCGGCTGATCCCCCTTCACACCCAACCCTTCTCGTCCATATGCTTATCCAATTTTATCTTAAAGCTCCCTACCGTTTTTAATCCCACTATAGCACTTGGTAGTCCATTCCACCCATCTACAACTCTGTTACCAAACCAATATTTGCCTATATCTTTTCTGAAACGAATTTTATCTAATTTGAAACCATTGGTAAGAGTTCTTTCGCTATCACATTTGTCATGTCCCCTTTGTTAATCCCACTAACCCACTTGAACACCTCTATCATATCCCCTCTAACTCTGTGTCTCTCTAACGAATGTAAACCTAATTTCTTCAACCTTTCTTCATACGGAAGATTTCTAATATTATGGATAATTTTTGTCATTCTACGCTGTACTCTCTCCAATGAATCTATGTCCATTCTGTAATAAGGACACCAAAATTGGACAGCATAATCCATATGGGGTCTCACTAATGACAAGTAAAGTTTTAAGATAACATCAGCAGTTCTGTTACTCACACTCCTACAGATGAACCCGAGAATCCTGTTTGCCTTATTACATAAGAACATAAGAACATAAGAAAATGGGAGTCTGCAGAAAGCCGATTGGCCTAAGCAAGGCAGATCCCTGTCCCACACAACCCCAAATCAATTACAAAGCCCAATTATAGGCTCAACACTCTAATACCCTGAGGATCATCTTACCAAAACGGTTAGAGATTAACGCAGGATTATGGGGGTCTGCAGAGCGCTGATTGGCCCAACCCGGCTGATCCCCCTTCACACCCAACCCCCCTCGTCCATATGCTTATCCAATTTTATCTTAAAGCTCCCTACAGTTTTAGATCCCACTATAGCACTTGGTAGTCCATTCCACCCATCTACAACTCTGTTACCAAACCAATATTTGCCTATATCTTTTCTGAAACGAAATTTATCTAATTTGAAACCATTGGTACGAGTTCTTTCGCTATCACTGAGCTTTAGTACATTTGTCATGTCCCCTTTGTTAATCCCACTAACCCACTTGAACACCTCTATCATATCCCCTCTAACTCTGCGTCTCTCTAACGAATGTAAACCTAATTTCTTCAACCTTTCTTCATACGGAATATTTCTAATATTATGGATCATTTTTGTCATTCTACGCTGTACTCTCTCCAATGAATCTATGTCCATTCTGTAATAAGGACACCAAAATTGGACAGCATAATCCATATGGGGTCTCACTAATGACAAGTAAAGTTTTAAGATAACATCAGCAGTTCTGTTACTCACACTCCTAGAGATGAACCCGAGAATCCTGTTTGCCTTATTACGAACGCCTATACACTGTTTTCTAGGCTTCAAATCATTGCTAACAAACACACCTAGATCTTTCTCGCAGTCTGAATTTTCTAATTCTAAATTAGCTAGTTTATATTTAACATTTGTTTGCATCTTCCCTATCTTTAATACCTTGCATTTGTCAATGTTAAACTTCATCTGCCAATTTACTGACCATTCATGTAAGGTATCTAGATCCCTTTGGAGGCACTCTATATCGCTATCTGAATCAATTGATCTCCCCATTTTAGTATCGTCTGCGAATTTACTTATCCTACTAGTTATACCTAAATCTAGGTCATTTATGTATATAAGAAACAACAGGGGACCTAATACCGATCCCTGGGGGACACCACTTTTGACTGCTCCCCACTCTGACTTGGTACCATTTATGCTGACTCTCTGTTTCCTACCAATTAGCCATGACCTAATCCATCCCAACAACGCCCCACCTATTCCATGTGCCTCAACCTTTCTCATCAATCTCTCATGAGGGACTCTGTCGAAAGCTTTACTGAAATCTAAATATATAATATCGTATGCCTTGTCATTATCTACTGCTTCATATACCTCTGAGAAAAAACTAAGCAAATTAGTAAGGCAAGAACGTCCCTGTGTGAATCCATGCTGAGAAGAATTGATTAAGTTAAATGTTTCTAAGTGGTTTCTCATTTTCCTAGCAATAATTGACTCTAGTAGCTTTCCTATGATTGAACGCTCCTATTGATTACGAACGCTTATACACTGTTTTCTAGGCTTCAAATAATTGCTAACAAACACACCTAGATCTTTCTCGCAGTCTGAATTTTCTACTTCTAAATTAGCTAGTTTATATTTAAAATTTGTTTGCATCTTCCCTATCTTTAATACCTTGCATTTGTCAATGTTACACTTCATCTGCCAATTTACTGACCATTCATGTAAGGTATCTAGATCCCTTATCATTATGTTTTATATTATGTTGAAGCCTAGTGAGTTCCTCATTATGTTTTATATTATGTTGAAGCCTAGTGAGTTCCTCATTATGTTTTATATTATGTTGAAGCCTAGTGAGTTCCTCATTATGTTGTATATTATGTTGAAGCCTAGTGAGTTCCTCAGTTACAAATTCTAACCCAGTTCAGTTGAGTATAACTTTTTCCCTAACTTAGGAAGGTCCCTTGTAATCATAGTAATGGAAACATGAGCGCATGCATAAATTCCAATCTGGCATTACTATTTTAGATAATTTACTCAACTCATATTGTTATACTTTTCATATTAATATATACATGCATAGTATATTTGTTACTGATCAAGTCGATATAGCTCGCTCTCGCTCTCTCTGGTATGCTAAATTCTTCGCTGTATATAAACATAAGGGGATATAATATATGAAGTATTAGCTAATGTACATTTATTGACAAACATGAATATAATAAGTTACAACATATATACAAAATGAGATAAACAATTAACAACAATATTTCTAAAAGTTTGCTAATGTATGAATAGTTGTGAACATATTAACAAGTTAATGATAACAAAATGATTCACTAACATACATTCATCTAAATAATACACCATGCGCATTACATTAAAAATAATTAACATCAAAACTCATTCAATATGAAATAGTATGGTCTTTTTTCAGGTAACAGTAAATTGCCACGTCTCCAACTACTTTAAACAGCTATTACACAGTTTGTATTGCCAAATAGATGGTTAATAAGGAAAATATATTACTATGATGAAGACACGTATCAGCCATTTTAATCGTTCCTTTAATTGTCTATAAATCAACTACCAAGGGACTAAATTTTCCGTCCATTGGGGGAAAATCGAGCCTAGATAATTTCACGAGCCATTTTTCCGTCAATTTGTATGAGCCATAGTAGCCTGGCAGCTTCAAAATATTAGAGCCACAATAATTAAACTACATAACATAATCTACCCTCGATCTAGTTTGTAATGTGAAAGAGCCCCAAAATTGATAAACTCATCGAAAATTGCCGGAAAATTTGCTCGTGTGACACCATCTTAAATATCCTAGACGGGGACAACATGCAGTCGCCGGTTGTTGTCACTCCTCGGTCACAACAGTTCAGTCTCATCCTGATCCGTGTGACCCTATCGTCACTAATCTAAACCCTGGGCCCAAATTTACAATACGAACAAATTTGACAATAAGCACGAACGAATCATCCCCTATAAAGTGTTCATAGCCCCTTACATCTCCACTTATTTGCGTGCACTAATGTTCGTCTTGAAGTTCGTATAGGTGAGCCAATCAGGGCTTCGGTTCCTGCCGTACGTGGTGACAAAAGTTAGGTCACCACCCTCTCCATCAGGGCCTCCGATGTGACAGCCACGGGTCATGCAGGACTGCTTGGGATTATCGGTACACAGTGGTACACTCAGGGACAAAAACCGTGGCCTTAAGGGGAGGTATTTAGTTTGTTCCCTACTTTTTCATCAAGCTTAAAATTACATCCCCTAGACCCCCTTTCAAGATAAATTTGTACATTTTTCGTTAGAAAAATGTCCAGGCCGGAGGCCGGTTGCTCTTAAATTACAGGCTCGCTATCGCTCACCAGGAAAAAATCGACACCTTAACGGCACGAAAGGTCTTAAAATTGACAGAAATGGGGCAAAATGTCTTAAAATACCCAAACTACTAGGGCGAAGGTCTTAAAATCTCAAAAGCAATGGGGCTAAACATGAGGGAGAAAGGGGTCCAAAAAAAATCCCTCAAGTGGATATCTCCCCTTAAGTTTTCGAACCTTTCCAAGTTCTTGTCATTGTTTTCCTACCTAATATATGAATTTAGTTGGTTCAATTGGAGTCCGAAAGGGCATCATGTCCTAGTATTTGCCTTTTGAGCCTGGTGCTGAGGAGGTTGGATCTGGGCCGGCTGATGGAGTACTGCAGGGTCGTCCTAGCTCCTAATGGATTCCTGGGGGACAGATGGAGACATACTTGTTAGAACCTTGCATAAATATTTAGGGTATAAAAAGGGGATGTAAGAAGTATACATTATTATTTCGTATACTGATGGTGATTTTCCTAAATATCAGATGGGTTTATTATCACCATTATACCTTGATAAGGGTAACATTTTATGGGCACTTGAATACCCTTTTCTAACTCATTATAATGTTGTCAGCGTAGAGAGAGATGGCTATTCGTTATAATCATACGTATAAAACTATAGTCGAGGTTGTTATTGTCTGATTTCTGAGACATGTGTTGTAATATCTGATGTAAGTTATAATGTACAGTACACCAATGCTTAATAAACACTATAGAGACAATGAATAGACGACGAACTATAAGAAATAATGTCTCATATTTGTTTTTCCTTTGCTATCACTTGCCGATTTTTACGAACTTATGGACGAATCATTGACAGCAAAGGTTGACATAATGGCAGTGTGAAGGGAAGGTCAAAACGGCCACACTCATAAATGGCCATAATTCTAAATGAACACTATCCAAAAACAGCCTGGGCTGAACTAATAGTATAATAATTGCTATTATTTTTCTTCCCTTGGCCTCCATCAAGCTTTAAACAAACTATATATATTATATAGACATCCCTTCGAAATATATTTATGCATTTTTCAGTAGAACAATACCCGACCAATTCTTCGTATAGTGCAGACTCGATATTGCTTGCCAGGAAAACAAATCGATCCCTAAATGGCACAAAAGGTCTTAAGATCGCTAAACTAATGTGGCGAATGTGTTAAAATATCAAGGGGCTAAACATGAGGGAGAAGGGGGCCCAGAACATGCCCCCCTTAAGTTATTTTAAGATAGGTATGGGTAGATTAGATAATACAATATTTTAGGAGTTAGCTTAAATCAGGTATGGATAAGTTAGGTTAGCTTAGGTTAATAGTTCTTAAAGCTAGCGCATACTAAGCCAGCTAAGGATAGCCCAATAAGGCCGATTAGGCGTATATCCATTGGGGTCCTGTACTACTACCCCATCCCCTTGCTCATGACGGATGGTAACGACTCAGTGCTTGTGAACAATATTTAATGCGCCGAGCGTGGGCGTGATCCTGGGCCTTCTGGGTGGAAGTCCGAGACGCTAGTCACTACACCAGCGAGGTTATAGTTAGGTTGAACTGAATAAAGTCAAGTTAAGACACTGTGGCATTTCTGGTCATAGCATATTAAGAGTTGGGCCGTTTTGACTCGAAACTGTGCAAAGTACGGATCTCACCTCTCCCTTTCAGCCAGCGCAGGGTTGAGTTGGTCTCCTTCCTGGCCACCCGTAGACACCCGCCAATCACCCTCGTCATCCGTAATGTAGCCACCGTCATTACCACCAGAGGGCCTTCTATGCCTGATGGAGGAGGAGTGGTGGATAGTTGGTCTGGGCCGCCTCAGAACACTGCTTAAGTACTCCTGGATCGAGGCTATTATGGGATTCCTGAGGGGGCAGACGGAGATATATGTATTATAACATATACTGTACATAAACTCATTAATACATGAATATTAGGTTAGACGGACCGGTTACAATCAAACAATCAACCTTTCTTGTGTATAAAACAATTAACACATATACCTTCAACATACATAGTACCGTATCTATAATGTAACAAATCTAGGGTATAAAAAAGAGGATGTAAAGGGTATATACTTCTTTTGGGTGCATTGATGGTGATTTACCTTTCTATCTCTATATCAGATGGGTTTTATTGCCACCAGTATGTCGTTGTAAGGATAAAATAATATGGACACTGCTGTAACTCCTTTCAAAGTTTTAAGAGGGGGGGGGGGGTTGTTATAATCATAGCCTACAAATATAACTATCTTTGTTTTTAAAGCTGGCGAGAAATTAACTTGTCCCCTTCTCAAAATATTTGTCTACTTCAACGTTTTAATAATCAAATATGTTTTAACTGTGAAAACCCTGACATTACTATATGAGACAGCGATGTAGCCGTTTTGACTCGAAACTGTGCAAAGTATCCCGGGATCTTACCTCAGAGCCCTGTGTAGTTCTCGTTCCTGGCTAACCGTGGTCATCCCCCAATCACCCTCGTCGTCCGCGGTGTAACCATCGTCACCATAATCATTGCCACCACCGCAGTAACTACTTTCGTCGCTACCTTCGTCATCTGTCAACGTGGCAATGGTGTCGGCACTGTTCAAACTGTGATACAAAATAAAACATAAATTATAATAATAATAATAATAATAATAGGCTAATGAAAATATAATTTTTCGGTAGTAAAACATCCCAGCTGAAACCTAAATTGCAGGCCCGCTATCGCTTATTATTGATACATAATATTGTTTTCGTATATATTACTTTGACTTATTTTGTTGATGCAAATTTTACTGTCAAACAACCATTCATATTAACTATAGATGAAAGTGAAAAACGTTGCCAATGTTAACAAATCTACTTTCACAATTGATAAAATGGGTGAATGTTGTATCTTAATAGACAAAATGTTAACCTTTAACAAATATACATAAAATCAAATTAATAACTTGAATCTATAGCGGATTATTAACAAATATCATGTTTAGTTGCTCATTACTTGATTTGTTTTCTTCAATAGTAATCATATTACATTTAGTTGTATATATTCCCCTCATAAAAACTGGGTATTGTGGTATTGTTCTTGTTTATTATGACTATTTTATATGTAAAAGTAAAAAAATAAAAATAAAAAAAAATATCCACATGAAGTTTATTAATTAATTACAGTTTTATTTATATACTTATATTTGTATTTGTTTGTTTTGCCAGACACCATAATTCCCGAGAAGAGGTGGCTATGAACATTAGGTGTTGTCACGAATTGCTAGGTCAAGTTGCCCGGGCACATCTACATTTTGACAGTGCAGGCTTGATTGGCCGACCCTTTGATCAGCAGCCGACGCTCTACTGACTATGCCACGGCTGACTGCAGTATGTGTGATAATTTGAACATGTAACGATTGAAAAATTTATTCTGCATACCATTTCTGCTACATATGATTTAATAGTGTATATTTTGTGCGAAATAACGGTAGCTCAAAAACTAAAATTAGTTGTTCGAGGTGACAACATGAAGCTAAATTTCATAGATTTACCAATGTAAAATCAAATCTTAAACAACTAAATACTATATTATGTAAAGAACTGATAACGATTTCAATTATTAGATTAATTATTATTTAACACAAATAAGTCCCTTACCTTGACATGGACACGTCATGGTCGGGGTTGAATTCGGGTTGGTTCTGGTCGTGGTTGAATTCGGGTTGGTCGTGGTTTTGATTGAAGTCTGCTTGGTCGTGGTTTAACTCGGGATGGTCCTGGTTTGGGTTGAAGTCGTCTCTGGGTGGCTGGAGATTTAGAGACAGGGGCGCCATGAAGCCATTCGTTGCCAAAAATAAGTTCACAGCGGGGTTCCGGATATCAAGGTGAGGACGTTTGGGGGGAGGGGAATGTTGCTCGTTATCACTGTCGTCAGTGAAGGAGCGCTTTAAACATTGGGCTCGGTCAGGGGAGGATTGGTTGGAGCTGCTGGAGTCATTCAGGGACGAATTGTTCAGTGGCTCCGGGTTGGGTAGGAGAGGAAAGGAGTCATTGAGTGGCTGAAAATTAGGTAGGATAGGACAGGAAGTACTGAGCGGCTGAGGATTTGGTAGGATAGGAGATGAAATATTGAGTGGGTGAGGATTGGCTAGGATAGGACAGTAAGCAATGAATGGCTGAAAATATGGTAGGATAAGAGAAGAAGTACTGATTGGGTGAAGATATATTAGCATAGGAGAGGAAGGAAGGGGTTGAGGAGAGAAAGGAGGTTGTGAACTTACACGATCCATGATAACACCACGATAACTTAACCAAGACACTTCGAAAGACTCTATTCGAGACTAAGCGATACAAGGGGTAGTATGTCACTTGTCAAGGGCACGGTTAAGAATGACCTCCAACTCGTGACCCCTGGGGTTTTATGGCCTTGACCCCGCCTTCTGGTAGGCCTGGGCACTGAAGCTCCGCCCACCATCAATATCTCAACCAATTAGAGCCTTTAGTCTTCTGATCCTTCAACCAATTATACACAAGGAATTTGTATTTCAAAGAGATACTTTGTTTAGTGATGTATATTTGGATTTTTTGTTTTTACAAATATTATATCGTACTCTATATAAATGCTGAGTATATACTACATATATATATATATATATATATATATATATATATATATATATATATATATATATATATATATATATATATATTATAGAGTAAATTTCGTATAGATTGGGTTACATTCGTGTATGTTTATATTATGTTTGTACTTCATGGGTTGTGTAACTTTTAATTATGATTTTATTTTATATAACACAAATTGTGTTTAACTTGTACAGGGAATTTCGAACCCAAAGGTCTAAACGTGTATGACGATTGACTATTGTATAAGATATTTTGTTTATATTCTTGTGAACAACAAACAGGTTTATTTAGGAAGGGTCAGCCAGGGAATAGTTTGAAATTTACAGCCTATTTTATCTAGCTCTTTATGAGTTACAAAGGGTAGGGGTCACAATTTATGGCCTACTTACTGTATAATGAATAGACTAATATATTTCAATGTATTTTTATAAAAGCATAAGTATAGGTTTCTACATAAATTATCTTGACTCAGGCATAAAGAGTAGGATCAGTAAATGTTCTGATGATACTAAAATTGGTAGGATAATAGAGTCAGCTAGCGACAGGGAATGTCTTCAAAAGGATATCGATAATTTGCACGAGTGGTCCATAAATTGGCAGATGAGTTTCAATGTAGACAAATGTAAGGTATTAAGGATTGGAAATCGTAATTTAGAAGCGAAATACAAACTAGACAATGTAGAATTGGGTAACTCAGAGTGTGAGAAGGATCTGGGGGTGCTCGTTAGTAATGAACTGAAACCCAGAAAACAATGTATACCGTACGTGTTAGGAACAGGGAAAATAGAGTTCTAGGATTCATATCTAGAAGTGTTAGCAACAGGACTGCTGATGTTTTCTTAAAGTTATACTTAGCACTGGTAGCCGGCTGATTCGGACCATGGCTGATTCGGCCCAGGCTCATTCGGACCACATTAATTCGTCCCAGGCTTACTCGGCCCAGGCTCATTCGGACCACAATATATTCGTCCTAGGCTTACTCGGCCCATTCGGACCATGATCATTATCATATGAAATTATTATGATTACTTTGATTTAATGTAGTTTTATTAATCTTGTTATTAGGTTTCGTACATACTATAGTAGGAGTAGATATAAATAAACACTATTTTTGTGTATGACTTTGATTAATAATTGCTTATAGCCTAAATACACATAGTTGTCAATAAAACGTAACTGGAATGCTTTTATACATAATATTATACTGTACACTATGTTTGTGATTAATGCGTATAGTTGCCCTTTTTCGTAGTCTACTACAAATGAAGTCACTGCATAATCCACTGGAAGCATATCTAATATCGCCCTAAAAATAGTTTTGTAATCTTTACTTCCTTTCCCGGACATCACACAAAAACACAATTGGAGTGGTTTCATGTCATCCCCTGATTTGATAAAAGAGTGTATAGACAAGAGTTGGTAAAAGGGAGACTTGATTACATTAAAAGTCCCGTCAATAAACCAAGTCTTGGCTTTTCCTAATAATAACTGCTGTCCCGTGGGGAAGATGAAATGCCGTCTTGCACCACATAGAACTTCTTAAATAATTAATAAGTTGTACTGACAGTGTCACTGTCATAAACCCTTTATATAGAAAACAAGATTGTTGTTGTTTTTGGCGCACTCTCTCATTCAGGAGTTCGTTCTATGAACGATGGCTTGATGGATTGATATTTGAACCAGTCTGGTTCGTCAGTGTCATAAATTCCTGTCCTCAACTGTACACCACATAGTCTTAATCTAAAATAAATCGTCAATTCACAACTTGCGAGTTTTATTCTATAAGGAAGTTGGAGCTGTAGACATCGATATTTAGCAGAATAACTCGCTATAATACGGTTTTAGTACATTAATTAATACATAAAAACAAATTCAACATACTATTTATTCATAATAAACCTACATAATTACTGTATTTGTGTTTAATATCGATGTTTACAGGCCGAACTTCCTTATAGCCTAAAACTCACAAGTGGTCAAATTGAACTATTTAATGGTTGCGAGACCAGGACAATTAAAAGTTCCCGCCAATACAATGTTGATGTTTTTTTTGTTTTTATAGTGGTTGAATTGTCGTGTATTTTAAAAGTTTATAGTTCAAAACATTACAATGGTCCGAATCAGCCACTGAATGGTCCGAATCAGCCAATGCTATGGGCCGAATCAGCCAATGCTATGGTCCGAATCAGCCTCTATATGGGCCGAATCAGCCATGGTCCGAATCAGCCGGCATTCCTTACTACTTAGCACTAATAAGACCCCATTTAGACTATACTGTCCAGTTTTGGTGCCCTTATTACATAATGGATATCGACACTTTAGAGGCAGTCCAACGAAGAATTACGAAGATGATACATACTATTAGAAGTTTATCGTATGAGGAGAGGTTGAAAGCCTTAGGCTTGCACTTTCTAGAAAGACGAAGATGTAGGGGAGACATGATATATGTATTTAAATGGATAAAAGGTATAAATAAGGGCGATACAGATGAAGTATTAAAGCTAAAAAATGGCGACATAACCCGCTCAAATGGTTTCAAGTTGGATCTAGGAAAGATAATTATAGGAAAACACTGGTTTGGAAATAGAGTTCTTAACATGTGGAGTGGACTGTCCAGAGCTGTGATTATCTCAAGAACAGTTGAAAGTTTTAAGCATAAGTTGGATTCTCATATTAGTTCTTATGTTTGTTAGCACTGATTTGAAACCTAGAAAACAGCATATAAGCGATCGTAACAAGGCAAAAAGGATTCTCGGATTCATCTCTAGGAGTGTGAGTAACAGAACTGCTGGTGTTATCTTGAATCTTTGCTTTTCATTAGTGAGACCCCATATGGATTACGCTGTTCAATTTCGGTGTCCTTATTACATAATGGACATAGATTCCTTGGAGAGAGTACAACGTAGAATGACAAAAATTATCCATAATATTAGAAATCTTTTATATGAAGATAGGTTGAAGAAATTAGGCTTACATTCGTTAGAAAGATGCAGAGTTAGAGGGGATATGATAGAGGTTTTCAAGTGGGTTAGTGGGATTAATAAAGGGGACATGAAAGATGTACTTAAGCTCAGTGATAGCAAAAGAACTCGAACAAATGGTTTCAAATTAGATAAATTTTGTTTCAGAAAAGATATAGCCAAATATTGGTTTGGTAACAGAGTTGTAGATAGGTGGAGTGGGCTGCCAGGTGCTATGGTGGGATCGAGAACGATAGAGAGCTTTAAGATAAAATTAGATAGACATCTGCACGAGATGGGTAGGGTGTGAGGTGGATCTGCCGGGTGTGGGCCAATACGCTCTGCAGACCCCATTCCTGACCTCTGACCGTTTTGGTGAGGTCGGTCCTCATGGTGTTAGTGAGCTGGGCCTATAATTAGGCCTTATAATTAGGGTTGGGTGTGAGCGGAATCTGCCTTGTGTGGACCAATCGACTTTCTGCAGACTCCCAATTTCTTATGTTCTTATGTACTGATACAGGAGTGATATGGTGAATAATATTACCAAAATAAATGTGCAAAGGAAGCAATACAACATAGTAATATATCGCATGTTGTGGGTCCATGAGGGGCAGATCGCGATTACCTCAAAACAAAACTAAAATTTAAGTATGGCACAAGATACATTTTCGCCGGATAACTGACAAAGCAAGACTGCTAACACAAAAAAAGGAACGACAATTTCCATGGTGTGATTGTTCCTTCTATAGGAAAGGAAATAACACCAAAACGCAAGACATAAGTTGACCAACAACGTTTATTTCCTAGAGTGGCTTTATATAAGAACATAAGAAACCGGAAATCTGTATAAGGCCCACACGAGGCAGATTCACACCCAACCTATATAATTCATAATTATGACTATCCAGTTTGCACTTGAAATTCTCTACCGTTCCTAAGCTAATCACTGCACTAGGCAATTCTATTCCACACTTCTATGACTCTGTTCCCAAACTAATGCTTACCTATGTATTTTCTAAAGCGGAATTTATAAAATTTGACATAATGGATCCCGGGATCCAGAAACAATATGGCGCCCGGGGAATTACTTGCTGTGATAGATGTAGAGTGTTGTATAGCAAAATATAAAGATATATGAATAGTATAATACAAACTATATAAGCTGAACGATGAAGTGTAAAGATAGTGGTGTGATATGGGGTAGAGTATGAGGTAGAAACAAGATGGAGTCCACATGTCAAGTTGGCACTATCCTCTTCATATATGTCATTTGATACATAACCTCTTCATATATTTACACCGGTACCCGAAAATTTCCTACCTGTGATTGTAATAACTGAAAGTAATTCATATATCTTACTGTGACTAAATCCTGTTCCAAGTAGGTAGACCAGAACTCTTGAACATTAACCTCTAAAAAAAAAAATAACGACTCGAGTAATCTAGCTAATATTTCTACCCTTTGGGAAGGGTCAGCCAGGGAATACATGTGGAAATTTACAGCCCATTTGCTCTTACCCTTTTTAGCTACATAGGTTAGGGTTCACGACTTCTGGCCAACCTATGTAGATCACGGTATAGCTGATAATACTGCAGTTGTAATATCTCGAGGACGAACTACTAATTTTTTATCTGAATTGATAATAATAATTATGACCAATGAAATAGATTTAAGTTCAAATATCTCGTTTTATGAAGAATGTAGTAGTTAGGTTGGTAATAGTTGTTGTTAGATTGATAATAGTAGTTGTTAGGTTGGTAATAGTAGTTGTTAGGTTGGTAATGTGTAAGTAGTCGTTGTATGTATTCGATATACAGTCATAATAAATAGTTCGTCAAAAACCCTTACTCATAATCTGCATGCATTATAAATTACTATCACCTTTGTTTGACAGTCCTCACGTGCGCTTCGGCGGGTAGAGGTTCGTACTGGGAGAGATTATTGGCCTATTGTTTGTCTCTGGTGTGATTCCCCCAAGGATTATAAGGGGTATGGATACAGTTTGACAGGTAGAGGTACGTTACTGAGAGAGATTATAGGCAGATTATATGGGATTATTAGCCTTTTGTTTGTTTATGATAGTTCACCCACGTGTCTACATGCCAAGTCACTGGAACTCGTTTTAGATGCTTGTACCGAGTGTCTCCCAACAAAATTGAAAGAGTGATAGAGAGCCAAAAGCAAGGTACGTTAGAGTCAAAGTGTCTGGACACAGAGTTTAACATAAGAACATAAGAACATAAGAAAATGGGAGTCTGCAGAAAGCCGATTGGCCTAAGCAAGGCAGATCCCTGTCCCACACAACCCCAATTACAAAGCCCAATTATAGGCTCAACACTCTAATACCTTGAGGATCATCTTACCAAAACGGTTAGAGATTAACGCAGGATTACGGGGTCTGCAGAGCGCTGATTGGCCCAACCCGGCTGATCCCCCTTCACACCCAACCCTTCTCGTCCATATGTTTATCCAATTTTATCTTAAAGCTCCCTATCGTTTTTAATCCCACTATAGCGCTTGGTAGTCCATTCCACCCATCTACCACTCTGTTACCAAACCAATATTTGCCTATATCTTTTCTGAAACGAAATTTATCTAATTTGAAACCATTGGTACGAGAGTTCTTTCGCTATCACTGAGCTTTAGTACATTTGTCATGTCCCCTTTGTTAATCCCACTAACCCACTTGAACACCTCTATCATATCCCCTCTAACTCTACGTCTCTCTAACGAATGTAAGCATAATTTCTTCAACCTTTCTTTATACGGAAGATTTCTAATATTATGGATCATTTTTGTCATTCTACGTTGTACTCTCTCCAATGAATCTATGTCCATTCTGTAATAAGGACACCAAAATTTAACAGCATAATCCATATGGGGTCTCACTAATGACAAGTAAAGTTTTAAGATAACATCAGCAGTTCTGTTACTCACACTCCTTGAGATGAACCCGAGAATCCTGTTTGCCTTGTTTCGAACGCTTATACACTGTTGTCTAGGCTTCAAATCATTGCTAACAAACACACCTAGATCTTTCTCACAATTCGAGTTTTCTAATTCCACATTAGCTAGTTTATATTTAACATTTGTATGCATCTTCCCTATCTTTAATACCTTGCATTTGTCAATGTTAAACTTCATCTGCCAATTTACTGACCATTCGTGTAAGGTATCTAGATCCCTTTGGAGGCACTCTATATCTCTATCTGAATCAATTGTTCTCCCCATTTTGGTATCGTCTGCAAATTTACTTATCCTACTAGTTATACCTAAATCAAGGTCATTTATGTATATAACAAACAACAGAGGACCTAATACAGATCCCTGGGGGACACCACTTTTGACTGCTCCCCATTCTGACTTCGTACCATTTATGCTGACTCTCTGCTTCCTACCAATTAGCCATGACCTAATCCATCCCAACAACGCCCCACCTATTCCATGCGCCTCAACCTTTCTCATCAATCTCTCATGGGGGACTCTGTCGAAAGCTTTACTGAAATCTAAATATATTATATCATATGACTTGTCATTATCTACTGCTTCATATACCTCTGAGAAAAAACTAAGCAAATTAGTAAGGCAAGAACGTCCCTGAGTGAATCCATGCTGAGAAGAATTTATTAAATTAAATGTATCTAAGTGGTTTCTAATTTTACTAGCAATAATTGACTCTAGTAGCTTTCCTATGATTGATGTAAGACTAATGGGACGGTAATTGGATGCTATTGATTTGTCACCTTTTTTGAAGATCGGAACTACGTTTGCAAGTTTCCAAGCTTCTGGAACTATACCTGTCTCCAATGACTTGTTAAATAATTTTTTTAATGGGTAACTTAACTCATCCCTACATTCTTTTAATACTCTAGCATATACCTCATCAGGACCAGGCGATTTATGAGGTTTCAGTCTGTCAATTTCCTTAAGCACATCATTTCTACTTATAGTAACCGTACTTAACCTATTTTCTATACTATCGCTATATACCTTACGGACTTCTGGAAACTGTGCCAAATTTCCATTAGTGAAAACGGAAAGAAATTGACTATTTAATGTACTGCACATTTCTAAATCATTTTCTGTCATTTCTCCTATCGAAGTTTTAAGGGGACCAATTACATCTCTAACCTTGGATTTATATATAAAGCAGTTTAAGTCATAGAACATAAGAACATAAGAACATATGAAAATGGCAGTCTGCAGAAAGCCGATTGGCCTACACAAGGCAGATCCCTGTCACACCCAACCCTAATTATAAGCCCAGCTTAAAAACACCATTAGGACTTACCTCACCGAAACGGTCAGAGGTCAGAAAAACGGGGATCTGCAGATCCCCACACCTGGGCCACACCTGACAGATCACCCTCACACCCAACCCATCTGGTCCATATGCCTATCTAATTGTATCTTAAAGCTCCCTATCGTTCTTGATCCCACTATAGCACTTGGTAGCCTATTCCACCTATCTACAACTCTGTTACCAAACCAATATTTGCCTATATCTTTCTTGAAACGAAATTTATCTAATTTGAAACCATTTGTACGAGTTCTTTCGCTATCACTGAGCTTTAGTAAATTTTTCATGTCCCCTTTAACCACTTACCCCACTTACCCACTTGAATACCTCTATCATGTCCCCTCTAACTCTGCGTCTCTCTAACGAATGTAAGCATAATTTCTTCAACCTTTCTTTATACGGAAGATTTCTAATATTATGGATCATTTTTGTCATTCTACGTTGTACTCTCTCCAATGAATCTATGTCTATTCTGTAATAAGGACACCAACATTGAACAGCATAATCCATATGGGGTCTCACTAATGACAAGTAAAGTTTTAAGATAACATCAACAGTTCTGTTACTCACACTCCTAGAGATGAACCCGAGAATCCTGTTTGCCTTGTTTCGAACGCTTATACACTGTTTTCTAGGCTTTAAATCATTGCTAACAAACACACCTAGATCTTTCTCACAATTCGAGTTTTCTAATTCCATATTAGCTAGTTTATATTTAACATTTGTATGCATCTTCCCTATCTTTAATACCCTGCATTTGTCAATGTTAAACTTCATCTGCCAATTTATTGACCATTCGTGTAAGGTATCTAGATCCCTTTGGAGGCACTCTATATCTCTATCTGAATCAATTGTTTTCCCCATTTTGGTATCGTCTGTAAATTTACTTATCCTACTAGTTATACCTAAATCAAGGTCATTTATGTATATAACAAACAACAGAGGACCTAATACAGATCCCTGGGGGACACCACCTTTGACTGCTCCCCATTCTGACTTCGTATCATTTATGCTGACTCTCTGCTTCCTACCAATTAGCCATGACCTAATCCATCCCAACAACGCCCCACCTATTCCATGCGCCTCAACCTTTCTCATCAATCTCTCATGGGGGACTCTGTCGAAAGCTTTACTGAAATCTAAATATATTATATCATATGACTTGTCATTATCTACTGCTTCATATACCTCTGAGAAAAAACTAAGCAAATTAGTAAGGCAAGAACGTCCCTGAGTGAATCCATGCTGAGAAGAATTTATTAAATTAAATGTATCTAAGTGGTTTCTAATTTTACTAGCAATAATTGACTCTAGTAGCTTTCCTATGATTGATGTAAGACTAATGGGACGGTAATTGGATGCTATTGATTTGTCACCTTTTTTGAAGATCGGAACTACGTTTGCAAGCTTCCAAGCTTCTGGAACTATACCTGTTTCTAATGACTTGTTAAATATAAATGTTAATGGTTAACTTAACTCATCCCTACATTCTTTTAATACTCTAGCATATACCTCATCAGGACCAGGCGATTTATGAGGTTTCAGTCTGTCAATTTCCTTAAGCACATCATTTCTACTTATAGTAACCGTACTTAACCTATTTTCTATACTATCGCTATATACCTTACGGACTTCTGGAAACTGTGCCAAATTTTCATTAGTGAAAACGGAAAGAAATTGACTATTTAATGCACTGCACATTTCTAAATCATTTTCTGTCATTTCTCCTATCGAAGTTTTAAGGGGACCAATTACATCTCTAACCTTGGATTTATATAGTTGGTAAAAAGCTTTAGGATTACTTTTTGAGTCATTGGCAACCTTAATTTCATAATTTCTTTTTTCTTTCCTAATATCCTTTTTTACCTGTCTTGATAGATTCTGATAGTAAGTAAGTAGGTGAATTTCGCCTTTCCTATTTTTTCTATATATTCCTTTATTTTGTCCTAGAAGATCTAATAGTCTATTATTCATCCATTTGGGTTGGTTCTGTGTTGATCTAATTTTCTTTTGGGGATATATTTATTTTGTGCATTGAATACTGACTCGATAAAATTATCGTATGTATCTACCAAGGTTGACGTCTCTTCCTGACTTAAGATGACAGGTGCCTGAGACATTTTGACACCTGGATCGACTTAATTTTTTGACCATAGGGTCCGCTAATAGGGCTCTTCTTAACCCACCATAATTGGCTTTTCTGAAGTCAGGTATTAATGTTGTATTCTCTCTGGTATTACCTTTCCATTGTATATTAAAATACACAGAATTGTGGTCACTATTTCCTAGGTGGTCCCCTATCTCTACATTATTTACCATATGTTCATTGTTACTGAAAACTAAATCGAGAATATTATTACCTCTAGTCGGCGTATCTATGAATTGAAATAAAAAACTATCTTGTACTACCTCTATAAACTCCTCAGAATCAGAGTCTCCTATTTGATGCTGCCAATCTATATTCGGAAAATTAAAATCCCCCATAATGCACATATTGCTAAACCTTGATGCCATTTTAATTTCCTCCCATAATGACGTTCCGTCATTTCTACTCATATTTGGCGGTCTATACATAACTCCAATAACTATGGTCTCACTACCTTCGTTAACCTCTACCCAAACACTTTCATTATCGTTATTTAGTCTAATACCTGATTTAATACAGCTTTTTAATGTACTCCTGACAAACACTGCTATACCGCCACCCCTCTTACTTGTTCGGTCATATTTAAACAAACTATATCCTGGTATATCAAATTCTGCTAAAAAATGCCTGGTTTCTGTATTAATCCACGTTTCCGTTAGCGCTATTATGTCTATATTTTCTTTGCTAACAAGGGCTCTAAGTTCGTTCATTTTGTTACATAGACTCCTACAGTTTGTGTAATATACTCTCAATTTACTTATTTTCTTTATACCTAATTTACCTTTATTTCTAACGACATTTCCATCTTCCGTTGCACCATCACTACTATCATTTGCAATATAGTCATCATTTTTAGCATGAATCTTATCGCTTTCGCCTGACGCTAAAATTGTTCCATTTAACCTCTCATTTACACTCTCAATATTTCTGTTCAAAACCCCACAACCACCCTATCTAAAGAACTAGCTAATGTGGAAACCCCTAACCGTGAAAGATGAACCCCATCCCTTGCGTACATCCCATCTCTCCCATAGAAACTATCCCAGTTATCAATGAATGGTATTGTTTTTTCTTTGCAATATTTCTCCAACCGCCAATTGACACCAATCGCCCTGGATGTCCATTCCTTGGGAACTCCTCTTCTGGGTAGGATACAATGTACTACAGGGATCCCTCCCTTCATTTTTCATCCTTGCCTTGCATTTGTCGGTGTTGAACTTCATCTGCCAATTTACTGACCATAGTGGGATCAAGAACGATAGGGAGCTTTAAGATAAAATTAGATCGGCATATGGACGAGAGGGGTTGGGTGTGAGGGGGATCTACCAGGTGTGAGCCAATCGGCGCTCAGCAGACCCCCGTTATCTTGTGTTAATCTCTGACCGTTTTGGTGGAGTCAGTACTCAAGTTATTAGTGAGTTGGGCCTATAATTGGGCCTTGTAATTGGGGTTGGGTGTGACAGGGATCTGCCTTGTATAGGCCGATCGGCTTTTTGCAGACTCCCATTTTCTTATGTTCTTATGTTCTTATGTTCATCCTAACCTTATCTAACACATCCCGATACTGCTGCAGCAGTTCCTCACTTCTACCCTTACCAACATCGTTACTCCCGGCACTGAGACAGATAATGGGGTTATCTCCACTATCTTCCAAGATGTGGTCCATCTTCTCTAAAACCCTCCCAACTCCATGGCCAGGCAGATACACAACCTTCCTAAGTTTAGTGCGGGTAGCCCTAACTAAATGTCTTACCATGGAGTCGCCCACAATCGACACAGACTTACCTTCTCGGGACACAGACTTACCTTTCCCTCGGGAGGATCCAGCTGCTGCAGTTGGAGAACCCCCGGTGGTGGCAGAAGCTCCCTTGGTGGTGGTGGTTGTTGGGGTGGTGGTGGTGGTGGTAGGTAGCACAGCGTCAGCGGTTGGAGCTGAGTCGGCGACAGGCACTTCGGCTAACCCTCCCTTATCCTGACTATCTTTTCCCTCACATTCGTCTCGCAAAGGAGAGAATGTATTTGACACACTCATACCTATTCTACTATCCTGCTTCTTGAGTGTGACTTTCCCACCCGTATTTTTAACAACCTGCCATGAATACAATTTTTCATCAACTTCCTCCCTTTTCCCCTTACTCGACTTTATTTCCTCTTGGCTAAGCTTGAAAGCTAGATTTTCGTCTTTAATCAAATCCACTTCCCTCTGAAGTTTAACATTAACCTCCCTTAGAGCCAAGATCTCTTCCTTCACCACAACCATTACCTGGAGAATAAGATGATGCAGATCAGTAAGAGACTCGCACTCCATACCTGCCATGATCCCAATAAGCTTAGCGAGGAGCAAGAAACTAAGTACAGAAAAACAAAAACAAGTAAACTAACAGCTAAAAACTGAGCTATAACACTTTTATATAACACGAGTGCACTGCCCCCAAACACAGGTAGGTGTGACTGGTCACTAAAAGGTCACTGGTAAGTGGTCCGGGCAGGAGCTCAGATTAACAACCTTCTCCTGTCACTGAATGAACTGGGGGAAAGACAGATTGAGGGGCATTATCTCCCATTTTGTTTGTTCCTGGTAGTTCACCGTCCAGTAATGTTCCTGTAGTATAATGTTCACTTAATGGCATTCTGTTGCCATAATTATCAAACAATTGAAGGATACGGGGGTCTGCTGAGCGCCGATTGGACCACACCCGGCAGATCCCCCTCACATCCAACCCATCTCGTCCATAAAATTAGATAGGCATATGGACGAGATGGGTTGGGTGTGAGGGGATCTGCCGGGTGTGGGGCAATCGGCGCTCAGCAGACCCCCGTAATCTTGTGTTAATCTCTGACCATTTTGGTGGGGTCAGTATTCAAGGTATTAGTGAGTTGGGCCTTGTAATTGAGGTTGGGTGTGACAGGAATCTGCCTTGTGTGGGCCGATCGGCTTATTGCACTCCCATTTTCTTATGTTTTTATGTTCTTCTATTCTAGTCTAATTCATGTAGGATTTAGATCCAATAATTACACTACTATACTACCCACCTTTCTTTCATTCAACAAGAACACTCTGACACTCTCTTCCCCAATCAATCTTTCTCTCATCCTACAACTTAGAACATAACTCGCTCAAATAGTTTCAAGTTAGATAAGTTTAGATTTAGGAAAGATATAGGAAAACACTGGTTTGGGAATAGAGTTGTTAACATGTGGAATGGACTGCCCAGAGCAGTGATTAGCTCAGGAACAGTTGAAAGTTTTAAGCGTAAGTTGGATTCCCATATGGATGATATGGGCTGGGTGTGAATGGGAGCTGCCTCGTGTGGGCCGCATGGCCTTATGCAGTTTCCCGCGATCTTATGTTCTTATGTTCTAAAATATCCTTAAGGGGACATGGGCTGTTTTTCTGGTCCCCTTTCTCCCTCATGTTTAGCCCCATTAGTTTTCAGATGTTAAGATGTTTGCCTCATTAGTTAGTAGATTTGAAGACCTTTCGCCCCATTTCTTCGTCAATATTTAGACCTTTCGTGCTATTTAGGTGTCAATATTTTCCCTGGCGAACGATAGTGAGCCTGTAATGTTGGAAGACGGGAAATTTGTCTACCGAAAAATTTACAAATTAATCTAGAAGGGGTTCTAATGGATGTTTTTTGTTTTTTTAATTTGATGGAGGAAACTAGAAAAATAATGAATACATGCAAAAATCGCCCAAAAAGTGAACCATCTCCCCTTATCTACCATACACCAGAAATACCAAGGGTTAATTTTGGGTATGGACATATGTGTGTGTGTAAATAGACGCTATAATGACAACACCACTGGCAACCCTATGGCGGAGCTTGGCCAGTCTCAGGTATCATAGGGTCTTTGAGGGGGGTCACCTGCTTTTTTTTATCTTTCTCTCCTTTTCTATCTTGCCCTGGCTTGTATCCATTCAGCCCCATTCAGCCAACTGGTTTAAGACGTTTATCCACATCCAGGTGTCTATTTCTTCCTGGCGAGCGATAGCGAGCCAGCATTGTATGGAAAAATCCGGCTTCGCCGGAGACATTTTTCTATCGAAAAATTTACAAATTTACCTTGCTGTCAAAACAAAAAATATATATGCGCGCTCGCTACCACTCGCCAGGAAAATATTGATACCTGGATGGGGGTAAACGTCTTAAAACAGTAGGCTGAATGGGGCCGAATGGATACAAGCCAAAGAGAGACGGAGAGAAAGATAAAAAAAAAAGCGAGGTGGGCTCCCTTAAGCTTATCCTACCAATTAGGATCTTGTGCACGACAATCTTGTGACCTTTGTAGTATTTAACCAAGGGGCTCCTCCCATGGGGCTCCTGGACTTGTGATCCCCCCCCCCCCCCCTGCTCTCTCTCTCTCTCTCTCTCTCTCTCTCTCTCTCTCTCTCTCTCTCTCTCTCTCTCTCTCTCTCAAGTTTTATGTAGAATAATGCAGTGTATAAGTAACTCAGATAACAAAAAATATGGGAGTAGTGATCTGAAACCAAGAAATCTATGCATAGGCGTTCGAAATAAGGCAAATAGAGTTCTTGGATATACAGTATATCTAGAAGTGTGAGTAAAAGAACAGCAGACGTAATGTTGAAACTATATTTAGCGTTAGTGAGGCCACATATGGTGTCCTTACTACAGAATGGACATAGATTCCTTGGAGAGAGTACAACGAAAAATGACAAACAATATCCATAATATTTGAAACCTTCCATATAAAGAAATGTTGAAGAACTTAAGCTTCCATTCGTTAGACTTAGAGAGACGCAGATTTAGAGGGGATATGATAGAGATGTTCAAGTGGGTAAGTGGGATTAATTAATGAATCATGAAATATGTACTGAAGCTCAGTGATATCGAGAGAACCCCTAACATATAGTTTCAAATTGGATACATTTTGTTTCAGAAAAGACATGGGCAAATATGTATTTGGTAGTAGAATTGTAGATATGTGGAATAGGCTACCTAGCGCCATAGTAGGCTCAAGAGCGATACACAGCTTCAAGATTAAAATTAAATAGGCATATGAGGACGAGGTGGGTTAGGTGTGAGAGGGATCTATGTTGTTTGGGATAATCGGCTTTCTGCAGACTCACATTTTCTTATGTTCTCATGTAATATTATACTTGTGATCATTTAATTTTGATTGAAAGACCAAACTATAGGTCATGTACCAGAATTGTGGAATGTTTCTCATGGGCGTGGGCATAATTGATTGTTAAGAGAATATAATGATACTGTACTCTGTTTTTCTCCAGCTGACGGTAAGTTGCTCACTTCATTTTCATTACTCAACTATTACGATTTTGTATCGAAATATGCTGTTAATTATGATAACTTGATACTAATTTGATACAGAGAACATAAGTACATAAGGACATAAGAAAATGGGGGTCTGCAGAAAGCCGATTGGCCCACACAAGGCAGATCCCTCTCACACCAACCCTAATTATAAGGCCTAATTATAGGCCCACCTCACTAACACTATGAGGACCGACCTCACCAAAACGGTCAGAGCTCCACACAAGAAAACGGGAATCTGTAGAGAACCGACTGGCCCACACCCGGCAGATTCCCCTTACACCCAACCCATTTCGTCCATATGTCTATCTAATTATATTTTGAAGCTCTCTATCATTCTTGATGCTACCATATCACCCGGTAGCTTATTCCAGATGTCTACAACTCTGTTACCAAACCAATACTTGTTTATATCTTCTCTGAAACTAAATATAGCCATCTAGTTTGAAACAATTTGTTCAAGTTCTTTTGCTATCACTGAGCTTCAGCACATTTGTCATGTCCCCTTTATTTATCCCACTACCCCACCTGAACACCTTTATCATATCCCCTCTAACTCTGCGTCTCTCTAACGAATGTAAGCCTAATTTCTTCAACCTTTCTTCATAGGGAAGTTTCTAATATTATGGATCCTTTTTGTCATTTTACATTGTACTCTCTCCAAGGAATCTACAGTATGTCCATTCTGTAATAAGGGCACCAACATTGAACAGACATAGTAGATTCATACTATTTCATTAAGTATTGATAAATCAGGTGCTAAGATGTTGAATTTAACGTCAGCTGGAAATATACATACTATAAAAATAAAAATAGGATAAATGGGCATTGGGCCTGAACATATAGATAGATAGATATATAGATAGATAGTGGCACCTGGACAATGGCGGAGGTTGGCCGATCTCTGGTACTAAAGGGTCTCTCTATAGTAAAGAGGCGGGGAGAGTTAGTCGCCATTTTGTTTGTTCCTCGCAGTACACCACCCGCTCAAGAGGAGATTTTGAGTCGTATTCTTAAAAACCCATACCTTCCTTTAACTTTCCTTTCCCTTCCAAGGAATTTTCTTTCCCTTCGGTATTCTTAAAGAATTCCTTGGAAGGAATTTTTTTCGGAAGTGTTGGTAGCTCTGTTCCACAGGCGAAGCTAGGCGCGTACCAGTTGGTATGCCTGAACTCCCTGAAGTAGTAAACAAACCTTGTCAAACAAACGTTTCCAAGGGTTGACTTGCATTATTGTTGCCCAAAACATGATTTAGACCACAAATATTGTCTTCAAAGCATATTATGTTGACTTGCACAAACACAAGAATGAATTGTCAACATGATATTAATAAATACAGGATCCTAGCTCTAAATCGCGCATGTACACCAACAAGCCATATTTTGTTGTAGTATTTAGACCTAGCCTATAGGCTATTATCCAAGAATATAATTACATATAAACTTTAGGGATTATTTTTCGAATACCCTTCTCCCTCATGCTTAGCCCCATTAGTTTTGATATTTTATGACGTTTTCTCCGTTATTTTGGTGATTTTTAAGACATTTCGCCCAATTTCTGTCAATTTCTGACCTTTCATGCCATTTAGGTGTCGATATTTTCCTGACGAGTGATAGCAAGCCTGTAATTTAGGAGGGATCAGCCTTCGGCCGGGACATTTTTCTGACGAAAAATGTACACATTTGTATAGAAGAGGGGTCTTGGGGGTATTTTTAAAAGCTTGGTGGAGGTTTAGGGAGCAAATTATAAATCTCCCCTTAGCCCCTTCAATAGAACATAAGAACATAAGAAAATGGGAGTCTACAGAAAGCCGATCGGCCCACACAAGGCAGATCCCTCTCACACCCAACCCCAATTACAAGGCCTAATTATAGACCTAACTCACTAATACCATGAAGACCGACTTCACCAAAACGGTCAGAGATCAACACAAGATTATATTACGGGGGTCTACAGAGCGCCGATTGGCCCACACCCGGCAGATCCCCCCTCACACCCAACCCATCTCGCCCATATGCCTATCTAATTTTATCTTAAAGCTCCCTATCGTTATCGATCCTACCATATCACTTGGTAGCCTATTCCACATGTCTACAACTCTGTTACCAAACCAATATTTGCCTATATCTTTTCGGATTTTTTTTTTTTATCTAATTTGAAATCATTTGTTCGAGTTCTTTCGCTATCACTGCGCTTCAGTACATCTTTCATGTCCCCTTTATTAATCCCACTAACCCACTTGAACACTTCTATCATATCCCCTCTAACTCTGCGTCTTTCTAACGAATTTAAACTCAATTTCTTCAACCTTTCTTCATATGGTAGATTTCTAATATTATGAATACATTTTGTCATTCTTCGTTGTACTCTCTCCAACGAATTTATGTCCATTCTGTAATAAGTACACCAAAATTGGACAGCATAATCCATATGAGGTCTCACTAATGACAAGTAAAGTTTTACAATAACATCGGCAGTTCTGTCTTCATTTTATTCTGACTATCACTAGAACGTTTTATTATGTTTAGGAGGGTATTTGGAAGTTAGAGGAATAATTTATATAAAGTTTACCATTTTTATTTAGACTATGAAGGAGTTTTGGAAGTGAGTGATAATTTAGAAATAGTTTACCATTTTCCTTCCTAAAGATGCTTCCTAAGCTACATAATAACGTTTAATAATAGCCTCATACTGTATAATGTAGAATTGCGTCCTAGTGTCCTGGAGGTGTTAAGGGGGGATGGGCGTATTTATTTGCTGCCTTATATATTTATTGTCTTTGGCATTTTTATAGTTTCCTCCCTATACCTCCATCAAGCTTAAAAAAAAGGCGCCAGTTAGACCCCCCCCCCCCCTTTATTAGGTGAACCGGCCAAAGGACGATTCCGCTTAAAATTATAGGATCGCTATCGCTCGCCTGGAAAAAATCGACACCTAAATATACACGAGATGGGTTGGGTGTGAGGGGAGTCTACCAGGTGTGGGCCAATCGGCGCTCAGCAGACCCCCGTAATCTTGTGTTAATCTCTGACCGCTTTGGTGGGGTCAGTACTCAAGGTATTAGTGAGTTGGGCCTATAATTGGGCCTTGTAATTGGGGTTGTGTGTGACAGGGATCTGCCTTGTATGGGCCGATCGGCTTTTTGCAGACTCTTATTTTCTTATGTTATGTTCTTATGTTAAATAGCACGAAAGGTCTTAAGAAAAAACATGAGGAAGAATGGGTGGGGGGGGTGTTGCACCATAAACTCGTTGGAATAGCTTAACGGGAGAGTTTTAGTTTGTTCCCTAGACCTCCATCAAGCTTAAAATTACACCCCCTAGACACCCTTTCAAGCCGGTTCCTCTCAAATGACAGGTTCGCTTTCGTTCGCCAGTAAATAATCGACACCTACTGTATATGGCACGAAAGGTCTTAAATTTGACTGAAATGGTGCGCAAGTTCTTAAAACCGCCAAACTAATGCGGCGAACGGCTTTAAATCTCAAAAGAAATGGGGCTAAACATGAGGGAGAATGGGGCCCACAAAAATATCCCTCAAGTGGAAATCTCCCCTTAAGTGGTCTAGCAAGTTTGTAGGTGACAATGTTGGCATAGAGTGACACTGTACCGGTTATGGTGCAGGGGTTTCACCATATATTAAGGGTGGATTGTGTTGAGATCCATGGGGAGGGTCTAGCACCATAAACTCATTGGGGTACTTTAAGGGGTCTGGCCGGTATGGAGGTCACAATATTGGCATAGGGTGGCACTGTACCGGTTATGGTGCAGGGGTTTCACCATATATTAAGGGTAGGTTGTGTTGAGGTCCATGGGGAGGGTCTAGCACCATAAACTCATTGGGGTACTTTAAGGGGTCTGGCCGGTATGGAGGTCACAATATTGGCATAGGGTGGCACTGTACCGGTTATGGTGCAGGGGTTTCACCATATATTAAGGGTGGATTGTGTTGAGGTCCATGGGGAGGGTCTAGCACCATAAACTCATTGGGGTACTTTAAGGGGTCTGACCGGTATGGAGGTCACAATATTGGCATAGGGTGGCACTGTACCGGTTATGGTGCAGGGGTTTCACCATATATTAAGGGTGGATTGTGTTGAGGTCCATGGGGAGGGTCTAGCACCATAAACTCATTGGGGTACTTTAAGGGGTCTGGCCGGTATGGAGGTCACAATATTGGCATAGGGTGGCACTGTACCGGTTATGGTGCAGGGGTTTCACCATATATTAAGGGTGGATTGTGTTGAGGTCCATGGGGAGGGTCTAGCACCATAAACTCATTGGGGTACTTTAAGGGGTCTGGCCGGTATGGAGGTCACAATATTGGCATAGGGTGGCACTGTACCGGTTATGGTGCAGGGGTTTCACCATATATTAAGGGTGGGTTGTGTTGAGGTCCATGGGGAGGGTCTAGCACCATAAACTCATTGGGGTACTTTAAGGGGTCTGGCCGGTATGGAGGTCACAATATTGGCATAGGGTGGCACTGTACCGGTTATGGTGCAGGGGTTTCACCATATATTAAGAGTGGGTTGTGTTGAGGTCCATGGGGAGGGTCTAGCACCATAAACTCATTGGGGTACTTTAAGGGGTCTGGCCGGTATGGAGGTCACAATATTGGCATAGGGTGGCACTGTACCGGTTATGGTGCAGGGGTTTCACCATATATTAAGGGTGGGTTGTGTTGAGGTCCATGGGGAGGGTCTAGCACCATAAACTCATTGGGGTACTTTAAGGGGTCTGGCCGGTATGGAGGTCACAATATTGGCATAGGGTGGCACTGTACCGGTTATGGTGCAAGGGTTTCACCATATATTAAGGGTGGGTTGTGTTGAGGTCCATGGGGAGGGTCTAGCACCATAAACTCATTGGGGTACTTTAAGGGGTCTGGCCGATATGGAGGTCAGAATATTGGCATAGGGTTGTGCTTTACCGGATAATGTTTCAGTTTTTATTAATTTTAATTTGTTCTACTTGAGTGAGAGAGACAGAAGGCAAAACTGCCTGTGACGAGTGCCTCCCTCAGAGTTGAAAGAGTGACAGGGCCAAAATCAAGGGACGTTCAAGCCAAAATGCCCTGACACGCGGAGTTTGAAGCAATTTAAGTCATAGGAAGAGGGAAAGACTGATTCTGGGAGAGAGTTCTAGAGCTCAGCTGCTGAATAGAAAAAAAATTAAAATAACGTTTCACTCTTGGGTTGAAGAGTTGCACAAAGTAGGGGTGGGATTGTGTTGCAAAACGGGTGCTACGTACCCTACTTAGAGGAAGTGGTATACACTGAGAGAGCTCTGAGGAACACTGATTATTGTAATAGCGGTAGAATAGTGAGAGAGATGCAACATTGAGGCGAAGAAAATTGGTGGGTGGACGTTAGTAATGCCTATTTATTAGCAGTGTTCTAGGTTGGCTCTATACTCAGCTTGGGAAGGGTGTGTGGTAGTTAAAAAGGTTGGTTGAGATAGTTTGAAGCCATATTATTGCTAGAGGTTCTTGCTAAGCTGAATAAGATCGTCTAATAGTTGCCAGAATATGATGAAAAGGACGTCCCTGGTATTGAATGGGTTCATTATAGCGTTGTAATGTCTCTTTTATGTTGGAGGCTGTTTCCATTGCGTGTGTCACCATTGCTGCACTTGACCGTACAGGAAGTAAAGTACTGGTTTAAGATTTAATATACCACCCTACTCTATTTAGATACACAAACTTACACTGTACATTGATAAAACCAACAATGTGTTTTTGCGTCTAAATATACAGTAGAAAGAAGTTGTATTATATCTTTACCAAATACTACACATACTGTATATAAGGAAAACATAACGTTGAGAGTAAATCCGTTAAATAAAAATTAATTAATTAAAACAAAATCCTTTCAGTAATCATAATATATTTATTAATTATTATTTTTCCACCATGCTTCTGCATTACGCATGGCCCTATTCCGAATTTGTGTTCTCGATCGAATCCTTTGCGATTTTGTGAGACCCTCAGGCATTATGGAGTGGTCAGGGAATAATAGCCTATATTGGTCATAGATCTGTTGACCATGTGTTTCCCAAGACATAGTGGCCGGCCCAGGGTTTTGGCATCCATTACCATTATTACAGTTTTTAGTACCATCATACCCCAACTCCGCTCGCTCTGTGCCGGCCGCTGCCAGATCCTCGTCCAACGTCTCCATACTCTTATCTCTCCACCACTTTTCGGCTTCCTGCATGAGCCTATCCCTCCGTTGATTTCTCCGGCGGATTTTTTGGGATTGGGATAAGCCTGGCGGCATCTCGGTGTTGTCGGGATGTAATTCTAAATATTTATCATAAATGTCTTTTGTAACAGATTTATAAGTTTCCTGAATGATAGATTGATTACTTTGCCTAGCCTCGTTAGCCAAATCTGTAAACGTCTCCGTACCCTTATCTCTCCACCACTGTTCGGCTTCCTGCATGAGATTATCCCTCCGTTGATTTCTCCTACGGATTTTTTGGGAGTAGGATAAGCCCGGCGGCATCTCGGTGTTGTCGGGATGCAATTCTAAGTATTTATCATAAATGTCTTTTGTAACAGTTTTATAAGTTTCCTGAATAATATTATAATTACTTTGCCTAGCCTCGTTAGCCAAATATGTTAAAGTTGTAACTGCAACTTCACAGTGGCTCACCCCTTCCTCACAGGGGGTCACGCGGTCCTTACAGTGAGTAATCCTATCCTCACAGGGAGTCACCAGTTCCTCACAGGGGGTCACCAGTTCCTCACAAGAGGTCACCAGTTCCTGGCAGGGGGTCACCAGTTCCTGGCAGGGGGTCACCAGTTCCTCACAGATCACCAGTTCCTGGCAGGGGGTCACCAGTTCCTCACAGGGGGTCACCAGTTCTTGGCAGGGGGTCACCAGTTCCTCACAGGGGGTCACCAGTTCCTCACTGGGGGTCACCAGTTCCTCACAGGGGGTCACCAGTTCCTCACTAGGGGTCACCAGTTCCTCACAGGGGGTCACCAGTTCCTCACAGGGGGTCACCAGTTCCTCACAGGGGGTCACCAGTTCCTCGCCGGGGGTCACCAGTTCCCGGCAGGGGGTCACCAGTTCCTCACAGGGGGTCACCAGTTTCTCACAGGGGGTCACCAGTTCCTGGCAGTGGGTCACCAGTTCCTGGCAGTGGGTCACCAGTTCCTCACAGGGGATCACCAGTTCCTCACTTGGGGTCACCAGTTCCTCACTTGAGGTCACCAGTTCCTGGCAAGGGGTCACCAGTTCCTGGCAGGGGGTCACCAGTTCCTGGCAGGGGGTCACTAGTTCCTCACTGGGGGTCACCAGTTCCTCACTGGGGGTCACCAGTTCCTCACAGGGGGTCACCAGTTCCTCACAGGGGATCACCAGTTCCTCACTTGGGGTCACCAGTTCCTCACTTGGGGTCACCAGTTCCTCACAGGGGGTCACCAGTTCCTCACTTGGGGGGGTCACCAGTTCCTCACAGGGGGTCACCAGTTCCTCACTTGGGGTCACAATTTCCTCACAGGGAGTCACCAGTTCCTCACTGGGGGCTACCAGTTCCTCACAGGGAGTCACCAGTTCCTGGCAGGGGGTCACCAGTTCCTCGCAGGGGATCGCCAGTTCCTGGCAGAGGGTCACCAGTTCCTCACAGGGGGTCACTGGTTCCTGGCAGGGGGTCACCAGTTCCTGGCTGGAGGTCACCAGTTCGTGGCAGGGGGTCACCAGTTCCTCACTGGGGGTCACCAGTTCCTCACAGGGGGTCACCAGTTCCTCACTGGGGGTCACCAGTTCCTGGCAGGGAGTCACCAGTTGCTGGCAGGGGGTCACCCGGTCCTCACTGGGGGTCACCAGTTCCTGGCATGGGGTGACCAGTTCCTCACTGGGGGTGACCCGGTCCTCACTGGGGGTCACCTGGTCCTCGCATGGGGTCACCAAGGTATAATTAACGAACAGTCCCTTTGACTGGTCGGTATTTACGTCAATGATACATTTTTTCAATGTTTTTGGGCCCCTTTTTAATTTTAGTTGAATTTTGGTGAAACTGTTTGAAGGTGTTACTTTAATCCCTTGATCAAAACAATACACCAGTTTGTCGTTGGATACCATCCAATTGCTTTCATTTAAATTTAGTAGCGTATCAGTTTTGAAAATGTTAAATGTATACCATTTTTGTGGTTTACATTGATGTTGAATTTTTAGTGTTTTTGGCAACTTCCCCAATGATGAGGAAGTCGGTTGGACGTAATTGACACAGTGGATAAATAAATTTGGAGGGATAATGCTAAATTTGCAAGACATATCGAACGCAAATCTATATTATACTTAATTAGAGAAGATATTAATGTATTTCACGGGATTATAGTTCAAAGTAATTGTTTACAGAACAATTAATGATATTATTTAATGAACGAAGTGATTTGTTAACTTACTCTTAAAGGAAATATGACAGAATCGTAATTCACGTCTGATCTTTGTGAAACTAGTAGTAACAATGATCAGGAGGAGGTTGTAATTTATAAGCTGCACTAAAACATAGACATTGCCACAGATAATTATTTTCTCTCGTCGGTCAGCTAAAGACGAATTAATTAAATATAAATTTATGTTTTATCTATTTTAGAATATTCTTGCATATTTAATGTCAAAATATGCTTCAAAAGTGACGGTAACACAAATTTAGTATGTAAATTGCCAAGGTATTTTTATTATATATAATATAGTTATTGATCAAAGTTAGTTTTCTTTAAAATATTATCATTATAGAAAACTACATTAAATGGATAACTTATTTATTTTATCCTAATAATTTGAGGTTTTCGCAACATACTATCAGTATTCACCATGGCTATTCATTTTCATTACTTCTCGTAACGATTTCAGTAAATACCTATTAATATAGCAGTAAATTAGCTAGATTGACAACACTAGGGATCGATCGACAAACTCCGCCGACTATCCATGTCACCATGGTCCATTTCAACCAGTGACCATTTTAACCAGTAGGTTAGGTTACTGGTTAAAATGGTCACTGGTTGAAATGGTCACTGGTTGAAGTGGCCACTGGTTAAAGTGGCACTGGTTCAACTGACATGGAACCCTTGTGTTTTTCCCTATTAGATTATTCTTGGTTTGTACCTTTAAGCAGCGTTTCAAACTTAGCTACTTATCCGCTAGATCTAGAGGTACGTATTTGTCTAGCTGTTCAACTTTACACCTAGCGACTTTAATATTAGCGATATTTTAGATACATCAATCATTTTAGAAACATTTTCTATAAATTGTAGCATTATCCTTGTGATTTTATGCATTTATTTACTATCTAGCGTCCTGGGAGAATGTATCAAGTGATATTCTGATTTTGTAACCCTGGAATTGTTGTTGTTGTTGTTGTTGTTGTTGTTCCCTAAGCTGCCTGGCCGAACAGCTCCGAGTCCCTGAGAAAGGCCATGGCCACGATTGGGCTTTCCCACAGAGCTCTCATTGAGTGTAGATTGTGTTGTTGGCGTAAGTGGTTGTGTGAAATGCAGTCTTCTATGATGTGTTTAATGGTATGGGGTGCTGTGTTACATCCCGGGCAGGCGTCGACAACGGAGTCATCCAGTCTCTTCTGATAGCTCAGGAGAGCTGGATGGTGTCCGCATCTCAGCCTGGCCAGGTGGACTCTGTCCTCGCGAGGAAGGGAGGATTCGGAAGGATGGATTTCGGGAGGTCGTGCATGCAGCTGCATGTTGTCTGTGAGTGAGTGGATGGATCGGTGAGAGATATGAGTATGGATGTGCTTCTGGAAGTTGGTTCGGGGTAGGCAGGGAGGGAGAGAGGACAATAATTGTGTGTGATACCGTGTGCTGGGTGTTGTTTTGATATTTCTTGGTGTCTGTGGGTGTGTTGCCATGTAGTTTAGTGGGTGGTCTTGGTTCGTGGAGGCTGCTGCCAGGAATTGAGTGCCTCTCATGTCCAGATGGTCTTTGACTTTGAGGATTTTGGTTTCTTGATGTAGGTGATCTGTGGGTGCAGTAGCTGTGCAGCCTGTAATGATCTTCAGGGCTTTGTTTTGAATAATCTGTAAGGTCTTATGATGTGTTTCAGCTAGGTTAGAAGCCCAGGCTGGGCTTGCGTATTCCATCACTGATCTTATGTATTGTTTATATACTGTGGTGGTAGTTTCTTTGTTGTGTCCAAATTTTGTGTGAGCAAGTGACCTGAGGGCGTTAAGTCTGGGTGTCAGTTTCTTTTTAATGTTTGTGGTGTGCTGTTTGAATGTCATATGAGTATCATATGTTACTCCTAGGATTTTGGGTGTGTGTGTATGTGTTAGGGGTGTGTTGTTTATGGTGAGTTGAGGGATGTATTCGTGTTCTCCTGTCCAACTTGTGAGCAGGGTTGCGGTGGATTTGGCTGGGGCTAGATTAAGTCTGTTTGTAGTGCACCAGCCATGTAGTGTGTTGAGATAGGGTTGAAGGAGATCTGTTGCTCTTTTTGGGTCATGGTGTGTGCATGTGAGTGTTATGTCATCTGCATAGGAGGCTAAGTTTATTTGGGGCGTATTGGGTGTAGTTATATCGTGCATGTACAGATTGAAGAGTGCGGGCGATAGGACGGATCCTTGTGGGACTCCGTTTGGAAAGTTTCTGATTTTAGATGACTGACCGGCAAAAGATACGTGTGCACATCTGCCTGCTAGGAAGTTGGCCAGCCACCTTTTTGTGTTGTTGTGCATGTTTGTGTTGTAGATTTTGTTTGTTAGGTTGTGGCGGGGGATGGCATCGAAGGCTTTACTAATGTCGAGTGTGGCTAATAGTGATCTGTGTGGTGGTCTAGCTGAGTTGATGCCGTCGAAAGCTCTTTGTGTAAGGTCTGTGAGAAGAGTGTTTGTGGAGTGCAGTGGCCTAAAGCCATGTTGTGTTGGAGCTAGGGGTAGGTCAGGTGTAATTAGTTGTAATACTAGGCATTCCATGACTTTGGAGGGGGAGCAAAGGAGTGTGATGGGGCGGTGCGAGGAGGGTAGCGTGGGGTCTTTGTTGGGTTTGGGGAGTGTGATGATGATACCATGCTTCCAAATGTCTGGTATTGTGTTGTGTGAATAGCTGTAGTTTGATATGTTAGTGAGTGCTTGTATGCCTTGTGGTCCCAGGTGTCTGAGGTGTATGTTGCTTATGTTGTCTAGGCCACAGGCGGGTGAGTGCTTGAGATTGTTGATGATATGCTTTGTCTGGTGATTGGTGAAGGGTGTATAGTCAGGGTCTGTGGGGAATTGTCTCTTACGTCGGATGACACGTCGGTCGTCTTTGTGAGGTTTTAGGTGGCTGACATGTGAGAAGTGATTGATGAGAGTGTTTGCTTGTTGTTTACATGAAGGAGTAGAGTCTGTTGTTGTGATTGCAGCATGTGATTGTGTTGTGTTGCTGTTGGAAAGTGTGATGCTGTTTAGTGTTTTGTAGAGTTTTTTGGGGTTTGTTTTGTGATCAAGTGTTTGTAGGAAGTTATTCCAATTTAGTTTTTGTTGTTGTTGTTGTTGTTGTTGTTGTTCCCCAAGCTGCCTGGCCGAACAGCCCCGAAGCCCAGAGCAATGCCAAGGCCACAACCGAGCGCCCCCACAGAACCCTCCCTGCTTACCACAATAAAGCCTGGGTGACCGAAGCCACTCCATGGCGGAGAGCTGAGGAGGGTGCGGAAACGCCAGGGAAACCAAAGCCCCACCCAGGGCCCTGTGCCCTCAGCAATTATGAAGAGAAAGTTGAGGGGCAAAGGAAAAATGTGACGCTTTCACTTCCAATCTTGATAGATTGGGAGGTCAATCCACGGAAGAGGCGCCGTCACTTGAGATCTAGAGAATATATAAGTAAAAGGAACAGTCAGAGTAAGCTATGGGTATGGCAGAGATCGCTCAGTTCTCACTCTGATAGACCAGCCCATCACCACATGACTAGAACCCAATCCTCTCAGCATCAGCTAGGAAAGGCCCTAGAAAGCCGCCTTTGGCGAGGGGATAGCTCCCCTATTTTTTGTTGTTCTTGTATTTTGTTGTTAGTTTGGGTGTTGAGTGCTTGAATTTGTTATGTGATGTCTTGTGTGTGGGGTGCTGGGGAGTGTTTCAGTATGTCGCGTTGTCTGATGAGGTTTTGAATTTCTGGTGTGAAGTTGGGGTTGTGTCTTTTTCTGTTACCTCTTGGAATGTGTTTCTTGTCAGCGTTTTGGAATTGTTAATCTGTGTTGTCAGTATGTCACTCTAACCGACTGCGCGCGCTTGTGAAACCAAAATAAATCCTCCAGCCTCTAGGCCTGCTCAGTGCTCTAGGCTCTAATTTTGAGTAGTTTTTCATTCCTCATTCTATGATTTTCCCCTTCTATTCTTATTCTGTCCCATCTAAACGACTGTGCAGTAATCTGGAGACAACCCTACAAGCAAACTGCACATTTAAAGAAGAAGAAGAAGGCTTTACTATCATTATAGGCTCTTCGCCGACTGGGTGCATTCTGTTCATCACCTACACTCTGCGGCACTCTCCCTACAAACAGAATCTGGCCTGCTGCCCCTCTTCATCATAGGATAGGATCATACTGGGGCCTGGGCTGTAAGTGGATGATGAGAGTGGCTCAATTCACGGAGTAGGCTAGGCTAGTTGTTCTCCCCAAAATTGGAAGTCCAATTTGGCTCGGATTTGACCAATTTTGAGAGTAGCCTAGGCTAAAGAAAGATAATTCGGTCAATACACAGGAGACCCAACAATATAGGCCTAGGTAGGCTAGCAAATTTCTAATGGTAGTTTTGGGTTCCTATCATCATAGCCTATGCTTCATTTCTATATAGCCTAGCCTAGGCCCCTTTTATCCTACTTTTTATCTCCGGAAAAAAAAAGTAATAGGCCTAATTGAAGAGACCCTGGACACTGGACAGCCTTTTGATAAATCTACAGTTAGGCCTAGGCCTATAGGCTACTACCCCTATTTTGTCGCTATTCTGTTGGTACTAATGGGTTAATATTATTAGTAGGCTAGTAGACTTAGTATGGTTTGATGATGCGCAGAAATGTACATTTGACTTGAAATAGATACATTGAAGTATTACAAACCTTCGCGAACCCATAAACAGGGAACGTGAGCTGGGTTTAGACCGTCGCGCTGCTCGCGCACCCTTAAACGGAACGTGAGCTGGGTTTAGACCGTCGCGTACCCATAAACAGGGAACGTGAGTGACGGTGAGCTTGGTTTAGACCGTCGCGGAAACAGGTTAGTTTTCGGTTAGGTTAGGTTAGGCTAATGTTAAAAATACTAAAATGCGACGGTCCTCGGGCTCGGTATTAAACAACACTAGGCCTAGGCTAGCCTAGCCTATATCAAATAAAATAAATTACCTGAAAAACTCTTATCTGGTTGGTGATAAATTTTTATCAAAATACGTTTTTTTCCAGTGTCCGCGGACCGCGTCTGCTGAACCATCCAAAAACACGCTAAAAGGCGGGTTTTGAAGGGGGGAGGCCCGGGAGGGGTAGCCTAGTATAGGCCTAACTGTAGATTTAGCCTACCTCGCATTTTAGTATTTTCAACATTAGCCTAACCTAACCTAACTTAACCTAACCTAACCGAAAACTAAAGAGGTAACGTGATCTGGGTTTAGAACTTTAGACCGTCGCGTACCCATAAACAGGGAACGTGAGCTGGGTTTAGACCGTCGCGCAATGCAAGTTAATGCAAATCCTCCACTCCAACCATGAAAAACAACAATAAAACACTATAGGCCTATTCCTTGAAAAAATATAAAGAAAACTTAGTAAATAAGGCGGCTCTAGCTGATTTGAATTTTACCTCCAAAGATTGGCAAGCATGTAGAGTTCGGGCTTACCGCCTTGTTTACACCACGTGGAGCAGCGGCGGACGCTTGCCATCATGTTCCCGTCTATTTTGACTGCCGTTGTATACAATAATGTGTATAATCCTGTATTCCACGGCAAATGGTTATTAGCCTATTGTCAAATTTTTTTTTTTTTTTTTTTGCTATTTTAGCATCTTTAAACCCACATTTCCCTTGATCTTCATAGCCCTTCCCACTAGTGGGGGATGTGGTTATAGAATGTTGGAAAATGGGTAAATGCTAATTTCTGCTCCAAATCATTGTAATACAACACTAGGCTAGGCCTATATGGCTATATCTGAATGAAAAAACACATACTATAGACAGATTGCCTATATCTGAATGAAAGAACACATAGACAAGAAAAATATTTACTAAAATCGTTGTTGGTGCTAAAAGTCAGGTTTACCCCAACCTTTGCTAAAATATGCTATTATCGCCGTTGTATGCATATAACCCCTCATTTTGGGATGGATGTACTGTAGTTACCGGGTGTACCACTACCGACATACAACATAAATCATCTATAAATACTTATAATAAAATAAATACTTATAAATCTATAATACCGGTACTAGGTTATAGTGCAGCAGATAGGTGGAAGAATTGTGTGTTTCATGATACAAGTGTCAAAATTGGCACACACCATAATAAACACAGTCTAATCAAAATTAGCTATAGGGCCATCACAGGTTCAGGCTGCCTATGTTGGCTTTGGCAGCCCCTTTTCAATTAATCTCCATTAGAGTACTGGAACACAGATATTTACCCCAAACTGTATACTGTGGTAGAGATGTCAAACTAGTCTCAAATGACTCGTCCGGGCAAGGGAAACAACTTATATTCAGAGAATGTTTGGCTAATGTTGACCGTTTGACTTGTACTGGTCCCTGAAGTTTATTATCATGCTACAAATTGGTAAGAATTGTTGCCAATTGCCACTAATTTGTTGAACTACAGGGACCAGTACAAGTCAAATGGACAACTTTTTTATAAACATTGTCTGAACATTTATTGTTTCCCTTGTTCAGACGAGTCATTTGAGACTAGTTTGACATCTCTACCACAGTATACAGTTTGGGGTAAATATCGGTGTTTCAGTACTCTTATGGAGATTAATTGAAAAGGGGCTGCCAAAGCCAACATAGGCTAAACCTTTGATGGCCCTATAGCTAATTTTGATTATACTGAGTTTATTATTGTGTGTGCCAATTTTGACACTTGTATCAAGAAACGCACAATTCCCACATATGTTTCACATATCTGCCCCACTATTAGGTTGTTTGGTTAGGGTAATGTATTTTTGGGATTTTGTTTATTTTAATACCACAAATTTTCTGAGTTTTTTATAAACAAAATTGGTCATTTGCATAAATATATAGTGTTTGTAATTAATTAGAAATCTCGGGAAAACCTATTTTCCCCATTAGGCCTATCGACACGCTCGCTCCCCGATAGTGATTTGAAAAGACATTAGCCTAACCTAACAACCTTACCTAACCTAACCTAGTATTATGGGTGGGGGCTGCTGCCCCCACACCCCCGCTGGTTGAGTACTAATCCCTTTACCTAAGAAGTGCGCATGGGGGTAATTAGACACCTCTGCCTGTGCTGACGTATTTGAGCTGTTTCCATCACTAAAATATTAATTTGACCATATATAGCATTAATACTTATCCATACGCACCTATTATGGGTTGATTATAAAGGTATTAACCTGAAACAACAATAAAACGAGTGAAAACAGCGTTTGGATGGTCAAAATCGGAGATACAGGCCGCGAGTTATATAATGTATGGGTGAGGCAACCTGCTTTCCCGCCAATTTCCCCCAAGGCCACTGAGACACAGTCGATCGATACTCTCTCTCTCTCTTGCACTCGCTTGCTAACAGTGATGTCAATGCCCTGCTTGCAACTCGCTAATGTTAACACGAAAATATACCTCAGAATAAGGGAATAACAGGGAAAATAGGTCATAACTGAAGGAGGGGAGGAAAGTGGGGAAGGAGGGGAGGTAGAGGAGTGATATTTTGCATGGCCCAGAGGCAAATTTTTTTTTTTTTTTTTTTTTTTTTCGATGTTTAAAGTTGATTTTTTTTTCTCTGACTCTTAAGAGTCTTCCCGCAGTCCACCGGGGGAACTCTTAAGAGTCTTCCCGCAGTTCCCGGGTTAATAAAAAAAAATAAAAATTGGCTGTCGATTATACGAAGGTGAAAGAAAAAGTCGATGAAGTCTATGGTGTTGACTCTGCAATCTTCAGCTTTGATTGTACTGTACATTGATAACGGGAAAGTACCGTATTGACAACCTTGTTACGAAAATTAAATTTTAGTACCATACAGTACTTTTATATTAGGTTTTTCCGAGGGTTTAACACATTTTCAAATGATCTTTAGAGCTATCGATGACTGAAAGTACCGTATTGACAACCTTGTTACGAAAAAGACATTTTAGTACCATCCTTTTTTATTAGGTTTTGCCGAGGGTTAAAACAAATTTTCTTATGATCTTCAGAGCATATAGATTCATTATTTATCTTCAAATATATCAACAAAATTTGAGGTATTAAAATAACATTAAACCTATTTTTGCATCCAAAGGCAGTCAAAATAGACGGGAACATGATGGTGAGCGTCCGCGTAGTGTAAACGAGACGGGCAGTACACCCGGTAACTACATTCTTGCCCTCATTTTCCCTGATCTTCATAGCCCTCCCCAATAGCCTATCGGGCGGTGTGTCTTAAGATCTTTGGGAATGGATGCAGTCTCCGGGCATACGGTCGTCATGTTTACATAGGTCGATCGCCGCGGTTAAGTTCGCGTCTATTTTGACGGCGATTTTTTCGGTTATTTGGCCCCTGCTGGTAATATATATGATGACAATATGTCATGGGGGGGGGTGGGGGAAATCCCCCTCTCAACATATTATTGATTGTATCCAACGGCAGTCAAAATAGACGGGAACATAATCGCAAGCGTTCGCCGCTGCTCCGCGTAGTGTAAACAAAGCGGGCGGTACGCCCGAACTCTACATTCTTGCCAAATTTTCTTATCTATTTTGTCAGTCGGGACAAAAACCTTGTTTTGGTACTTATTTACGAGACAACCACAAATTTTGTCTCAACATAAGCCTATTAAAAATTGTTTCAACCCTGGGTAAAAGATAATAAAAAAGACCATATCAATATGTCTGCCTACCGTACTGTAAAAAGTTTGGGATGGATGTAGAGTTCGGGCGTACGGTCGTCATTGTTTACATAGGGCGATCGCCGTGGTCGCACTTACGTTCCCATCTATTTCGACGCTATATTTTCTGCTATTTGCCCCCTGTCATTACTACATGAATACTATGTTAGGTTAGGTTAGGTTAAAATACACGGGAACATGATGGGAAAGGTCCGACGCCACTACGCGTAATGTAAACAAAGATGGCGGTACGCCCGCTCACTACATCCTACCCAAAAGTTTTTCAAGACTCTCCTATAGACGGCTCGCAGTCTAGCCGAACATCTTATGATATATAGAGTGGCAGTTTGTATATAGAGAGAGTATTTTGGTTTTCTTATATATCTCCCTTATAATACATTTCTGCTCTTAACCTAAGAAGTGCGCATGGGGGGTATGAGACACCACACTCCTGTGCTGACGTATTTGAGCTGTTCCCATCACTAACATCGTTATTTTACCATAAATAGCATTAATACTTATCCATATGCGCCTATTATAGGTTGATTATAAAGGTATTAACCTGTTACAACAATAAAACAAGTGGAAACAGTGTTTGGATGGTCAAAATTGGCGATACAGGCCGGGAGTTACATAATATATGGCTGAGGCAACCTCCCTGCCCTCCACCCCTCCCCTTGTCTGGAGAGACACTGTTCCGCAATAATCTCTCTCTCGCTCTTTCCCACGCTTGGTAACAGTGATGACAACGCCCTGCTACCAACTCGCTAATGTTAGCACGAAAATTAACCACAGAATAAGGGAATAACAGGGAAAATAGGTGATAACTGAAGGAGGGGAGGTGGAGGAGTGATATTTGGCATGGCCCAGGGGCAAAAAAAAAAAAAAAACATGTTTTTTTTTTGGGTGTTTTAACCCGTACAGCCCCAGCGACGCGTCTGACGCGTCACCCTAATTGCGCCGACCGTAACCTCAGGTGTAGCCACTCAAGAGGGCTCAGATTTGTATAGGAACTGTGTACGTATTCCACGCAACCGTGCCGATGGTTGAAAACTCTCAAAGTCCACGTGCGTGCGCGTGAGCGTGCAATAACCTGGTTTTTTGGGGTAATTGCCTTCAATTTTGTACTCTTGTAAAATACATTTTCGGGGGCTCTGTAGGACCATTCTTTAAGCTTTTTGAGCGGTTTTTCGTGGTTTTACCTTCATTCCTAACCCATTCGCTATTGTTTCTGGAATAAAACAATTTTTTGAAAACCGGCCGGGTTCAGGTGAACAAACATTACAAAACTAGCCGGGGCGCCAAGGGTTAAATGGATTTTTTTTTTCCCCTTACTCTTAACCCTCTCACCACGGAAGGGCTCTTGAACGCCCATAAAAAAACATATAACAGCTGCCCGGAAGGGCTCTTGAACGCCCAGTGGTTGAAAGCCTGTGAGCTTCGTGTGCGAGGCGTCGGTCCGACGCATGTAAACAACAGCCGGCTGGACCGACGCCCCGCATCTCCGGCCACAAGAAGGAGAGCGTCGCTTGTTCGTGTGTGCCTGTATGTTGTTGTTAAGTATCGAAAAGTAGTGTAAAGTGGCTGTTTTGGCCATAAAGTTATCTCCAATGAAATCATCATCACAACTCAACCAGTTGACTTAGAGAGCTCTACTTAACCCCTAAAAGTCGGCGCGCAACTTAAGTCGAGTTAAATAAAGCTGGACTATGTGGCGGCGCTCGACATAGGTCGAGTGGCAATTTCAGCACGTAATGTTGCTGAGAGAGAGAGACAAGTGGTGGCAGGAGAGTAGCGAGTGTATGACTGCTCCAGACCACCGCGGCGAACCTACTGACACGAATCTCACCTCCCTCCTACCTCTCTCACTCGCTATATACGGAATTGTATCGGGAAAGTGGCTAATTACATGCTTTTTGCACTCGCGTTGCACGGTTCTTGCAAGAAAACTAGCCATCATAAAAGGATCGTTATGGTGTCATTCGAAAGCTCTGTTTATGCCCTTTTAGGGATAGATACTTGTTTTACGTTCTGGGTCTTATTTAGGCATGAAAATGATCACATAAACAGCCCTATTTTGGCTAAAAACACCCCGCTGGGCGGTACATATAAATAAACCGCATAGGCCGCTCGTAAAGGGTTAATGCCATTCTACAGGTAAATAACACAGCTACGCTTGGGGATGCGCGGGAATGCGGGAAGCAGTCAGATTTAACACATATACGGTAGCCTAGCCTAGACGTTTTTCGGCCAAAACACCGGGGTTTCGAGGAATATATACATAATACATAGCCGGGGCTGGAGGGTTAAGAGTCTTCCCGCAGTCCGCCGGGGGAACTCTTATGAGTCTCCCCGCAGTTCCCGGGTTAATGACATATATAGCAATGATGTACAGTAATGTATATGCCCTACCAGATCTATTAGGCATAAAAAGATTGTTGAGTTAACTGATGGTGATAAAAACCAGTAATACCAAACTGGGCTTGGGTTTTAAGGTATTGGAATGCCATAAAACCAAGTTGAAAAAGACAGTACTGTACTGTAACCTAATTTCTATATTTGGCTCAGGTTTTCTCAATTTACAAACCCATAAAACCCGCATTTTCGAAAACCCGAGCCATGTTTTGGCAAAAGTTGGCTCGTTTCTTGCGAGTTTTTAGAGTTGAAAATTACAGCAACCTAATTTTGATATTTGGATCGGGTTTTCTAGATTTACAAACCCATAAAACCCGGTTTATCGAAAACGTAGTGGTTTTGAAAATTGAAAAACATAACCCAGTAACCTAGACCTAGTACATTACTGTAGATACAAGACTAACTCTCACCTAACACCTACAATGTGTCCGTAGTACATACAGCACTAACCCTTACCTACCGCTACCAGGTAATAAGTGTTTCTAGGTACCGTACCATACTCCATACTTACCACCTGCTCCCTTGTTATGAACCTAACCTAGACCCAGTACGTGGGATACAAAGCTAACCCTCACCTAACACCTAGTAGCCTATATGTCCATAGTGAGGGAGAAGATGTGCTGGGAGAGTTAAGTGCCATAGGTCCAATTTTTGCACAAGTGACTGAAGAGGCAATGTGGGAAATCGTAGAAGGTGGTGATGGAGTGTTCAACATCGATAATATCTTGGGTGAAATGGAGTTAGTAGATGAGGCACATGAAGAACCAGAGGAGGAACGTAAAGAAAAGAAAGTACCGTAATAGCAAAGCAGGTATCAAAGGTGTTGGAGTGTGGGGAGTTTCTCAAAAGTGCTATGTCTGAGATCAGTTTGGGTTAGGGAGCGACAGATGGGATAAAGGTTGATCGCATCCTTAAGAAGTATCATGACCACTATGCCATCCTCATCGCTGACATGCAACAATTTACCATCACCTCATACTTCTGCCCATCCCAGCCACAGCGAACATTGTTAGCTTCGGCTTTCTCCCTTGTGAGTGACATGGCAAGAAACTGTGGGGAGTCAGAGTTCTGCCTTGATGAACTCATTGCCGAGGGAGGGGGTGGGGTGCCTGCTGACCTGTAGATTGACTGCAGGCTGGCATGTGGGAGTCCTTGGACCCCCAGTAAGACCACCACCCAACAACAACAACGACACCATGCACCAATATGAGTGATTACCCATTCCATTTACTGTTAATATAATATATATATATGGTATAGAAGAAGAAAATCAAAAAATATATTGAGGAAAAACTTCCACATAGTGGAAGGGGCATTGTGGCACGGGCAAAGGAAGCACGTCTTAACAAAATAGCCTGGAGGCGTTTCTTTCATGTCCATTCTTTAGTGGGGGGTCTCCCCAGGAGGAAACAAGGCGTCAGAGATGATTAAGTATCGACTGCATTTGATGATGCATTTTTGTTTCCACCGTGTACTCCCGGCTCAAAAGCTGGGCTATGGAAATTTATTTGGACTTTTAAAAAGAACAAGTGGCAAATGAAATGCAGTGGTGACTAATATTTTTAATGTTACAGAACTTTGAGAACAAGTCGCCCAAGGAGGAAGCAGCGGAAGGGGACGAAGATGGTGAAGGAAGTGAAGCGGAATGGTGGGGTCGGAGGAGGAGAGCGGAGGTACTGTACAGAGCGGAGGTACACTGTACTACTGGCCTCCCTCCGCCAGAGGCCCCGGCCCAGAAACGACAACTACGCCAGGCCGACCCTTCCACCGCACCTCCCGTTCTTGAGGATATGGTGCGCGAGGAGAGCATTCTGGATATTAGGTTAGTTCTGTATAATATTTGAAGAGAGCATGCCGAATATTGGGTTAATCTTGTTTAATAATTAAACCCCTTCAGCACGATGACATACAGTATTTTCGCCTTTCATTCTGGCAAAATTTGAATTATTCAATGCAGTTTAGGAAGGACCTATTGTATGTTATTCAGAGGGCTTATTGAGATTTTACTGGCCCGATGAGCATGTTGCCCTTCGCTCCAGATCCAGAGTTATTGGTACAGTATTGCACTATAGACTAATTAGGTTTGGCTTCCCTAAACAGCATGAACCTGTTGGGTGTGTTCCGTGCTCGCCGGCCGTTGAAACCCGCCCGACGCAAGAGGGACCGTGTGCGCGGGGCTGCCCTTACCCACCAGTCTGTACGTCTTCTGGTGCACATAGCCTGGGCCTTCCACCTCCCCAAGCACACACCCACACAGGATGCAGGTACAGTCGCGCTAATACCGGTAAGTCATGTCTCAGCTGTCATTACGTTTGGCTCGCTCTGTGCTGTAATAATGTCTGTCAAATCTTGAATAGGATGAGTAAGTGTAGGAACCTGTTTGTACGTATATCTCACTCAAAAAGAAGAAACCATTTGTAAATATTGTCGATACCAATTATTGATCAAAGCATAATTGATGCCGAGACATCACTTATTAGTACCGCATGGGTTGTTGTTGTTGTTGTTGTTGTTGTTGTTGTTGTTCCCTAAGCTGCCTGGCCGAACAGCCCCGAGTCCCTGAGAAAGGCCATGGCCACGATCGGGCTTTCCCACAGAGCTCTCATTGAGTGTAGATTGTGTTGTTGGCGTAAGTGGTTGTGTGAAATGCAGTCTTCTATGATGTGTTTAATGGTATGGGGTGCTGTGTTACATCCCGGGCAGGCGTCGACAACGGAGTCATCCAGTCTCTTCTGATAGCTCAGGAGAGCTGGATGGTGTCCGCATCTCAGCCTGGCCAGGTGGACTCTGTCCTCGCGAGGAAGGGAGGATTCGGAAGGATGGATTTCGGGAGGTCGTGCATGCAGCTGCGTGTTGTCTGTGAGTGAGTGGATGGATCGGTGAGAGATATGAGTATGGATGTGCTTCTGGAAGTTGGTTCGGGGTGGGCAGGGAGGGAGAGAGGACAATAATTGTGTGTGATACCGTGTGCTGGGTGTTGTTTTGATATTTCTTGGTGTCTGTGGGTGTGTTGCCATGTAGTTTAGTGGGTGGTCTTGGTTCGTGGAGGCTGCTGCCAGGAATTGAGTGCCTCTCATGTCCAGATGGTCTTTGACTTTGAGAATTTTGGTTTCTTGATGTAGGTGATCTGTGGGTGAAGTAGCTGTGCAGCCTGTAATGATCTTCAGGGCTTTGTTTTGAATAGTCTGTAAGGTCTTATGATGTGTTTCAGCTAGGTTAGAAGCCCAGGCTGGGCTTGCGTATTCCATCACTGATCTTATGTATTGTTTATATACTGTGGTGGTAGTTTCTTTGTTGTGTCCAAATTTTGTGTGAGCAAGTGACCTGAGGGCGTTAAGTCTGGGTGTCAGTTTCTTTTTAATGTTTGTGGTGTGCTGTTTGAATGTCATATGAGTATCATATGTTACTCCTAGGATTTTGGGTGTGTGTGTATGTGTTAGGGGTGTGTTGTTTATGGTGAGTTGAGGGATGTATTCGTGTTCTCCTGTCCAACTTGTGAGCAGGGTTGCGGTGGATTTGGCTGGGGCTAGATTAAGTCTGTTTGTAGTGCACCAACCATGTAGTGTGTTGAGATAGGGTTGAAGGAGATCTGTTGCTCTTTTTGGGTCATGGTGTGTGCATGTGAGTGTTATGTCATCTGCATAGGAGGCTAAGTTTATTTGGGGCGTATTGGGTGTAGTTATATCGTGCATGTACAGATTGAAGAGTGCGGGCGATAAGACGGATCCTTGTGGGACTCCGTTTGGAAAGTTTCTGATTTTAGATGACTGACCGGCAAAAGATGCGTGTGCACATCTGCCTGCTAGGAAGTTGGCCAGCCACCTTTTTGTGTTGTTGTGCATGTTTGTGTTGTAGATTTTGTTTGTTAGGTTGTGGCGGGGGATGGCATCGAAGGCTTTACTAATGTCGAGTGTGGCTAATAGTGATCTGTGTGGTGGTCTAGCTGAGTTGATGCCGTCGAAAGCTCTTTGTGTAAGGTCTGTGAGAAGAGTGTTTGTGGAGTGCAGTGGCCTAAAGCCATGTTGTGTTGGAGCTAGGGGTAGGTCAGGTGTAATTAGTTGTAATACTAGGCGTTCCATGACTTTGGAGGGGGAGCAAAGAAGTGTGATGGGGCGGTGCGAGGAGGGTAGCGTGGGGTCTTTGTTGGGTTTGGGGAATGTGATGATGATACCATGCTTCCAAATGTCTGGTATTGTGTTGTGTGAATAGCTGTAGTTTGATATGTTAGTGAGTGCTTGTATGCCTTGTGGTCCCAGGTGTCTGAGGTGTATGTTGCTTATGTTGTCTAGGCCACAGGCGGGTGAGTGCTTGAGATTGTTGATGATATGCTTTGTCTGGTGATTGGTGAAGGGTGTATAGTCAGGGTCTGTGGGGAATTGTCTCTTACGTCGGATGACACGTCGGTCGTCTTTGTGAGGTTTTAGGTGGCTGACATGTGAAAAGTGATTGATGAGAGTGTTTGCTTGTTGTTTACATGAAGGAGTAGAGTCTGTTGTTGTGATTGCAGCATGTGATTGTGTTGTGTTGCTGTTGGAAAGTGTGATGCTGTTTAGTGTTTTGTAGAGTTTTTTGGGGTTTGTTTTGTGATCAAGTGTTTGTAGGAAGTTATTCCAATTTAGTTTTTGTTGTTCTTGTATTTTGTTGTTAGTTTGGGTGTTGAGTGCTTGAATTTGTTGTGTGATGTCTTGTGTGTGGGGTGCTGGGGAGTGTTTCAGGATGTCGCGTTGTCTGATGAGGTTTTGAATTTCTGGTGTGAAGTTGGGGTTGTGTCTTTTCCTGTTACCTCTTGGAATGTGTTTCTTGTCAGCGTTTTGGATCGTTTTATTGAGTATGTGTACAGCATTGTTGATGTTAGTGATGGGTGTACTGTTTAGAGTTGTGAAGTGTTGTTCTGTCTCATTTGTGAATGCTTCCCAGTTAGCTCTTTTATAATTGGTGTATGTGTGTTTGTGGCTAGCTGGGGTGAGTCTGGTTTTGGTGGTGATAATGATCGGGAGGTGGTCAGAGCCTAAGGTTCTGACCACCCTCCAGGATGTTGTGGGGGCGAGTTCTGGGGAGCAAAAGGTGATGGCAGGAGATGATAGGTTATAGAGGGCTTGGTGAGGAATATGGGTATGTTGATGGATGTCGTTAAGGATGATGAGGTTATCGGTTTGGTTTTGTAGTACCAGCCCTCTGTCTGTGTCGGGGTTGTCGACAAACCAGGCCGACGTCTTGGCGTTGAAGTCACCACCCAGGATGATGTGTGGGGTGTGTGGGGTGTTTGTGATGTGTTGTAAGTGTGGTCTGTATTCATTTGGTACTGTAGGGGATGTTTGGGGAGGGATGTATGTGTTTATGATGGTTATGTTGGAGTTGTTGCCAGTGCGTATTTTAATTGATTGTATTTCTGTTGTGTTATCATTTGGGGGGAGGAGGGATTTGGTTTGTACACTGGTTACTATGTATGATATTTCTTTGTGTACCAGGGTGATGAGTCCACCGCCCCCGCCGACAGCCCGGTCTTGTCTGATGGTGGTGAAATTATGAAATGTGGGTGTTTTTTGTGTTGTGCGGAGTTTTGTTTCTTGTAAGATGGCAATGTGTATGTTGTGTGTGTTGATGAAGTGTGAGAGTTCGTGTTTCTTTGTGTTGATGCCATCTATGTTCAGTTGAAGAATGTTAATGTTATGTGCACGATGTATGTTGGGTGCTGCTGCACGAGGATGGGGTGGGGGTGGGGGTGAGGGAGGGGCTGGGGGTTGGGATGGGTGAGGTGGGGGTGGGGATTGGGGAGCAGGAGATGGGGGTTGGAATGGATTAGGATGGGGTGTGGTGTGTTGAGTTGAGGATGTGGATGGTATGGGAAGGTTAGGTGGGTTAGGGAGGAGAGGTGGACGGGTTTTAGGGGGGGGAGTGGATGATATGGGAAGGTTAGGTGGGCTGGGGAGGAGAGGTGGACGGGTTTTAGGTGAGGGATTTGACTGGGAGAGGGAGGGGCATGAGGAACAGGTCCAGGTGTTTGTGTAGTGTTTCTTGGAGGCAAGTGTTGTGCAGGTGAAGTGGGTCCAGTTCCCGCATGAATTGCAGAGAACTGAACCCTTAGTATGGCGACTCGAAGTGATGGGTTTTGAGCAAGTTGGACATATGTATGTGTACGTGGGTCCTGGGTTGCTCTCAATGTCTCCGGCTAGAAGAAGTCTTCGAGAAATGACAGCCGGAGAGTCATTTCTCGGTGTAGGAAAAACTGTGTGATGTGTGTGGTGTGAGAGGTGTGGAAATTCCCGGCGCGACCGAAGCCGCTCCAAGGACCCGTGCCCCCAGGGAGGGGGCAGGGGATGGTTGTGACGGTTTGGCTCCCGAAACTGCTCCCCGCGGCCTCATGGGTTGTTTGGTATCTCAGTGTTGTATTTAACCCTTTCAGTGTTTAATGACACTTTTTCACTTAATTTTGGTTAATATTAGATTATTTTACTCAGCTTCGGAATGCCCTCTAGAAATCAAATGAGTAAAATCTATCTCAATACATACATACATACATACACAAATTTAAAGACCGAGTGCTCCACACGCAGCGCGGTTCTGGTCTCACGTCCTAATGGCGGCGTTCCAGGCAACCCCGTTAAGAGCTGCCTCACTTGTTAGGTTCTTTGATTTATGATCAGGATGCAAAGTCCAATCCCACATTTTCTTGGTCCATCCCTTGGTGCAGCTCCCTCCACATTCATGGACTTCCATCTTTTCACCCAGCTTTGTTCATCCATCTTCTCCACATGTTCAAACCATCCAAGCCTGCTAGTATGCATCTCATCACTGATACTCTTGATACCTAACCATCTCCTTAGCTCTACACTTGATGTCCTATCTTGCAGTTTGGCACCACACATCCATCTCACCATCCTCATCTCATTGCGTTCCATTCTGTTGGTATCATGCGCTTTGACAGGCCACGTTTCTGAAGCATATGTCATAGTGCTTCCAACACATGAAGCGTACACCTTTTACTTCAAGGGGAGAGGGAGTCTTCTTATGGTGAGTAGTGGCAAAAGTTCTCTAAGCTTTCCCCTGCCGCATCTTATTCTGGCGATAGTGGCGGCCTCAGCCCCACCACCGGCAGAGATGGTATCTCCCAAGTAGCAAAACATGTCCACCATCTCCAGTGCCTCATTGCCAAAGTTGACACTCTCGATGACGGTCATTGAATACAATCTCGCCTTTGCATACTATGCATACAAATGTCTCAATTTCGGACTTCTTCCTTTGGTAGAGGTTCCAAATAAGTAGGCCAAAACTCTTTAACATTAACCTCTATACTGTAACTCCCAAACAACGTGAGTAATCAAGCTAATATTTCTACCATTTGGCAAGGGTCAGTCAGGAAATAGGTGTGTACATTTACAGCTCATTTGCTCTAGCCCTTTTTCAGTTATAGAGGTTAGGGTTGACGACTTCTGGCTTACTTAGTACGAACAGGGTATAGTAACATTCCTTACCAAATTATAATTGATTAACCTCTGAAGTGCGCATGGGGGGTATGAGACACCACACTCCTGTGCTGACGTATTTGAGCTGTTCCCATCACTAACATCGTTATTTTACCATAAATAGCATTAATACTTATCCATATGTGCCTATTATAGGTTGATTATAAAGGTATTAACCTGTTACAACAATAAAACAAGTGGAAACAGCGTTTGGATGGTCAAAATCGGCGATACAGGCCGGGAGTTACATAATGTATGGCTGAGGCAACCTCACTTCCCACCACTTTTCTCCACGTCTGGAGAGAGACTGTCGATCGATACTCTCTCTCTCTCTCTTGCACTCGCTTGCTAACAGTGATGACAATGCCCTGCTTGCAACTCGCTAATGTTAGCACGAAAATATACCACATAATAAGGGAATAACAGGGAAAATAGGTGATAACTGAAGGAGGGGAGGAAAGTGGGGAAGGAGGGGAGGTGGAGGAGTTATATTTGGCATGGCCCAGGGGCAATAAAAAAAAAAAAAAAGGAATTTTTTTGGGTGTTTTAAATGGATTTTTGTTTTCCCCTGACTCTTAAGAGTCTTCCCGCAGTCCGCCGGGGGAACTCTTAAGAGTCTTCCCGCAGTTCCCGGGTTAAGAGTTACCCGGTACTCATTTAATAGAAAAGCATAAAGTTGAACAGTTTGTACTTCAGCCTGTTTTTGTGAGTTTCTTTGGGTTTTGGGGGGGGGGGGGAGGGAAGGAAGGGGGTAGGGGTGGTAGGGAGGGGGTGGGGGGCAGGAGGGGGGGGGAAGGAGGGGGGGGGGGGGTGGGGGGGGGTTAACCAACAATGAGCCCCCCTACCACCCTACCCCCCCTAACTCCCCCCCTCCCCCTAACCCCCCCCCGCACCCTAACCCCCCCTACCACCCCACCCCCCTCCCCTCCCCTCCCTAACCTCCTTCCTTCCGCTTCACCCCCCCCTAACCTCCTTCCTTCCCTTCACCCCCCCCCTCCCGCCCCCCCACCCCCTCCTTATCCCCCGCAACCCCCTCCTTCCCTCCCCCCCTCCCAGCTGCCCCCCCCCCTCCCGCCCCCCCATAAAAAACGTTGCTAACGCAACGTTAGTTTTATAGCCTTTTTTAGGCCCCCTAGGCCTATTTTAAAATTTAAAAACTCCATAGACGAGTTATTTATGAACCGATTTTGGGTTAAGGCCCCATTAATTGCTCTTTCCATTCACATATGCATAGCCTACGTGAGTTGCAGTTGGGATGTGTGTACATGCTTAGATTGATATGCAGCATTCGAAGTTGCATAATAAATCGTAGGCAGTGTCCACCATTCTTTAACTGTCTTCGTGGTGCGATGCATAAGGTGTTGATTTTCGGTGTGAGCATCCTGGATTCGAATCCACGGACTGCCACATGTGTTTGTAAATTTCATTAATCGATTTTAGGAGTATAGTTGGTTGTTGGAAGGATTTTAAATGGATTTTTGTTTTCCCCTGACTCTTAAGAGTCTTCCCGCAGTCCGCCGGGGGAACTCTTAAGAGTCTTCCCGCAGTTCCCGGGTTAAGAGTTACCCGGTACTCATTTAATAGAAAAGCATAAAGTTGAACAGTTTGTACTTCAGCCTGTTTTTGTGAGTTTCTTTGGGTTTTGGGGGGGGGCGGGAGGGAAGGAAGGGGGTAGGGGTGGTAGGGAGGGGGTGGGGGGCAGGAGGTGGGGGGAAGGAGGAGGGTGGGGGTGGGGGGGTTAACCAACAATGAGCCCCCCTACCACCCTACCCCCCCTAACTCCCTGCCTCCCCCTAACCCCCCGCCTCCCCCTAACCCCCCTACCACCCTACCCCCTCCCCTCCCTAACCTCCTTCCTTCCCTTCACCCCCCTCTCCCGCCCCCCCACCCCCCTCCCTATCCCCCCCACCCCCCTCCTTCCCTCCCCCCCCCTCCCAGCTCCGCCCCCCCCTCCCGCCCCGCCCCCCCATAAAAAACGTTGCTAACGCAACGTTAGTTTTATAGCCTTTTTTAGGCCCCCTAGGCCTATTTTAAAGTTTAAAAACTCCATAGACGAGTTATTTATGAACCGATTTTGGGTTAAGGCCCCATTAAATTGCTCTTTGCATTCACATATGCATAGCCTACGTGAGTTGCAGTTGGGATGTGTGTACATGCTTAGATTGATATGCAGCATTCGAAGTTGCATAATAAATCGTAGGCAGTGTCCACCATTCTTTAACTGTCTTCGTGGTGCGATGCATAAGGTGTTGATTTTCGGTGTGAGCATCCTGGATTCGAATCCACGGACTGCCACATGTGTTTGTAAATTTCATTAATCGATTTTAGGAGTATAGTTGGTTGTTGGAAGGATTTTAAATGGATTTTTGTTTTCCCCTGACTCTTAAGAGTCTTCCCGCAGTCCGCCGGGGGAACTCTTAAGAGTCTTCCCGCAGTTCCCGGGTTAAGAGTTACCCGGTACTCATTCGAAAAAGCATAAAGTTGAACAGTTTGTACTTCAGCCTGTTTTTGTGAGTTTCTTTGGGTTTTGGGGGGGGGGGCGGGAGGGAAGGAAGGGGGTAGGGGTGGTAGGGAGGGGGTGGGGGGGGGCAGGAGGTGGGGGGAAGGAAGGAGGGGGGGGGTGGGGGGGGGTTAACCAACAATGAGCCCCCCTACCACCCTAACCCCCCTAACTCCCCGCTTCCCCCTAACTCCCCGCCTCCCCCTAAGCCCCCCTACCACCCTACCCCCCTCCCCTCCCCTCCCTAACCTCCTTTCTTCCCTTCACCCCCCCCCTCCCGCCCCCCCACCCCCTCCCTATCCCCCCCACCTCCCTCCTTCCCTCCCCCCCCCTCCCAGCTCCCCGCCCCCCCATAAAAAACGTTGCTAACGCAACGTTAGTTTTATAGCCTTTTTTAGGCCCCCTAGGCCTATTTTAAAGTTTAAAAACTCCATAGACGAGTTATTTATGAACCGATTTTGGGTTAAGGCCCCATTAATTGCTCTTTCCATTCACATATGCATAGCCTACGTGAGTTGCAGTTGGGATGTGTGTACATGCTTAGATTGATATGCAGCATTCGAAGTTGCATAATAAATCGTAGGCAGTGTCCACCATTCTTTAACTGTCTTCGTGGTGCGATGCATAAGGTGTTGATTTTCGGTGTGAGCATCCTGGATTCGAATCCACGGACTGCCACATGTGTTTGTAAATTTCATTAATCGATTTTAGGAGTATAGTTGGTTGTTGGAAGGAACATAATAATTCATTGAACATGACGATAGTGCATTGTTATACTGTATGTGCGATTAATTTGCTTGGGAACCAGATTAACTTGCTCATGTAGTGATGTACACCCTATGTGGTGGATTGTGTTCTTTTATTTCATTAAGCGTTATTTCCACATAGCGATTTTGATTAGTTCCTTTGCTTTTATCTTGTGTTGTCCCAGTTTTGGTTTGTTTATTTTGCAAGTTTCACATTATAATTATTATGTTCCCTCCACCAACCGACTTTACTCCTAAACTCAATTAATGAAATCAACAAATACATGTGGCAGTCCAGGGATTCGAACCTAGGATGCTCACACCGAAATTCAGTGCATTCAGTGCATAATATTGTTTTGCTAAATCTTCAATGTTTTATTTCCACATAGTTATTTTGATAAGTTCTTGTCTATATTGTTTTATGTTTTTTGCAAGTTTTACATTTTAATTAATAGATAGATGGCAAAGTTGCCTCCTTTGATAGGGAGGATTTAATTTGACTATTTTGTATCCTTTTCAGACCTGGTGTTTGGCAGTATTCTGATCCGAGAACCGACAACCTCCGCCAACACTGACCGTCGCCACCAATACCACCAAGAGAGGAAGAAACAGACCTTCGTGCACCACTTCCACATCAACGATTATCTAAATGTACAGTATATACTCGGGCACATACCCCATTTGCTTTTTTTTTTTTTAATTGGGTTTTGGCCGATTTGAGACAGATTAGGATTAATTTTATTTATTTATTTCACTTCCAACACCAAACACTTCCCAAGGAAATTAATGAAAGCATGTGATCCTACCGGGATTCGAACCTGGGTTACCACATACAGATCATAAACACACTAACCATTACAGCATCAAGACAGATTAGTGGGTTTGTGGGCTCATCATAATCTGCAGGTATTAACCCGTTCAGTACCAGTTCTGTCCTTTAAGGGGCTAGTGACTGCTTTTCTGGCCTATTCATTCATTTATTATTTATTTTTTTTCTTCGCTAGACCTCCATCAAGCTTTAAAAAACACCCCCTAGAACCCCATTCAAGATAAATCTGTACATTTTTTGATAAAAAAAAAATCCCGGCCAAAGGCCGGTCCCTCTTAAAATTACAGGCTCGCTTTCGATCGCCAGGAAAGAAAATCAACACCTATATGGCACAAAATGGGGCGAAAGGTACACCTAAATGCCACGAAAGGTCTTAAAATTGACAACAAAATTGGGTGAAAGGTATTAAAATTGCCATACTAATGGGCCGAACGTCATAAAATCTGAAAACTAATGGGGCTATACATGAGGGAGAAGGGGGCCAGAAAACCAGTCCATCCCCCCCCTTAAACATTCTTCTGGCTACTATTAGGCCATGTTATTCAGTTTAAAAGGGGTTTCCAGCAATTAACAGGCTGCGGACTATCTTAATTAACCCTTTTTACTACCACAGATTACACAAAATGGTCCAAATATAGCTAGACTGAAATAAAAGATACGTCGCTGGTACAGAAGGGGTTAATATTGTTTCAAACACCAATATCCTCCTAAACGAAATGTATGAAGGTGTGATATAATGTAAAACTTGCAAAATAAACAAACCAAAACTTATATGAACACAGTAAAAAGACAAAATAACTAATCAAAATCGCTATGCGGAAAAAATGCTCAAGTAAAATAATATATCAGATGCACCCTTATTTATGTCTATCATTTGAAGAGAAAAGATTACTTATTTTGTAGCATTTGCAGCCTATACTGTACTCTTTCTTTTCTACTGGCGATAAATTGAATCCCGTAACAGCTGATTTCTCGTTACTTAATGGGAAACTACTATGTCTCTGCAACATAATAAAAATCCAGTTTATATAATTATTATCACCATATTTTACTACAAAATCTTCAAAATAACCGAGAAATCTTTATAGGAACTTTGCATTATACCGTCAGTTGAAAAGAAACAGGGTATAATGACTGGAAGGGGGAAGTTTCATCCATCCATCCATATCCCCACTTTTCCCCTCTCTCTCTTTTTTTTTTGGGGGGGGGACTCAAGACAGCCAGAATAGGGACAATACAACACAAAACAATGAACACACAAAAACAAAATACAATTTCACACACATCTAGGTCATCCAGAGACCAGGGTCACCAAGGTCCCTCCAGCACTCCCCTGGCCCCCGACCACCCAGAGAGGTTCCGATCTCGGCAGACAGACATGCAGCGGAGCCGAAGCCACAAGCCCGCCCACCACACTTCCAGGCGCACCCTTCATATAAACCGTCTCCCCGGGTCAGGCGCCTGATGGACTATTATCTAGTCCAACTTGCGCCTGACCCCTTCCCCCAAATGACCATATATTCACTCATCTATTCACAAACATTCTCCATTCATTCCTGTTTATAAGTTTATTATACAGTATATTGTTTGGTGCTCTGTGATTGGAAGGGTAGATATGAACTATTTTTTACTGTTTGTAGCTTGGTGATTGATAAGGCTTAAGTGGATACGCTGATATATTATTTGGAAAACCAATGTGATCTTAGCAGCTTCTGAGAGGAAGAACATAATACATTTTCCTCTTCAATGAATACGATTAGTCAGTTATTTGGATGATGAAATATTTGTTGTCATATAAGACGCTCACTATTATAATAACAACAACAACAACAACTATTATAATAATATAATAGCATGTTGGTATTTTATTTGTTCAAGCGCCAATTCTCCAAGTGAGGTATATGTACTGTACCCCTAAATTTGATTTCAGTATTCAGTTTGTGGGTTGACTATATGTACTGTAAATTAAAATGTACAACTTGCAAACAAAGTCAAACCAAAACTGGGACAAAGACAATATAAAGTCAAAACAACATATCAAAATCGCTATGTGGAAACAACGCTTACTAAAATAAAATTTATGAAATGAAAGAACACAATCCACCACATAGGGTGTACATTACGACGACATGAGCAAGTTAATCTGGTTGACACTGAAGATGGACCCCAAAATTTGTCCAGGAATATTCAGAAAAAAATGTATTTACCGGTATTGCTAACGTCAATAAAACTAAAGTCATAACTGTATTAACCCTCTCACCACGGAAGGGCTCTTGAACGCCCATAAAAAAGCATATAACAGACCTGTACCCGGAAGGGCTCTTGAACGCCCAGTGGTTGAAAGCCTGTGAGCTTCGTGTGCGAGGCGTCGGTCCGACGCATGTAAACAACAGCCGGCTGGACCGACGCCCCGCATCTCCGGCCACAAGAAGGAGAGCGTCGCTTGTTCGTGTTTGCCTGTATGTTGTTGTTAAGTATCGAAAAGTAGTGTAAAGTGGCTGTTTTGGCCATAAAGTTATCTCTAATGAAATCATCATCACAACTCAACCAGTTGACTTAGAGAGCTCTACTTAACCCTCCCGCCCCGGCTACGCATTACATAAATATTCCCCAAAATCCGGGTGTTTTGGCCGAAAAACGTCTAGGCTAGGCTACCGTATCATTGTTATGCTGACTGCTTCCCGCATGCCCGCGCATCCCCAAGCGTAGCTGTGTTATTTACCTGTAGAATGGCGTTAAGTAGAGCTCTCTAAGTCAAGTGCTTGATTTGTGATGATGATTTCATTGGAGATAACTTTATGGCCAAAACAGCCACTTTACACTACTTTTCGATACTTAACAACAACATACAGGCACACACGAACAAGCGACGCTCTCCTTCTTGTGGCCGGAGATGCGGGGCGTCGGTCCAGCCGGCTGTTGTTTACATGCGTCGGACCGACGCCTCGCACACGTAGCTCACAGGCTTTCAAGCAATGGTACAATGTTGTACCACCCGGGTTCCTGGGGGCAAAACATAATGGTACACACGTGTACCACCCGGGGTTGAAGGGTTAATGCCATTCTACAGGTAAATAACACAGCTACGCTTGGGGATGCGCGGGAATGCGGGAAGCAGTCTGATTAACAAATATACGGTAGCCTAGCCTAGACGTTTTTCGGCCAAAACACCCGGGTTTCGAGGAATATATATATAATACATAGCCGGGGCTGGAGGGTTAAGGGACCCCACCTTATTTTGTTTTCTCTTTCTCTCCCTTTCTCTTTGGCTTGTATCCATTCGGCCCCATTCAGCTTACTGTTTTAAGACGTTTACCCCCATCCAGGTGTCAATATTTTCCTGGTGAGTTGTAGCGAGCCAGCATATATATATTTTTGTTTTGACAGCAAGCTAAATTTGTACATTTTTCGATAGAAAAATGTCTCCGGCAAAGCATGATTTCTCCATACAATGCTGGCTCGCTATCGCTCGCCAGGAAGATATCGACAAGTGGATGGGGATAAACGTCTTAAAACAGTTGGCTGAATAGGGCCGAATGGATAAAAGCCAGGGAAAGATAGAAAAAAGCCGGTGAGCCCCCTTAAAAAAGTAACCATAAACACTTACCGTAGCCATCTCTACGATCCAACTATTAGTGGACATGTGAAGCCTGACAGAAAAAACATTGGCTGTTTCAATACACTTACGAGTTTCAGGCTATAAGGAAGTTGGAGCTGTAGACATCGATACTAAATAGAACTGCAATAATTAAGTAGGTTTCTGATGTTTCAAGAGTATGTTGAAATGGGTTTTATGTATTTATAAATGTACTACAACCGTATTTTAGCTGGTAAATCGGCTAAATATCGATGTCTACAGCTCCAACTTCCTTATAGAACGAAACTCGCAAGTGGTCAAATATGAAGACATGCTGTAGTCTTAGAGTGGTGTATTTAATGCAGTGGTAACTTTAGTGGTACCGGTACTGTATTACCGTTAGGGTGCAACATGCAAGAACATTATTCAGAAGTTATTATTTGTTATGAAAATATAGGTCCTTTATTCCAACAAATACTTTATATCTTGGTCTTTTGGTTATAGTCTATTCGTTGTAAGTAAGCGAGAAATCATGACCTCTATCCTCTGTAACTCAAAAACAACTAAAGTAATCGAGCTAATATTTCTACCATTTAGGAAGTGTCAGTCAAGGAACAGATGTGAAAATTTACAGCCAATTTGCTTTAGCCCTTTTTGAGTTACAGAAGATAGAGGTCATGATTTCTCGCCTACATGCAGCGAATAGACTATAGCATGCCCGCCTCACATGTGGAAGCTCACAATATATGCAGGTTTGAGTCTGCTTGAATGGACCAGGTTTTTTGGAATGTAATGTCTATTAGTAAGTCCTCCCACCATAATACTGTTGGTAATGTTAAGGGGGGTCACCTGATTCTTTTTCTCTCTCTTGGTTGTATCTATTCGGCCCCATTCAGCCTATTGCTTTACGACGTTTATCCTCATCTAGGTGTCGATTTATACCTGGCGGGCTATAGCGAGTCACCATATTTTGGATAATGAGTTGGACAGCTGGCTAAATTTATACTCCGGCGAAGCCGGATTTCTCCATACAATGCTGGCTCGCTATCACTCTCCAGGAAAAAATCGACACTTGGGTGGGGATAAATATCTTAAAACAGTAAGCTGAATGGGGCTGAATGGATACAACCAAGAAAGAGAAAAAAGCAGGTCACCCCCCTTATGTGTGGACTTAAATGGTGCCAGGGCTTTGGTCATACCAGTGACAGGTGTTATCGGAAAAATGAGGATCCAAAATGCAACTTCTGTGCTGGTACTCATAACTCAAAAGACTGCACCAACAAGACTTCCCCCAAATGTATAAATTGTATGAGCTCCACATCAGTTACGGAGCCGCCAAATCATTTCGCCTCAAGTAGAAATTGTCCTTTAATGACAGCTCAGAGAAATAAAGTTATTGAGAACACCGATTTTGTAGGTTCAAAAAACTGAAAAATGCACATGGGAGCCGGTTGAAACTGGGTCTGTTGAAGGTTCGTTCCTTGCGTAACAAAATGGATCATATTTGCGAGATCTTGGATGAACGTAACCTTGATGTATTATGTCTCACTGAGACCTGGTTGTTCGAGTCAGATCTGAATATTATCCAGGCGGCATTGCCTAAATCCCATTCCATAATAAATGTTCCTAGGCCTAGGGGAGATCATCCGGGTGGTGGAGTGGCAGTTGTCTACTCCACATCTCTGGTGAATATCTTGCAAATAAGCCATAACCCAGCCCCTCTTTATTATGAACTGTTGGAAGTGGAAATAAAACTCCATCAACAAATTCTAAGAATGGCAGTTGTCTATAGGCCTGGCCATCGTGGCACAGATAGGGGTTTTATGGAAGAGTTTGGGCAGTTTCTCGAGGAATTTTCTGCTAAAACTGGAAGACTTTTGATGTGTGGAGATTTTAATTACTGGGTTGACAGCCCTCATCTGAAGCCATTCTCTCCTGAGTTCCTTGAGTTGACTGATCAGAACAATTTTGTAAACCATGTGTCCCAGCCAACTCATATCTTAGGACACACCCTTGACTTGGTTTTCTCTCCTGTGGGTTGTGGTGGTGTTCTGGATGTTGATGTTGAGAATGCTGACCCTAATGATCATGCTTTGATTACTTTCAGCTTTGATTTCCCTAAGCCACTCACACATGAAAAAGTAATCAGATTTAGAAATTATAAAAATGCAGACCTAAATTTGGCTAGCAGTGAAGTAAAACAGTACTTGGGAAGTATTGATACTTCCAACCTTACTTCAGATGAGCTGGTGGAGGTACATGGAAATGCACTTAAATTAGTGTTCGATCATCACTGTCCAGAAGTAGAGAAGAAAATCATAGTACGAGATGATTCGCCCTGGTATAGCACTCGAGTTAAATTTCTTAGAAGAGCGCGTAGAAGAGCTGAACGTGAATGGCGGAAAAATAAAACAGACTCTACATGGTTGCAATACCTGTCAGCCAGAAGAGCTGTGGTCTACAAAATCAAAGATGAAAAGAAAGTGTATTATCGGGGAAAAGTTGACTCGTGTGGTAACGACCAGAGGAGGTTGGCTTCAATTGTAAACAGTTTACTTGGAAAAACAAGAGTCAGCTTAAGACCTTCTGTACCTGATGCCGAGTTGGCTGCCAACTTTGTGGCATTTTTTGCTGGCAAGATAACTCGCATAAGACAGGAATTGGATGATGCTTCTGTTGGTGAAGAACTTTCAGTTGTACTCCAACCCCGACACATTCCTAATAATGTCCTCTCATCCTTTCACTCAGTAGAGGTGGACATGATCTCGTCCTACATAAGAAACCTCAATAAAACATTTTGCCCGTTGGATCCCATAAATGTTTCCAAGCTACCAAGAGTCTATGATCACACAGTTGAGTTTATTTCCAAAATAATTAATAAGTGCTTCTCTGAAGGTAGCTTCCCACATTCTGAAAAGCATGCACTACTCCGACCTACTCTAAAGAAACCTGGACTTGATGTTGAGAACATGTTGAACTATCGTCCTGTCTCCAACCTGTCCTTCATATCAAAGATATTAGAGCGTGCAATACTTGACCAATTACAACCACTACTTCAGCAGAATGAAACTATCCCAATTTTTCAGTCTGCTTACCGACAGCATCATTCAACTGAAACAGCATTGATTAGAGTACATAATGATCTAGTTGAGAACATTTGCAATGGTGTGGCCTCACTATTGGTCTTGCTTGATCTCTCTGCGGCTTTTGACACAGTGGATCACGAGTTGTTATTGAGTGATCTTTATGATTGTGGTGTGCGTGACTCCGCTCTCTTGCTTCTTGGGTCGTACTTGTCAGGTAGATCCCAGAGTGTGATGGTAAATCAAGTGGTCTCGGACTCGACACCCCTGCAGTATGGTGTTCCGCAGGGATCAGTTTTGGGTCCTATCCTATTTATAATTTATATTAGCAGTTTGTCTCTTCTGCTTCGTGCACATAATGTCACCTTTCACTTTTATGCAGATGACACCCAGATTTATGTGAGAATCACAAATATAGTTGATATACGGAGTAAGATGGAATTGTTGATGTCTGATATCAAGAAGTGGATGAGAGCGAGAAAACTTAAACTAAATGATGGTAAAACTGATATTCTCATCATCCGAGGAAATAGAAGAGCTGATGATATGGTAGGTGCCCTCTCCATCAATGTGGGTGGATCTCAGCTGCGACCGGCCAACTCTGTTCGAAATCTGGGTGTATATGTGAACTCCCGATTAGATTTCAAAGAGCATGTAAACCAGATAGTTAAAAGTTGTTACTTGCACATCAGAAATCTCTATTTGGTGAAGCCGTTTATAACCAGACGTTGCCTCCTGACGTTGGTTCACTCATTGGTCTTCTCTCGTGTTGATTATTGCAATGCCCTGTTGGTGGGTCTTCCAAATTATATTTTGAAGAAAGTTCAGTCTGTTCTTAACAGGGCCGCAAGACTAATTTTTGGTGTTCCACCTAGAACTCCTACTACATCTCTTCACATAGAACTGCACTGGCTGCCAGTAAGAGCAAGAATAGAATTTAAGTTGTGTTTGGTGACTTTTAAGGTTCTCAAATTTGGTGAGCCTAGGTACCTTGCGGAGCTGCTCAGGCGCCCACCGGCACACCATGGTGTAGTTGTGCGTCATGACAATGACCCTTTTCGTCTTGATGAACCAAGGGCTTTCCAGCAGTCTTCTTTCTTTGAGAGGTCATTCTCCTACATGGCTCCGAGGTTGTATAACAGGTTGCCGCTGTCCATGAGACAACTGAGTTCTGTTGAATGCTTCAAGAGACAACTTAAGACTTTTCTCTTTGAGAGAAGCTATGATCTTGAGAGAGGTGTCATGACAGATGGCTATAGAGTTTAGGCTATTTTGCCACTGCTAGTGATTGTTAAATGTGTGTTGTATATGAGCCTTCTTTTGATGCATTGATTTTTGTTCTTTTTTCTTTCTCTTTTCGAGCGCTAGTGAATTCTTCGGAAAAATTGGCGCTTATGAGAAATAAGTAACATGCTTATTATTATTATTGTGTTCTTTTATTTCATAAATTTTATTTTAGTAAACGTTATTTCCACATAGTGATTTTGATAAGTTTGTTTACCTTTATCTTGTATCGTCCCAGTTTTGGTTTGTTTAGTTTGTAAGTTTTACATTTTAATTTGCAAGTCCTCCTACCATAATACTGTTGGTAATGATAAAATAAGATATTGGTGTAAATAATGGTGTTGACCCTAAAGCCGGTATCACACGAGAGCTTTTTTAGTCAACATTCGATGATCAACATTTTTCTGACAACATTTCTGGAATATTTGGCACTGGTATCGGAAACTAGACTGATGATACACGAGTTTAGGTAGCAGAACTATTTTAAATGTTGAACTCCTAAGCTGCCAGACCAGTGTTGAGGGAAAGGCGCTAATGTGATACCGGCATTACTGTACCGGTGATGCCTTGCTTATAGTGTAAAACTTGCAAAATAAACAAACCAAAACAGAGACGTCTATTGTATTTTATTCTAGCTATATTTTATTATAATGTAAAATTTACAAAATAAACAAACCAAAACAGAGACGACACAATATAGAGACAAAAAGATGGTCAAAAATCACTATGTGGAAATAACGCTTTAACAAAAATTGATTTTAAAATATAAGAACACAAAACAATTTTGTGCAATTTGAGAAGGATTGGTGGTAGTAAAAAGGGTTAAGTGAGATAGTTTGAAGCCTGCTAATTTGTGGACGCTCTTTTTAAATGGAATAATAAATTTTCTAATTGCCAGAATAATATTAACCCATGCAGTACCGGTGACGTCCTTTTCATTATATTTTGGCAACTCTAAAACGATTATATTCTGATTAAGAAGGACCTCTAGCAATAATAAGGCTTCAAGCTATCTCAACCAACCCTCTGAACTACAACAAATCCTTACTAAGCTGCATAATATCGTCAACATTTAGCTAAAATAAGAGATAACATACGTCGCTGGTACTCAAAGGGTGGCACCGGTAATGAAAGGTTTAGTGGAAGTCAATGCAAAGTGAGAGAGACGACAGGAACTACTGTACATATAAAAGACAAAGTTAATGTTCACAGCGTCGTAAAGACTTGAATGGATAATAATAATAATAATACAAATAATAATAATGTTTATTTAAGTTAGCAATTTACAATGTTGGTACATCATCATCATCATCTCCGACGCCTTGTTTCCCCCTGGAAACCCCCGCTAGAGGATGTCCATGACAGAAATGTCTCCAGGCTACTTTGTCAAGACATGCCTCCTTTGCCTGTGCCACAATGCTCCACTTTCTTTTCCCATACCATAGGTGGTCTTCCACTACTAGCGGTTCCACTCACCTGACTCCCATATGTCTTTCTTGGCATTCTGTCTTCATCCATTCTCTGAACATGACCATACCACCTCAAAGTACTTCTCTTTATACACTCAACCACACCACAATCAATGCCCAAAGCCTGCTCTTCCATTCCAAAGGACTTGTACACTTCCCTATTACTTGGCCCATCTAGCCTATTCATGCCAGCTGCCATTCCGAAAAAGCTCATCTCCACAGCTCTCAGTTTGGAGAGGTCCTCGACTCCTCATCACTTGCTGTCCTTGTCTCACTTCCATACGAGAGTGTTGGGAGCAGCACCCTGTTTCTCAGTGACTTTTTGACTTCCTGACTACGGTAACCATTCTTCCATTGAGAATACTATCAAGTTCTCCAATCACCTTTCTCTCTTGCATTTTACTCTCTTTTATCTCGCTCTCCATTTTACCATATTTGCATAGTACAGCTCCCAAATACTTGAAACTTTCAACCTCTTCCAGTACTTAATTTTTCATTTTTATTTTACAACTTTTCTCATTTTCTTTCTTGATTCTATATTTTTCCTTAAAATCTATGGTTTCATTCTTCTCTCAAACACCATTACCTTACATTTCCCTACATTGACCATTAACTTTCTCTTTTCACATACCCTGTCAAAGTCGGTGACCACTCTCTGAAGTTCTTCCGCATTTTCCGCCAACAGGACTGCATCGTCCGCATATAGGCATGTTAAAATCTTCCATGCTCTTCCCTCTGATTCCATTCTAGCTCCAATTCCCATTGATCCTGCCCTACATTCTCTAAATCACTCCATCCATGTACAGTATATATTGAACAACTAAACTCACATGACACATCCCTGTCTTACTCCTACATTGACCTCAAAACTTTCACTTAACTTATCTCCTACCTTCACATTTGCCATTGCATTCCTTTAAAAATATTTTTCTGCCATTAGCAACTTTCCTCCCACACTATATACTGTTAACACATCCCATAGACCTTCCCAGTCTACTTTATCGTAGGCTTTTTCCAAATCCATGAATGCTGCATAGAGTTTTCTGTTCTTGGCCAGATACTTCTCTACCAACAAACGCATTGAGGCTATCTGGTCAATGCAGCTCCTGCCCTTTCTGAAACCTCCCTGTTCCTCGCCTATTTTGTCATCCGTTATCTTCTGTAGTCTCTCTGTTACTACTCTTGCATGTACCTTTCCAGATATGCTAAGCAAACTAATTCCCCTATAACTCTTACACTCCTCTTTACTACCCTTCCCTTTGTACAAGGGTACTATCACTGCTTTTCTCCAGTCCTCTGGTACACTTTCCTTTTCCCATGCTAATTTACATAACCTATGCATTATGTCAACAGCTTCTTCTCCTCCATATCTCAGCATTTCACCTGGGATGTTATCTATTCCAGCTTTGCCCATTTTAAGTCTATTGATTGCTTCTTTTACATCTTCTCTGCTTATCTGGCTTTCATTTACCCTGTTTATTCTACCTCTCTCCATTCCTATGGATGAGATCTTTGCCTTCCCCCTACTCTTTACAGCTAAGCTACTAAAATGATCTTTCCATACTTTCACCACACCATCACCCTCTACCACTTCCCCATTCATGTCCCTCATCCTACCACCTGAGACACTCAGTCTTCTTCCCTCTGGCTTCTTTCACAGCTCTGTAGTATGTATAATCAACACATGTTTCAAATATGACATGTACGTATGTATAATCAACATATGTTTCAAATATGACATGTACGTATGTATAATCAACATATGTTTCAAATATGACATGTACCAGCTTTGCATAATTCCAACTAAGGATAGCCCAATAAGGCCGTTAGGCGTATTTCCATTGGGGATAAAATTATATCTACACAATAGCAAATAGGTTCATAATTTAATTTGTGTTGCACTCGATCTATTGACTATGACTAATTAAACCTTCTTGCAAAGACTTACCTCGCTCCATAAGATCTGCAGGAAACTACCGTACTGTAGTCTGCAGGTAATGAGAACACACCCTCACACACAAATGAATATTTCATTTTGTGACTCGATGGTCTGATTAAACTACTTATTACAGTAATACAAAATTGATGTACTCCAAGCGTATATTATCTTCTATCTTGGTAAATAGCCAAGTTTATAATCTTCCTCATTGCCCAAAATTCACAAGTGGTCAAATTTATGCGGTGATCTAAATATTAAGCAAAATTTATATAAATCTATCTACAGTACTCAGGCACATACCCCATTTTTTTTCTTCAGCTGGGGGTGGCCGACTCGAGACAGAGCCAGATATAAATACTAACCACAAAAAATAGTAGAGATTGATTAGTATCAAAATGTATGGTAATTGAAGTACAGTTGGGAACTGTTCCAAGCTAGACACTATCTATATTTAGCTATCATTGCTAAAACTAAGAAAAGCAGCAGCGACTAATTGAAAATGGCATCAATGTTTTTTTTTTAATCAAGATAATTTTCAATGAGATTTATTAACACTTTCTGTATTTGAGGATGTATTTGTTATTTCTTTATTATTATTTTGCTAAAGCGTTGTTTCCACATAGCGATTTTGATTAGTTGTTTTGTCTTTTTACTGTGTTCGTCCAAGTTTTGGTTTGTTTATTTTGCAAGTTTTACATTATAATTTGATCTGGCTATCAGGAGATGATTTTGTTTAGTTTAGAAGAGAATTTTGGAATATCAGAGGGATAATTGAGATATACTTTACCTCTTTGATTTTAAGAGGCCTTCCAAACCTGAATAAAATTGTCTAATGATATATTATTATGTTTTTTCCACCAACCAACTTCACCTCTAAACTTAATTAATGAGATCAACAAATACATGTGGCACCCCAAGGACTCGAACCTAGGATACTCACATTGAAATTCCGCGCACTTATGCATTACGCTATCAAGGGAGCCTGGGTAAAGTGGAAAAATGTCATAATATTGAAAGGAGTAATTGAAATGTTTCCTTACTCTATGTTTATATTATATATCTATATTTATTTATGATAAGTGTCCTGCTGCGTGTCTGCCACGGAGACCAAACTGAAAATTGTGTTTTGAGAGAGTTACCAGGTTCATTTAAACAGAGTATAGTATAGTATCTTCTGGGTGACCTAGATGTGTGTGAATTTGTGTTTTGTTTTTCTGTTGTGTTGTGTTGTCCGTGTTCGGGCTCTGTCTCGAGTCGGCCACCCGCAGACAAAAAAAAAAAAATGGGGAATGGGCCTGAACAAATAGATAGTATGCATTGTTGCCCAAATAAATGCAAGGTAAATGAACAGACAAAATGTATAGGCCTAGTGTGCTGAAAATCTTACTTATAAACTGTGTTATTTTATGTTATTATAACTTTCTGTTGACAGTCTTCATGTACTTCTAATTGACCACTTGCGAGTTTCAGAATATAAGGAAATTTGAGCCGTAAACGTCAATATAAAAAAGAAATGCAATAATAATGTAGGATTCTGATGGATAGAAGGCCTGATGAATTAAGTTTGTATGCATTTATAAAAGTACTATGATCATATTTTAGCTGGTAATCCTACTCCAACTTCCTTGTAGTCCGAAACTCGCAACTGGTTAACTGTCTGTAACTATAGTTGAGTCATTATATGTAGGCCAGAAATCTTGACCAATATCCTCTAAAATTAATAGAGTAATTAACTAATATTTCTACTATTTGGGATGAGGTCAACCAGGGAACAGGTGTGGAAATATACTCCCCATTTGCTGTAGCCCTTTTTGCGTTACAAAGGATAATTATGTGTCAAGATATTTTGCCTACTTGTAATGAATAGACTATAGTACTCTTTGTTTTGTATCATAGACATGTCGGGTTAATGTCCCTTTCTAAACGTCGCACAAAATGTCATGAAGTTTTTTGGCAAATTATTGATTTTGATTGCACAATGTTGCATACCTTTTTCAATGCCTTAATGCAGTTGTATTAATTAAAATGTAAAACTTTAAAACAAACTCAAAAGTTACTGTTCAAATCAATCTGGGTCCTATTCCTGGGTGACCAAGATGTGTGTAAATTTGTGTTTTATTTTTGCGTGTTCATTGTTTTCTGTTGTGTTGTCCCTATTTGGGCTCTGTCTTGAGCTGGCCACCCCTAGAAGAAAAAAACCCCACAGGAAAAATGGGGAATGGGCCTGAGTAAATACATACAGTAAATACATACAAAAGTGTAAGCTCATTGGAAAATATAGTCTTACCCACTTCAATTTTTTTTACAAAAGGGTAAGCTCATAAGCTCGCCTTCATACTACGGTATATATAAACATTATAATGTAAAACTTGCAAAATAAACAAACCAAAACAGGGACGACACAATATAAAGACAAAAGAACTTTCAAAATAACTAAAGTTTGAGCAAAAATCTCTATCACTCATGCACAGTACTTGGCCCATGTTCATATCATGACAACTGTATATTTTAACACGTAATTTCCCCCTACTACTACGCCCCTTGACGAGGCTGGGTGGCTTCGGGGCCAGCGACTGGGGCTTGATGGGGAAGAGACTGGGTTTTTCCCTTTCCCTCTCCCCTCGAGCTTTTGTCGTTGGCTTGACTAATTTTGTGTAGTTTTTGTATTCCTCTTTTAATGTGTTTCCCCTTCTGTTCTTATTCTGTCCCATTCGGTTGTCCTCGGGCAGCCTATATCACATGTCTCCCTGGCCTGGCTAGATAGTAGGCTCCTGACCTGATTTGTCTCTTCGGTTGCTGATGCGACCAAGTTGACTTGATTCCCCTCAGTATTGCATTTTTGTGCATCTCGCTGTGATTTGTTTCTACCTTAGTCCTGATCATTCATTATTGGCCCTTGATCACTTCTTGGTTGGTGCTGCAGTGTAGCAGTTCTTTCCTCATCCTTCGGCCCTGCCCTATAAGAGCTCTGCTGTGGAGCTCATGTGGTCCGGTTGAACTGATGAAATGGCGAGAAATGTCTGCGTGTCTTCGCCTTCCTAGTTTTGTTCACCTCTTGCTCTTCCCTATCTATCTTGACTTGATTAGTTGTCCATCTTGATCTAATCTTTCGAGCCAGCCCTATGAGAGTTCTTTTTGTGGAACTCAGTGGTCTGATTAAACTAATTTTATATAAAAAAAAAAAACGTAATCTATTAATCTAACTCTACTATTTCCGTGGGACCTAAATTTATTAATCTAATTATACTATTTCCGTGTGAACTATATATATTGATCGGAGTCTTACTTTTTCTGTTTTTTTTTTTTTTTTTCATATTAATGGATATAATGTACTAATTGGACCCTGTGTACAAATGTACTGTTGTACCCTAGGTGATATGTAGTCCTTATGTTGGGTTAAATGGAGTCATTATATTTGCAAGAGGAATGAAAGAAACTGAGGGCCATTTTTTTTTTTTTTTTTTCATAGCCTACATATTTTCTGTTTTTGTTCAGTACATGTCTCCCTCGATTTACGATTGGGTTACGTTCCTGAAAACCCCGATCTTAAATACAAAAATTGTATAGCGAACGCTAAAATTAATGGGGTAAATGGGGAAGCGTTCTCGGACCAGCCAAAACACAAACACCTAGAAACCTCTAATAATATCGTAAATCGGGGCATCGTATAGTAAGGGAAATCTGTAAATACAAAAACAATAAATATTAGTTAAAGCTGGTGGTTTGCATTATGATAAGCACCAGGCCTCCACATCAGAGGATTCAATAGCGCTCATATTATGTCTAAGCAGGTATTATTCTTGTTATGGACTATAATTATAACGAATATGATACTATGCCAGGAATCTTCGCCCCCTAGCCTATTATAATTAACAGAATGATTTTTCTAACATTTAGGAAGAGTCAACCAGGTAGAGAGTTATAGTCTGTCTGCTCTAGCCCCTTTTGAATTTTGGCTTAGTTACAGTGAACAGACTGACTAAAACTATAAAATGAATTTATGAATCCCAAATTTGTTTTGTAAGTTTTAAACTGAAAACTTGTCTGAAGAAATTGTCCCTATGTGTGTATTTTGATAGTTAAGTTTTATCTAGATGTATGTGTTTGTGTTTTGTTTTTGTGTTTTTTATTGTGTTGTGTTGTCCCTGTTCGGGCTGTCTCGAGTCGGCCACCCCCAGCTAAAAAAAAATAAAAATAAAATAATAATAATAATAAATGCAATATAATGACATGGGGTATGTGCCAGAGTATATAGATAGATAGATAGAAGTTTTATCTGGAAGTGAATATAATTACATTGTTATAACTAGGCTTTAATGGCTGCTTTCTCGTAGTTTTGACATTGCAAAAAAATAAAGCCTATCTATTTTTATGCTATGTTTTTATTTCCCCATATATCAATTCACATTACATAAATACATACTCTTTAAGACAGTGATCCTTAAAAGCATGTCAGTGGCTGAAATTTACTTTTCCCTTTGTGTATTATCTAGTATAAGACAGAGGCCATAGACAATATTTCACTAAATTCATCAGGGGGACCGGACAACATTCCCGCAATTCTATTGAAGAAATGCAAGGACTCCCTGGCAACACCTATCTATATGATATGGAGAAGATCCCTTGACTCTGGAGCTATCCCAGCACAGCTAAAGGAAGGAATGGTCACCTCAATATTCAAAGGCGGATCACGAGGGTTACCATCAAACTACAGACCTGTTGTTCTTACTTCGCATATTATCAAGATATTTGAGAGAGTCATCAAGAAGCGTATTGTCGAGCACATGGACATCACAGAGCAATTCAACTCCGGACAACATGGTTTTCGGAGATGGAGGTCCTGTCTGTCACAACTGCTCGACCACTATGCAAATATCTTGGATGATGTAAAGAATGGCAGAAATGTGGATGTGGTGTACCTCGATTTTGCCAAGGCCTTTGACAAAGTCGATCATGGGGTGCTCCTACATAAACTGAAAAAGATGGGAATTTGTGGGAAACTTGGAATTTGGATACACCAGTTCCTAACAGGGCGGAGACAGACCGTAGTAGTTGATGGCGCTCGCTCTGAAGGCTCAGAAGTTATCAGCGGAGTCCCACAGGGATCAGTGCTCGGCCCACTCCTATTCCTCATAATGATAGGAGATATAAATCAACAAGTGGAATTCTCCCGAGTAACATCTTTTGCTGACGACACCAGAATAAGCCATTCCATAAACACCAAGGATGATGCAGAAAACCTACAGAAGGACCTGGAGAAAATTTATAGCTGGGCAGAAGAAAACAACATGAAATTCAACAGCAGAAAATTTGAACTCAAGATATGGCACAAATGAGCACCTTAAAGAATATGAATATAAAGTGGGCGACCACCAGCTTGAAGACAAAGAATCGCTCAGAGACCTGGGAGTAAGTATGAACAACGACTGCACCTTCAGTGAGCACATCCATCAAGCAGCCAGGTCAGCTCGACAGATGACTGGGTGGATTCTTCGAACATTTCTGACCAGAAACCCAGAACACCTACCCCTTTGGAAATCACTTGTAGTCTCTAAAATGGAGTACGCATGTCAGCTGTGGTCTCCCTATAAAGTTAAAGAGATACAGGAGTTAAAACAAGTACAAAGGGTGTTCACTAGAAAAATATCCAGAGACTCCTTGAACTACTGGGAGAGACTGAAACACCTAAAGTTGTACTCCCTACAAAGACGACGGGAGCGCTACATTGTGATCTACACCTGGAAGATCCTTGAGGGCACAGTACCAAACCCATTGCCAAGAGAAGGGGAAGGCATCAAGAGCCAAAGCCACCCCAGGTTTGGCAGAACCTGCACAAGAAGGTCGTTAAACTGTGTCTCTCAAAGGCTCAAGACCATCCAGGCAGAAAGCTTCAGTAACACTGGACCCAGGCTCTTCAACTGTCTCCCTAGACCAGTTAGAGACATGACTGGGTGCAGTACAGAAGCGTTCAAGCAGAGGCTAGATGGAATCCTGGAGCACATACCAGATGAGCCTCCTATACCACACGGCCCGACCAACAGAGGAGCTGGGTCAAACTCGATCATTGACCAAATCCAGTACCTCAAGATCGAGAGGATGTGTGGAAGCGGCGGATCCCCAGATCGACCGTGGTGATTTCACCTAAACACCTACAAAGTAACAAAGTAAAGTATTACTACTGTATTGTAAAAGTTTAAAATGGTGGCACGCATTGATCTATATACAAGAAGGTGTGGCTTGTAACTCTATCCAGGGTAGTGATGCTTGTGTAGTGCTGCGAGAGACAGAATAAGTAGTAAACATACATCAAATTTTAAGACTGAGTGCTTCACATATACGTGCAGTTTTAGTCGCTTGTCCTAATGGCGGCGTTCCATGCAACCCTGTTAAGGGCTGCATCACTAGTCAAGTTTTTGTATTCGAGATCGGCACGTATAGTCCGATCCCAGGTCTTCCTTGGTGCAGCTCCCTCCTCAATCACAGACCTGCATCTTTTCACTCAATTTTGGTCATCCATTCTCTCCACATGCCCCTACCATCCCAGTCTACTTGTACGCATCTCCTCGCTAATACTCTTTATACCTAAGCGTCTCGGCTCATCGTTTGTTATTCTATCCTGCAGTTTGGCCCCATACATCCATCTCACCATTCTCATCTCATTACGTTCCATTCTGTTGACATCCTCTACTTTAACGGCCCATGTCTCTGAGGCATACATCATTGCACTTCTAACACATGAGGCATACACCTTTCCCTTCAGGGGGAGAGGCATTCTTTTCATGGTCAGAATTGGCAGCAGTTCTCTGAACTTCCCAAAGCCACATCTAATTCTAGCGACAGTGGCAGCCTTGGCCCCACCACCAGCAGAGATGGTATCTCCTAGGTAACAAAACTTGTCCACCAGCTCCAATGACTCATTTCCAAAGTTCACAGCCACAGGATCATCATTTAACACAAGCTTGCCCTTGCACACTACGCACTCAAATTCTCGATTTCTGACTTATCCTTCGGCAGGGGTTCTTTTATTCTACTACAGCGCTTACTTCCATGGTGCACCCAATATCGACAGACGCTACACCGAATCAAATTAGCGCCCACACCCTTTCCACACACTGCACATGGGTATGCACCGCTCTTTTCCACATTGCCTCGTCTCAATGTACAATGCATAACCTTGATTTTGTTAATATTGACTCTTAAACCCTTGCTCGCCATGCCCTCTCTCAATCTTCTGAATTTGGCCTCGGCATCTTGCACATTGTCAGCTATTAGGACTAAATCGTCTGCATAAAACAGTTCCCACGGGAGTCCGGATCTAAAATCTCTAGACAGTGCCTCCAGGACTATAATATAGAGGAGGGGGCTTAACACTTAACCCTGACGAACTCCAACACAGACTGTGAACTCCTCACTCAGTACACCTTTCACCCTCACCGTAGTTCGCGAATCCTCATACATCTTCATTATCACACGCACCAGCCACTCTTCCACACCAAGTTTCCTCATAGCCCACTGCACAACATCTCTAGGCACACTGTCGAAGTCCTTCTCCAGGTCTACAAACACAAAGTAAAGATCCCTACCTTTTAATAAGTATCTTTCCTGTATCTGCCTGACTATGAAGATAGCATTGGTTGTTGTTGTTCCCTAGGCTGCCTGGCCGAACAGCCCCGAGTCCTTAAGGAAGGCCATGGCCATGGTTGGGCTTTCCCACAGAGCTCTCAAAGAGTGTAAATTGTGTAGTTGGCGTAAGTGGTTGTGTGAAATGCAGTCTTCTATGATGTGTTTATAATGGTATGGGGTGCTGTGTTACAACCCGGGCAGGTGTCGCCGACTGAGTCATCCAGTCTCTTCTGATAGCTCTGAAGAGCTGGATGGTGCCCGCATCTCAGCCTGGCCGGGTGGACTCTGTCCTCGCGAGGAAGGGAGGATTCTGAAGGATGGATTTCGGGAGGTCGTGCTTGCAGCTGCGTGTTGTCTATGAGTGAGTGGATGGAACGGCGAGTGATATGAGTATGGATGTGCTTCCGGAAGTTGGTTTGGGGTGGGCAGGGAGGGAGAGAAGACAGTATTTGTGTGTGATAGCGTGTGCTGGGTGTTGTTTTGATATTTCTTGGTGTGTTGCCATGTAGTGTAGTGGGTGGTGTTGATTCGTGGAGGCTGCTGCCAGGAATTGAGTGCCTCTCATGTCTAGATGATCTTTGACTTTGAGGACTTTGGTTTCTTGATGTAGGTGATCTGTGGGTGTAGTAGCTGTGCATCCTGTGATGATTTTCAGGTCTTTATTTTGAATAGTCTGTAAGGTCTTATGGTGTGTTTCAGCTAGGTTAGAAGCCCAGGCCGGGCTTGCGTATTCCATAACTGATCTTATGTATTGTTTGTAGACTGTGATGGTGGTTTCTTTGTTGCGTCCAAATTTCGTGTGGGCAAGTGATCTGAGGGCGTTAAGTCTGGGTGTCGGTTTCTTTTTCGTGTTTGAGGTGTGCTGTTTGAATGTCATTTGGGTATCGTATGTTACCCCTAGGATTTTGTGTGTGTGTGTGTGTGTGTTAGGGGTGTATTGTTTATGTTGAGTCCCGGGACGTAATCGTGCTCTCCTGTCCAGCTTGTGAGGAGGGTTGCAGTGGATTTAGCTGGGGCTAAATTGAGTCTGTTTGTAGTGCACCATTCATGTAATGTGTCGAGATAGTCTTGAAGGAGTCTTGTTGCTGTGTCTAGGTTTTGGTGCGTGCTTGTGAGTGTTATGTCGTCTGCGTAGGAGGCTATGGTTATTTGGGGTGAATTTGGTGTATTTATATCATGCATGTACAGATTGAAGAGTGCGGGCGACAGGACGGATCCTTGCGGGACTCCGTTTGGGAAATTTCTAATGCTAGATGACTGACCGGCAAAAGATACGTGTGCACATCTGCCTGCTAAGAAGTTGGCCAGCCATCTTTTTGTGTTGTTGTGCATGTTTGTGTTGTAGATTTTGTTGTTAGGTTGTGGCGGGGGATGGCATCGAAGGCTTTACTAATGTCGAGTGTGGCAAGTACTGATCTGTGTGGTGGTCTAGCTGAGTTGATGCCGTCAAAAGCTCTTTCTGTAAGAAGAGTGTTTGTGGAGTGCAATGGCCTGAAGCCGTGTTGTGTTGGAGAAAGGGGTAAGTCAGGTGTCATCAGTTGTAGTACAAGGTGCTCTATGACTTTGGAGGGGGTGCAAAGGAGTGTGATAGGGCGGTGTGAGGAGGGTAGCGTGGGGTCTTTGTTAGGTTTGGGGAATGTGATGATGATACCATGCTTCCAGATGTCTGGTATTGTGTTGTGTGAGTAGCTGTAGTTTGATATGTTAGTGAGTGCTTGTATGCCTTGTGGTCTGAGGTGTATGTTGCTTATGTTGTCTAGGCCACAGGCGGGTGAGAGCTTGAGATTGTTGATGATATGCTTTGTCTGGTTGTTGGTGAAGGGTGTATAGTCAGGGTCTGTGGGGAATTGTCTTTTTCGTCGGATGACGCGTCGGTTGTCTTTGTGGGATTTTAGGTGACTGACATGAGAGAAGTGATTGATGAGAGTGTTTGCTAGTTGTTTACGTGAAGGAGGAAAGTCTGTTGTTGTAATTGCAGCATGTGATTGTGTTGTGTTGCTGTTGGAAAGTGTGATGCTGTTTAGTGTTTTATAGAGTTTTTTGGGGTTTGTTTTGTGATCGAGTGTTTGTAGGAAGTTATTCCAATTTAGTGTTTGTTGTTCTTCTATTTTGTTGTTAATCTGGTTGTTGAGTGCTTGAATTTGTTGATTGATGTCTTGTGTGTGGGGTGCTGGGGAGTGTTTCAGTGTGTCGCGTTGTATGATGAGGTTTTGAATTTCTGGTGAGAAGTTGGGGTTGTGTTTTTTTATGTTACCTCTTGGAATGTGTTTCTTGTCGGCGTTTTGGATAGTCGTGTTGAATGTGTGTACAGCATTGTTGATGTTAGTGATGGGTGTACTGTTTAAGGTTTTAAAGTGTTGTTCTGTCTCATTTGTGAAAGCTTCCCAGTTAGCTCTTTTATAGTTAGTGTAAGTGTGTCTGTGGCTAGCTGGGGTGAGTCTTGTTTTGGTGGTGATAATGATCGGGAGGTGGTCTGAGCCTAAGGTTCTGACCACCCTCCAGGATGTTGTGGGGGCGAGTTCAGGGGAGCAAAAGTTTGGGCTCTTGTACTTGTAGCCGAGAAATGCCAGTCTGGAGAGACTCTATGCTCTTCACCCTTTAGAATCTAGATCCTTACAGCCAGGTCAGCCACAAGGCCCAGGGTGCAACATTGCTACCAAAGCTGCCATTAGGCAACTTATAAGATGTTTTTAGTGGGACCGCATGTCCTTGATGCCCCCAAACAGTTATTGGCAATGGGTCTAGCCTATGCTCAAACGAGTAGGACCCTATATAGGGCAGGTAAACCTAGAGAGGATGGCGCAGTGAGAGAAGGGATTACACTCATCTGCCGCTCGAAACCGTTGGAGAAAATAGAAACCCTCTTTCGCTATCTGTGCCGTTGATGGAACCCCCTCGTGACTGGTTGATGAGACATGTCACTTGATGGGAATGCTGATCATTCACATTCTGTGGCCAATGTGTTGGTCAGAAAATGCATCTTTGCTGGAAAGTTTATTGGGTCAGTGATCAGTTAACATTTTTCAGCACCACTTCAAGGTGGTTGACAATATAGCCCGGGGTGCCACTAAGGAAATGTGACCCTGTACAGTAGTTTGGAGCACTGCACTACTCCCAACAATATTTTATGATCTCTGGAGGTGGTAATGTGGTACTGGAGTTAGGGATTCCCACATAACTGCTGTGCTGCAGTTGGGGATTACCCTCTCTTATTTCCACAACCTTCTTTGGGTGACTATGGTTCAAACGTGCATGCATGTATCTAAGTTTTTAGATTATTTATGTATGTATATTGTATTTTCTTGTGGATTTGAACAGATCCTCTGTTAATGTGTGTTATTTGCCTTATTAATTTAGAAGTAGTTTTTTGTCTTGGTAATCATCTATGGAAGGGTTACATTTACTGCTTAGATTGTATCAAGGCTGACATATAGTTGATGATTTATTGAAATCATGTGTATGTATGTAACAATTATCTTATTATAGTACAGTCAAGTATCAGAAAGCCGAACACTAAAGTTTATACCTCTAATACCACAGCATGCTGCCCTAGAACAGCACTCTGCAGGTCCCCCAATGAATTGAACTGAACATAACTCAAAATGTCCATTTGACATTTTTCTACCGAAAAATTTACAAATATATCTTGAAGGGGGATCCTGGGTTTATTTATTTATTTATATATATATATTTTTTTTTTTTTTTTTTTATTTTTAAAGTTTGATGGAGTTCTAGGGAGGAAACTTGAAAAAAGATAAAATCGACCAAAATATGAGCCTTAAATGGCTGTAACATTATTGGTGCTCATGACAATTTTTTTTTTTTTTTTTTTTTTTTTTTTTCTATGTGATTGAGGGAGGCAAAAGGCATTACTGCCTATAGCGAGTGCCTCCCCCATAGTTGAAAGAGTGACAGGGCCAAAATCAAGGGACGTTCGAGCCAAAATGCCTGGACACACGGAGTTTGAAGCAATTTAAGTCATAGGAAGAGGGAAAGACTGATTCTGGGAGAGAGTTCCAGAGCTCAGCTGTTGAGTAGAAGAAAGTTTGAGAGTAACGTTTCACTCTTGGGTTGGAGAGTTGCACAGAGTAGGGGTGGGATTGAGTTGCAAGACGGGTACCACGTGCCCTACGTAAAGGAGGGGGTATGCACTGGGATAGCTCTGAGGAACACTGATTATTATAGTAGCGATAGAATAGCGAGAGAGATGCAACATTGCGGCGGAGAGAGAGAGATTGCAGAGAGTTGGTGAGTGGACGGGAGTTAATGATACGAAAGGCCTTCCTATCAACTTTGTCTAGGAGAGCGGTGTGAGAGGAACCTCCCCACACATGTGAACAATACTCAATACAAGGGCGCACTATGCCCCTGTACAGAGCAAGAAGCTGTGCTGGGGAAAAGAACCCCCTAAGGCGGTTGAGCACACCCAGCTTCTGGGAGGCTGCCTTAGCAAGACTGGTAATATGGTCCTTCCAAATGAGAGCAGAAGAAAAAGAGACACCAAGAATATTGAGAGAAGATGAAGGGTTGATTTTTGTATTGTTGAAGAATAAGGGATAGTCCGCTGGGAGATCCTGACGGGTAGATAGATGGAGAAATTGGGTTTTGGAGGCATTAAAGTTAACAAGGTTTTCTCTGCCCCAATTGGAAATAGTATTTAGATCAGAATTTAAGAGTTCTATGGCTTCATTACGTTTATCGTTGAGGAATTGCTGGCTGGGGCGTTCTGAAAAACTAATGGAGTAGTGTAAGGTTGAGTCGTCTGTGTATGAATGGATGGGAATTAAGGTACAGTTAAGGAGATCATTTATAAAAATTAGAAAGAGAATAGGAGATAGGACAGAGCCCTGAGGAACACCGGAGTTTATAGGGTGAGGAAGTGAACTATGGCCGTCCACAACCGCGGCTATGGAACGGCCAGAAAGGAAATTAGAGACAAAGGCACAGATGGAGGGATAGAAACCGAAGGAGGGTAGTTTAGAAATTAAAGATTTATGCCAGACTCTATCGAAGGCTTTCGATATGTCTAGTGCAATAGAAAAAGTCTCACCGAAGTCCCGAAAGGAGGATGACCAAGAGTTAGTAAGATATGAAAGAAGATCACCAGTAGAGCGACCCTTAAGGAAGCCATACTGGCGATCTGAGAGCAGATTATGAGAAGAGAAATGCTTAAGAAATTTGGAAGCAAGAATAGTTTCAAAAACTTTAGAAAGACAAGAGATGAGAGCAATTGGACGATAGTTGGAGGGTTGAGAGCAGTCACCCTTCTTTGGGACAGGTTGAATGTGAGCAAACTTCCAGCATGAAGGGAAGACGTTAGAGGATAGACAGAGACGAAAGAGTTTGCCTAGGCAGGGAGTCAGCACGGAAGCACAGTTTTTGAGAACAACAGGAGGAACACCGTCCGGACCGTACGCCTTATTAGTGTTAAGCCCAGAGAGGGTAGAAAGTACATCTTTAGAAGAGATTAGGATATTAGGCATAAGTAAGAGAGAGGAGGGCGGAGAGGGAGGAATAGCACCGGAATCATCCAAGGTGGAGTTTCTAGCAAAAGTTTGCGCGAAGAGTTTAGCTTTGTCAGAGGAAGAAGTGATGGTAGTGCCATCAGAGTGGGAAAGGGGAGGGAAAGACGAGGAAGAGAAATTGTTGGAGAGGTTTTTGGCTAGATGCCAGAAAGCTTGGGAAGAGCTAGAGTTGGATAATTCAGTGCATTTATTATTGATGAAAGAGTGTTTGGCAAGTCGAAGAACAGATTTGGCTTGATTCCGGGCAGAAACATAAGAAGAATGAGAGTCTTGAGTTTTAAGGCGTCGGTACCGTTTGAATGCTTCCTCCTTATTGCGGACAGCAGTAGAACAGGCGTGAGTAAACCAAGATTTTTTAGCATTAGTCTGAGAGAAAGAGAATGGAATGTATGCTTCCATGCCCGATAGGATTACCTCGGTAATGCGTTCAGCACTCTCCGAGGGTCCCCGGCCACGGAAGCAGAAATCATTCCATGGGAAATCAAAGAAGTACTGCCGGAGAGCCTCCCAGTCGGCAGCGCCAAAGTGCCACAAGCGCCGCCGGCTAGGAGGATCAGGTGGCCGTACTGGAGAGATAGGACAGGTGACAGAGATAAGTTTATGGTCGGAGGAGCCCAGAGGAGAGAAAAGATCGACAGTATAAGAAGAAGGGTTAGAAGTTAGAAACAAGTCAAGAATGTTGGGCCGATCTCCGATGCGATCCGGGATACGGGTGGGTTGCTGAACTAACTGCTCTAGGTCATTTATGATAGAGAAGACGTAGGCTTGTTCACCAGGTGGATCAGTAGTGTGAGAGGAGAGCCATTGGCGGTGGTGAACGTTGAAATCTCCTAAGATGGAGATTTCTGAGAAAGGAGAAATGGATAGAATGTGTTCCACTGTAGAGTTTAGATAGTCAAAGAATTTGGGAAAGTTGGTAGAGTTAGGGGAAAGATAGACAGCACAGAAATATTTAGTAAGAGAATGACAGGAAAGTTTGAGCCATAAAGTTGAGAATTCAGTGGAGTCGAAATCGGGAACATGAGAGCAAGTGAGTTTGTTGTGCACATATGCACAACATCCGCCTTTGGCTTTGAAACTAGGATAGAGAAAGTAGGAGGATACAGAGAAGGGGCTGCTGGATGTTGCTACAGACACCTGAGTTTCGGTGAGGAAGAGAAGATCAGGTTTGTAGGAGGAGAGATGGTGCTCAACAGAGTGAGAGTTAGAGGAAAGTGCACGAATGTTGCAGAAATTAATAGAAAGAGTAACAGGCCGAGGTCCAGGTAATTGTGTGGGGTCGTCGGGGGATGGTCGGTTGGGTGTGGGGGCATTTATGGTCCCCCCCCCCCTGGGGACTCCGAGGCTGGGCTGGAATTCATAATTTTTTTTTTTTTTTTAATTTTGGTGTGGAGGAATGAAGTGTGGTGTGCATGTTTAGTGTAGTGAAGTGGATAGGAGGAGGAGGTGTTTGAGAGAGCTAGCTGGATTGCTCTCTGTGTAAATGAGGCACAAAGAAAATCAGTAAGAGAGGCCAAGCAAGTGAAACAGGAGTTCCAGCGACTCTTTATCACATGCCTATAACCTCACCTGGGTCTAGCCCTGATCGATTGGTGCCTACAATCTCCCCACAGTTGGCCACATTAATTATTTGTATGCACTCCATAATGTATGGAAGGACAATTAGTAGGATTGAATTAAGGGTGCATTTTCTTAAAGGGAGACGGTCGTTTTTCTTGTCCCCTTTCTCCCTCATATTTAGTCTCTTTATGTTTTAAATATTTAGACGTTCAGCCCATTTGTTTGGCGATTTTAAGACCTTTCGTCCCATTTCGTTATACATTTTAAGACCTATCGTGCCACTTAGGTGTCGATTTTTCCTGGCGAGCGAAAGCGAGCCTGTAATTGTAAGAGGAATCGGCCTTCGGCCGGGACATTTTTCTACCGAAAAATTTAAAAATTTAACTTGAGGGGATGTTTTTCTAAGTTTGAGGGATGTCTAGCGAGGAAACTAAGAATTTATGAATGAATGAATTTATAGGCCAAAAAAAAAAAAAAAAACAGTCCTACGCACTACAGGTAGTGTCAGCGAAGGGGACGAAACAATTTCCCGCCAGCCAAGGAAAACAAAAAACATATAATAATACAAAAATAAGCCATCTTAGCCGTCTATGAGTTAATAAGGTAGGCAAGATGTCTATAATGAGGTATATAAGATTATTACAGTAACTTTAGACGATTTTATTCAGTTTTAAAATGGCCTCCAGCAATGAACAGGCTTCAAATTATCTCACTTAACCCTTTTTAATACCCCAGATCCTTCTTAAACTGCACAAAATCGTCTCAATATAGCTTGAATAAAATGAAAAAGACGTCGCCGGTAGAGAAGGAGTTAATAAGGTATACAAAATGTCTATAATAAGGTATAGCAAATGGCGTCTACAGGAATAGTTTATAATTCCCCCGCTAGATGGCACAAGTAGTAAGCTGTCAACATTGAAGCAGACGATATCAAATGGTAGTGAATAAGATCAAATTACTCAACATTTGGACCACTTCCTGTATACCCTAGGCTGCTATAAGGTATATATAGTATGAACCATAGCTCATCATAGACAATCGTGGCACTGATGATATGCTGAAATAAAGCCTCAAATAAGCTTTTACAACTCTACTGGCATCCAAAGACTCACTGACGCATGCGCAGACGATTATTTAGTCTGACGCCATTTTGGGGACAAACACGTACAGTTGTCCATACGTTAGGTTGTTATGTAGCTACTTCTAACCCGTTTGGCGTGTTTTAACCCTTTCTACCCCATGACGTCTTTTTTAACTTTCATTCTGGCTAAAGTTAAACGATTTTATACTGTTTCAAGAGGACCTATGTTATTCAAAGGGTTTATTGAGATCGTATTTAGCCATTTGAGTCATAGAGGTAGATTATATACTAAAAAAAATCGTCGTCGTAACCAGAAGATGATGAAAATGACGTAATAGTGGTGAAGGGGTTAATAGTTTATTCTGTTATTATGCGATGTTCTGCTATCTAGGGAGATATATTGGAATCAAATGGGTAAGACGTATTTCCTGGTGGACTCTTCCCAAATGATAGATACGTCAGCCCCATTGTTTTCCTTCATATCGAGTTATAAGATGTTAACCCATTCTGTACCAGTGACGTCCTTTTCATTACATTCTGGACACTATTAGACGCTTATATTCAGCTAGGGAAGGACGTATACCCATTAAAATCCTACAGACTATCTCAACCAACCATCTTAACTACCACAGATCCTTCCTAGCTGCACAAAATCGTCTAATGATAGCAAAATAAACTGTCAAACTGCGGCATAACAATCAAGGGCTTATAGGTAGCGCCAGCGAACTTGACAATCATTTTGACCCCTTAACACTATCTGGTGCAACGTCTCGGGGGTTAGTATGGAATTGTTTAATTATTATTGAGGGTTTTAATTGATTTGGACATTTTCGAACAATGTGTATTTAGTTAACACTTACACTTTGAAAAACGCCTCTCCTAACCCCCTACAAAATAAAAAACGTTCCCCAGACCCCCTTCAAGCTAAATATGTAAATATTTTGATAGAAAAATTTCTCGGCCAAAGGCCGATTTCTCACAAATTGCAGGCTCGCTATCGCTCGCCCAGGAAAAATCGACACCTTATTGGGTTGAAGCATCATATAATCGCCAAACTAATGAGGTGAAACGTCTTAAAATATCCAAGTTAATGGAGTAAATCAGGGAGGGTCCTAATTGGCCCGCCCTGCACCTAATGGGGTTAACCCTTCTGTACCAGCGACGTCTGCTATAGTATATTCTAGCTATATTTAGACGATTTTGTGCAGCTTAGGAAGGATCTGTGGTAGTTAAGATGGTTGGTTGAGATAGTCTGTAGGATTGTAATGGGTATACGTCCTTCCCTAGCTGAATATAAACGTCTAATAGTTTCCAGAATGTAATGAAAAGGACGTCACTGGTACAGAATGGGTTAACATCTTATAACTCGATGTGAAGGAAAGCAATGGGGCTGACGTATCTATCATTTGGGAAGAGTCCACCAGGAAATAGGTGTGGATACTTACAGTTAGTTTGCACTAGGCCCTTTTGAGTTACAGAGAGGTCAGGGATAGATATTATTGTCAAGATCGTTGTCGCTACCCATAGTATTGTTTTTCTCAGTATACTGTATAGTGTGTGTCTTTGTAGGAATGGGAAAAACTGAAATAGAATTATGGGGAGTTTTTAAGTCGTTCGTCCTATTAGTTTGTCTATTTTATGACCTTTCGTCCCATTTCTTTATCAATATCAAGACCTTTCGTGCCATTTAGATGTCGATTTTTTCCTGGCGAGCGATAGCGAGCTTTTACTTTTGGAGAAAGCCGCCTTCGGCCGAGACGTTTTTTACCGAAAAAATTACAAATTTATTCTTACAGCCTGAAACTCGCAAGTGGTCAATTAACAATTCATTTCGCCACACATGTCCCTTCGTAATAGCTGAGTATTTAAGGGAGCCCACCTCACGTTTTTTTCTTTCTCTCCCTCTCTCTTTGGCTTGTATCCATTCGGCTCCATTCAGCCTACTGTTTGAAGACGTTTACCCCCATCCAGGTGTCAATATGTTCCTGGCGATCGGTAGCGAGCCAGCATATATATATTTTTGTTTGGACAGCAAGCTAAATTTGTACATTTTTAGATAGAAAAAAGTCTCCGGCGAAGACTGATTCCTCCATACAATGCTGGCTCGCTATCGCTCGCCAGGAAGAAATCAACTCCTGGATGGGGATAAACGTCTTAAAACAGTTGGCTGAATGGAGCCGAATGGATAAAATCCTGGGAAAGAGAGCAAAGGAGAGAAAAAATATAAAAAGCAGGTAACCCTCCTTAAGTTGAGGACATGACAATTTACCATCAGCTGGGGGGGGGGGGGGATATATTGCCTATTTATAGCTATACACTGTTCCAAATAAGTAGACCATCAACACTCTCGACCAATGACCTTTAAGAGAGACATCTCTCAAAAGGCTCGGCCTTATTTTTTTGTTTATTATTATATATTTTTGTTTTTAATAAATAATTTGTAAACAAAATTGTATTGTATACTAAAGGCTAAATAAAAAGATTTCAATTCAATTCAATTCAATTCAATTCAATTCAATTCAATTCTATAACTCACAGACGACTACAGTAATCCAGCTAATATTTCTACCATTTGGGAAGCGTCAGCCAGGGAATAGTTGTGGAAATTTACAGCCCATTTTCTCTAGCATTTTTTTTTATTTCTAGAGGCTAGGGTTCACGATTTCTTATTTGGAACAGGTTATAATCAAATCAGCCTCTCGTTGCTCGATTAGCCTAACCCCTTCTATACCAGCGACGTTTTTTAAATTTTATTCTAGCTATATTTGGAGGACTTTGTGACTGCACAAAGTCCTCTAAATATATTAAGAAGGTTCTGTTGTTGTAAAAAAGGTTAATTATGTTCTCTCCACTAACCAACTTTACTCCTAAACTCGATCGATTAATGAAATTAATGAATTTAAGTGAGCTTGTTTGAAGCCTGTTCATTGTTGGAGGCCCTTTTTAAACTGAATGAAATCGTCTGATAGCAGTCAGAATAAAGTTAGAACGACGGCACCAGTACAGAAGGGGTTAACCACTTTTTGACAGTTTATTATGTCTATCATTAGACGACTTTATCCAGCTAGAGGTCTAGGGAGCTTTCCCTTTGTCTGCTTCATACACTTAGGAAAAAAAAGGACGAAGTGGGTGGAGTCTAGTGACAAAAAGAGTGTCGTGGTCTTTACTGTTGTCACCAAATCCGCCCACTTCCTCCAGAGTGGGTGGAGACTGGTGACATAAGGGGTGTCATTATGTGTCACCAAACTCCGCCCACTTCCTCCAGAGTAGGTGAAGACTGATGACTAAGGGGTGTCATTATGTCTCACCAAACTCCGCCCACTTCCTCCAGAGTGGGTGGAGACTGGTGACGTAAGGGGTGTCATTATGTGTCACCAAACTCCGCCCACTTCCTCCAGAGTGGGTGGAGACTGGTGACGTAAGGGGTGTCATTATGTGTCACCAAACTCCGCCCATTTCCTCCAGAGTGGGTGGAGACTAGTGATGTAAGTGGTGTCATTATGTGTCACCAAACTCCGCCCACTTCCTCCAGAGTGGGTGGAGACTGGTGACGTAAGGGGTGTCATTATGTATCACCAAACTCCGCCCACTTCCTCCAGAGGGGGTGGAGACTGGTGACATAAGGGGTGTCATTATGTGTCACCAAACTCAGCCCACTTCCTCCAGAGTGGGTGGAGACTGGTGATGTAAGGGGTGTCATTATGTGTCACCAAACTCCGCCCACTTCCTCCAGAGTGGGTGGAGACTGGTGATGTAAGGGGTGTCATTATGTGTCACCAAACTCCGCCCACTTCCTCCAGAGTGGGTGGAGACTGGTGACATAAGGGGTGTCATTATGTATCACCAAACTCCACCCACTTCCTCCAGAGTGGGTGGAGACTGGTGACTAAGGGGTGTCATTATGTGTCACCAAACTCCGCCCACTTCCTCCAGAGTGGGTGGAGACTGGTGATGTAAGGGGTGTCATTATGTGTAACCAAACTCTGCCCACTTCCTCCAGAGAGGGTGGAGACTAGTGATGTAAGGGGTGTCATTATGTGTCGCCAAACTCTGCCCACTTCCTCCAGAGTGGGTGGAGACTGGTGATGTAAGGGGTGTCATTATGTGTCACCAAACTCCGCCCACTTCCTCCAGAGTGGGTGAAGACTGGTGACATAAGGGTGTCATTATGTGTCACCCAACTGATTCGCCCACTTCCTCCAGAGTGGTTGGAGTCTGGTGACGTAAGGGGTGTCATTATGTGTCACCAAACTCAGCCCACTTCCTCCAGAGTGGGTGGAGACTGGTGACGTAAGGGGTGTCATTATGCGTCACCAAACTCAGCCACTTCCTCCAGAGTGGGTGGAGACTGGTGACATAAGGGGTGTCTCGGTGTCAACAAGCTCCACTCACTACCTCTCAGTTATGATAGGCCTACTGTCACCCCGCCCCCTTCATAGACCATATTAACCCCTTCCTTACCGGCAACGTTTAGGTATTATATTCTAGCTAAATTTAGTCGTTTTTGGGTAGTTTAAGAAGGATCTGTGGTAGTAAAAAGGGTTAAGTTAGATAGTTGGATGCTTGTTGGTTGCTGGAGGCCCTTTTTGAACTGAATAAAATCTTTTAATACTAGCCTGAATATAGTTAAAGGAACGGCACCGGTAATGAAGGGGTTAACCTAAATAGACAATAACCATATTAACTATAATAACCCATTCGGTACCGGTCATGTCCTTTTCGTTCAATTCTGGCAACTATAGTCTATTCGCTGTAAGTAGGCGAGAAATCATGACCTCTAACCTCTGTAACTCACAGACGACTTGAGTAATCGAGCTAATACTTATACTATTTGGGAAGAGTCAGTCAAGGAATAGATGTGGAAATTTACAGCCAATTTGCTCTAGCCCATTTTGAGTTACAGAGGATAGTGGTCATGATTTCTCGCCTACATACAGCGAATAAACTATAGTAGTATATTCTATTCAGCTTAGGAAGGACGTGAAGGGATAGAATTGTCCCTTTGATTGTCAGAATTCCTTCCTAAACTAAGTAAAATCGTCTACTAATAGCCAGAATATGATATATATTTCAATTCACTTGTAGTGTTATTGCTTTTCAATTATTATATGTCAAAGTGTACATTTAATTATTATATGTCAAAGTGTACATTTAATTATTATATGTCAAAGTGTACATTTAATTATTATATGTCAAAGTGTACATTTAATTATTATATGTCAAAGTGAACATTTAATTATTATATGTCAAAGTGTACATTTAATTATTATATGTCAAAGTGTACATTTAATTATTATATGTCAAAGTGTACATTTAATTATTATATGTCAAAGTGCACATTTAATTATTATATGTCAAAGTGTACATTTAATTATTATATGTCAAAGTGCACATTTCATTATTATATGTCAAAGTGCACATTTAATTATTATATGTCAAAGTGCACATTTAATTATTATATGTCAAAGTGCACATTTAATTATTATATGTCAAAGTGTACATTTAATTATTATATGTCAAAGTGTACATTTAATTATTATATGTCAAAGTGCACATTTAATTATTATATGTCAAAGTGTACATTTAATTATTATATGTCAAAGTGCACATTTAATTATTATATGTCAAAGTGCACATTTAATTATTATATGTCAAAGTGTACATTTAATTATTATATGTCAAAGTGTACATTTAATTATTATATGTCAAAGTGCACATTTCATTATTATATGTCAAAGTGCACATTTAATTATTATATGTCAAAGTGCACATTTAATTATTATATGTCAAAGTGCACATTTAATTATTATATGTCAAAGTGTACATTTAATTATTATATGTCAAAGTGTACATTTAATTATTATATGTCAAAGTGCACATTTCATTATTATATGTCAAAGTGCACATTTAATTATTATATGTCAAAGTGTACATTTAATTATTTCCGGATATTTTATTTCCTTTATTCCTACTCCAATTAAATATATAGGCCTATTTGTGTCTTTATTTTGGGCAACATTGGACGAATATATGCAGCTTAGGAAGGATCTCGAGCAATCAGAAGGGTAAAAATGACCTCAATTAACCCTTAAACGTCCTCAGATCCTTCCTAATCTTAAGGGAGCCCACCTCGCTTTTTTATCTTTCTCTCCCTCTCTCTTTGGCTTGTATCCATTCGGCCCCATTCAGCCTACTGTTTTAAGACATTTACCCCCAATCCAGGTATCACTATTTTCCTGGCGAGCGGTAGCGAGCCAGCATATATATATTTTTGTTTTGACAGCAAGCTAAATTTGTAAATTTTTCGATAGAAAAATTTCTCCGGCGGAGCCGGATTTCTCCATACAATGCTGGCTCGTTATCGCTCGCCAGGAAGAAATCAACGCCTGAATTGGGATAGACTTCTTAAAACAGTTGGCTGAATAGGGCCGAATGGATACAAGCCAAAGAAAGAGGGAGAGAAAGATAAAACAAAAAGCCGGTGACCCCCGTTAATGAAATAGTCTAATGATAGTCAGAACATTATGAATAAGTTTGTCCTCGAACAATGAAACAGCTAATTTATTTTGTCATTATTTTCAGATGGCGTATTTGGCGGTAACAATCATGAAGGCGGCATTTGGACTACAACACGTCTTCCCTCAACTGGACAAAATTGCCTGCTGTTGGCCAGAAGAGGCAAGCGTTACAGTGGACAGAAGGTCTCCGCCGGACGCTGTCAATCATCAGCCGCCCCAAGCCCTTCTCCTTCATAGTCTCTCTCCCCCTGACAACTCTTTCGACTGATCCAGACCAACAAACAGAAGATCAACAACAAGAATAGTGAGACGAGCGGTAATAAGCTCTGATCAGTTCTCGACGGAGTAATAAACATATAATATATATCATCGTATGGTTGGGAATACTCTTTTTTTTCTATGTGTATGAGGGAGACAAAAGGCAAAACTGCCTGTGACGAGTGCCTCCCCCAGAGTTGAAAGAGTGACAGGGCCAAAATCAAGGAACAGTCGAGCCAAAATGCCTGGACACACGGAGTGTGAAGCAATTTAATTCATAGGATGAGGGAAGGATGGATTCAGGGAGAGAGTTCCAGAGCTCAGCTGTTGAGTAGAAGAAAGATTGGGAGTATCGTTTCACTCTTGGGTTGGAGAGTTGCACAGAGTAGGGGTGCGATTTAAAGGTATATTGGTGGAAATAAACCCATTTTGATCCTATGTATGATTTTATATACCCCATAAAACCTATCATAAAGTATGTTGCCCGAGATCAGCCCTCTGCGCGGGTCCCAATAAACTCCATAAATTATTAAGAAGCTTAATATAATGTTCATGTTATTGCATAAAGACCTACGGGTGCTGAACAATCCTTCTACTAGAAAAATATCGCCTCGAGCAGTATGTGACGTCAGACCAAACTGTCAATGTTCAGCCAATCAGAAGCGAGCAACTTTTTTCAGGGGTCTAGAATTCATACTCTATGGCCTCTTGGGTGGACGGTGGGGTTCATCCTACTCGTGACATAACTGGCTCAGCTCTCGTGGGGTTTGACCGTAGGACACTGTTTATTTTGGACAGTGTCTTATGGTCCAACCCCCAGAGAGCTGAGCCAGTTATGTCATGAGTAGGATGAACCAGTTTACTGGTGTATTATTAGTACCAGCTGTTTGTAATTACATTACTGATGGGTAAGGGTCATTACAATACGATGTAATAAACTAATATTTATTCATATGTAAACACTTCATACAATAAATAAATCATAATACAAATTACACGAATAAATATAAAAATAAATAAAAATAAAATGAAATAGATACATAGGCCTACATAAACAAAACAATAAAATAATGTCTAATTAAAAACACTGACGTCAATATTTTATTATATTTTGAATTTCAATACACGATTTTATTCAGCTTAGGAAGGAGCTGGAGAAGGCGAAGGGTCTTTCCTAAGCTGAACATAATCGATTATTGTTATCCCGACTAAAGGATCATGACGCGTTTTGGCAGTTTATTCTGGCTATTGTTAAACGATTTTATCTAGGTTAGGAAGGGTAGATGGAAGTCAGAGGGTTAATTAAGGCAGTCTTCATCCTTTTCATTCCCACCGATCCTTCCTAAGCTGTACAAAATCGTTAAGGAATAGCCAGAATAAACTGTCAAAACGCTTCATGATCGTCAAGGAGTTGGTGTTTCGTTTAGTTTCGAAGCAGGGTCATAGTGATGTTATTGAATCATCTCGCGCCCGTCTTGCCATTAACCCCTTCTGTACCGGCGACGTACTTTTTAACTGTATTCTGGCTACTATTAGACGATTTTACTCAGTTGCTTAACCCTCTCCGACATATGACGCGATTTTGAGCCTATTAGGGATAGCCTATTTTAAAGCCTTTGTTACCATCAGGGGTATTTATAAACCTTTAGTTTAGTTACTTCAACCTCTGCAGTTGTCTTTGAGTTAGCTGTGGGCAGAACACTAATTTTGGAGAGGTAATTATAATAGTGAGAGAACTCTATTTATTATTGCTAATCTGGCAACCTCTGCGTCATATGTGCGTGAAAGGGTTAAGGGCCTCCAACGAATTAACAGGTTTCGAAGTATCTCACTGAACCCTTTTCACCACCACAGATCCTTCTTCAACTGCACAAAATCGCCTAAATATAGCTAGAGAAAAATTATAAAGACGTTGCGGTACAGAAGGAGTTAACCCTTTGAAGATTATGGCGCAGTTTGACCATTTGTTCTGGCTATTATTAGACGATATTATACAGCTTAGGAAGGATGTGCGGGGGTTGTACAGGTAAAGACTATCTCAATTAACCATCCGACTTACAAGTGAACTTTGGAACTCCCTCCCTTTATCAATCTTTCCTTCATCCTATGACTTAAACTACTTTAAACTTCGTGTGTCCAGGCATTTTGGCCCCAATGTCTCTTGAATTTGGCTCTGTCACTCTTTTGGCTTTCGGGAGACACTCGTTATAGGCAACCTGATTTTTGTCTCCTTCATACACAAAGAAATTTTGTTTTAGGCTACCCTTCTTAATCTAAAATGTGTAATCGAATCTTGAAAGGGTTATTTGAAAGTAAACCTAAAATTAATAATCTTAATAATTCTTATGTTTACTGTATAATATATTACTGTAGGCCTATATAAAGTAAAATAATATGTACTTTAAATATATACTGTATGTGTGGACAAAATGTGTTAGTAATTGTAGTAATATATAAATAATGAATCAAATTGTGTTTCAGATTCGTGTGTTTTGAAGCCGAGCCGGTGTTCATGGTTCGAGTCCCTAGATTAACAGAGTATGTACAGTAGTCGTAGAGGTTCCGGCCGCCATCTTGATTCCTTACTCACTTCCTGCCAAGTACTCTTTTCAGTCAGGGTACATTGATGGATAGGAATATAGAAATAAGTATAAATGTTAATAGAATAAACATCATATGCTCAAAATAAGATGGATATAAATAATGGTGAGGTATATTCTACAGCGTGAGTTGGAGTCAAGATGGTGGTCAAATATCATGTTGTGAACTATGTTAATATATGTTACCCTAGTATTGGTGGGCGGGGCAAGACGAAATGGTAATTATGCAACTGTAATTTAATTTTGCAAGGTACAGGGTTTAATAAGGCCAATAACAACATCACTAATATGCTTTTAATAAACAATAGTATATTGCAAAATAGGTCAATTAGGCAATAGTTTGAAATGGGATTGATAATTACTCGTTTTTATTGTATAATTGGCAACTCTTCTACATAGCAACTATGAAGATGAGGGTAGTCTGCCTGTAGTAAATGGAATTAGTCTACGGAAAATGTACTCATATTTTCACGTATTACTATTACTACTAAAAGTAATTATTTTTACTACTACTACTACTAGTAATAATATACTTGAAAATAGTTCTTCTCATGGGTCACAGACATGTAGGGATAATAAAACATACTAATAGTTATCTTTTATTTTTACCTTGAGTATGGATTATTATTATTATTATTATTATTGTTATTGTTATTATTATTATTATTATTATTATTATTTTATCACGGGTATATACTAAATTATTTTATTCGGCTTCGGAAAGACCCTCTTAAGTTCTACAGGACCTTCCTAAGCTAAATAATATTGCCCAATGAAAGCCGAAATGTAATAAATATAATGGCGTTTATGTTCTTAACCCTTTTAGTTTAGGCGACGTCTTTTGTTATCATAGTTACATTTAGAGGATTTTATGAAGCTTAGGAAGGACCTGTGATAGTTAACCCTTGCTGTACCGATGCCGTCTTTTTTGTATTTGATTTCGGCTCCATTCAGACGATTTTATGAAGCTTAGGAAGGATCTGGGGTAATTAAAAGCGTTAATTGAGAACATGTGTAGCGTTTTAATTGAGGTCCTTCCTAAGCTGAATGAAATCGTCTAATTAGGTGCTTTGTTGATATTTTTAGTTAATTGATCTGATGTATTAATTTATTAATTTTAGCTTAAGTATAATCATGTGTTTGTAATTTATTTTATTGTATTCGTGTATGATGTATTTATTGTATGAAGTGTATGCATATGAATAAAGATTAATTTAATACAACCTATTTCCCTAACCTTTATCCATTCAGTAGTGTAGACACAAGTAACTAGTGCTTGGAAATATTAAGGGGATTCTTTTTCTGAAATCCCTTCTTCCTCATGCTTAGCCCCATTAAGTTTGAGATTTTAAGACGTTCGCCCCCATTAGTTTGGCGATTTTGAGACCTTTCGCCCCATATATTTGCCAATATTAAGACCTTTCGTACCATTTAGGTTTATTTTTTTTCTTGGCGAGCGATAGCAAGACTGCAATTTAGGAGGGCTTAAGCAGAGACATTTTCTACCGAAAAACGTACACATTTATCTCGATTGTTGTTGTTTTTCTTAAGTTTGATAGAGATAAAGAGCACAAATTAAAAAACAGAAAAAAGGATAGGTATACAATAAACATAATGTCCCTTTTATTTAATCAAGGGTTAGTGTACATTCAAACAGAGAACAGTTTATTATATATGGCATACCTATACACAGCAAATAATTAATGCTTAAGCTAGTGTCTCCAAAATGGCGACCGGATGAGAAGTTGTCCGGTTTCTCCCGTCATCGAAGGGGGGGGGGGGCTGTCTCTCCTTGTAACTCGAGATAAGAGCTGAGTGGAGGCAGGTTCTAGAGGCCAGCAGGGGAGGCAGGCTAGATCGCTGCTCTCCCACTCTCTACGCTATATATATATATATATATTTTTTTTTTTACTTGATATCAGCTTCATTTAGACGATTTTATGAGGCTTAGGAAGGCTATGTGGCAGCTAAAAGGATTAAGTGACATATTTCGTAGCCTTTCAATAGATAGACGTCCTTCCTAAGCTGAATAAAATCGTTTAATAGTTTCCAGAATATTATGAAAAGGCCCTCTATAATCGTATACATCACATTAAGCTATAATAGTATACAGATAGCCCATAATAAACTCCTATTCACACCTCTATTGAATTATAACGTCTCTATAATAGCATACATTATAGGGCGATTCCTTCGTGGCCATCCCCTCGGGGATCTAGGCTTTCATGGGGGGATCGAGGGCTCTAATGCGTGGCAAAAAGATTTTTTTTTTTTTTTTTTTTTTTTTTAAGGACACGAGAGCTGCATAAAATTCTCGGTTACCTCTCTCTCTCTCTAGCCCCATGTGAAGGAAATATGACGACAACCATTAATTATTCACAAAATATGTATGTTAGAATTGTCAAACTTATACCAAAAGATAGAGGATACAAATACGCATAATTTATATTAAGTAAATTTTATTCAGAAATGTATAGTTAGGGAGATATTGACGATTTTGTGAGTGAAATTCTCGATCATTTGTCACCCAATAGTTGCCATCAACCACCAGCAATACAACCGAGGTTATATAAGCTCTTAATTTTCGCCTGAATCGATCATTTTGTTCCCGGTCGTCCAGCTTGAAGGAGGTAAGTCTCGTGTGCTCCCATTTTCCCCCATTGTTTCCCCTGAAAATACAAGAAATTAAAGTGTAATAGCTAAATAACGTGACCTATTTACCGCCAAACCCGAATTTGTGGACAAGAGCTTGATAATTTTCCCATAATACTTCATACGTTTGCATTAAATAAGGCCAGAAATGTGACGGGAAAAGCCGGCAGGTTTGACGAACTTTCTGGAAGCCGGCACTTGATCGTTCGCTCAGTTCTACCTCCTTAACCCTTTCAATAAAACCATGTCTCAATATTATGGCGATCACTAGTAGATTTTATTCGTTAAGGAAGAAATTGAGATTCGGATTATAAATTTATGGCATAAACTTAGGCTATATTCCCACGTGACTTTTCTAATCTGAATTGAGCTAAGTATTTTTTAACCTGAATAGAATTTATATATTGATTAATTACCTATCAACCCACGAGTAATAGATGCCTTAATGATAACATGGAGGATTTAGTTAGAAAAATTTAATTGGATTTTGAAAACTAGGCAAACTAGCGAATCGAAGCCAGCTGACTTGACGCCTCGTGGTTATTGATCATTAAGGGAAGAGGGTAGTTTGTCTGGAACCCCTTCTCCCTCATGTTTAGCCCCATTGCTTTTGAGATACGTTCGCCCCATTAGTTTGGAAATTTGAAGAACTTTCGCTTGTTTTGTTTTTCAATATTAAGACCTTTCGTGCTATTTAGGTGTCAATTTCTTTCCTGGCGAGAGCAAGCCTGTAATTTAAGAGGAATCTACCTTCGGCCGTGACATTTTTCTACCGAAAATTTTACAAATAAGTCTTGAAAGTGGGTATAGGGGTGTACTTTTAAGCTTGGAAGGAAAATAAACCCTGAATGAATATAATAAATTAATAGATTAACAAAATAGCCACCGTCCCGTTAACCCTTTGAACATTGACCTACTGAGTTTCTTCTGGCTATCGTTAGAAGATTTTATAGTTTACGAAAGATGTGTGGGAATCCTATCTATTCAATCTATATTTAGTTGAATGTTGCTAATGTTAAAAAAATTCTGACTTTAAAGTTTGTTATCGACAATTAATGCCATTTTGAAAGTACTCCATGCTACAGACCGTCTTAATTAATCTTTTTAGCTACCATATATATTTCTTAAGCTTCATAAAATCGTCTAAATGTAGCTAGAATAAAAGTACACACGTCGCCGGTACAGGAGGGGTTAAGCATATGCGATCATTAATAACATTACATCAATCGGTCAATACATGCTTTATCGAATCACTTAAATTAAAGATTAAAATTAAAGATATGGAGAGTAGATTTTAAATATAGTTCAGTGAAACTCTAACCATGCAACAAAGGCAGTGATTTGGGGGTCAAGAAACGGTCAGCCAACCTCCACCATTTTGGTAACCAGTAGGGTGGTGATCCTCTTTACACTAATATATCCATAGATTCCACACCCATAACCAAAATTCGGTAATACTAGTACAGCATATATATAATTTACTCCATGGATCTAAATTTCTACATTGTTACAAATTAAATATCGCCCCGTTGTTTGATAATTAGGACAACAAAATGGCGGCCAAAGATAATGCTGGCCGTTTTCTCGCAGGCCCTCCATTAACCACATCATGGCCGGTTATATTTTAAGGATAAGTCTAGATTAATTTAGTACCTGGCGGAAAATTCAATTCCTTTGCCGCTAATTTACCAATGCTTAGCGCCAAACTATGAATAGTTGTGGTTCTTCATACTATTAATACAAAGTTCTCATAAACAAAAACATATTTCGCTCTAGCATGTTATTAGCGGAGTAGTGAACACGGGAGCATGACAATTTACCGCTAGCTGAAATATAACGGACTATGGATTACTTCTTCATAGTGCATTTAGCTCTTCCAATCTATCCACTTAGTTGAATGTTGCTAATGTTAAACAATTTCTGACTTTAAAGTTTGTTATCGATAATTAATGCCATTTTGAAAGTACTCAATGCTTCTGGATCATAATAATGCTAAGGTTTTTATCATTAACATGCTTAGCTACCAAATCTAAGCTGCATAATCAAGATAGGTACGGTCGCGCTAATAAGTAATGTCTCGGCTGTCATTTAGTTTGGCTCTGCTTTGTGCTGTATTAATGTCTGTCAGATGTTGAATTGGGTGGGTAAGTGTCGGAACATGTTTGTATATCTCACTCGATATGAAGAAATTAAGCTTAGATAATGCCGATACCAATTATTAATCAAAATATACCTGGTGCCGATACATCACTTATTAGGCTGATTGTACATGTCAATTTACGGCCACCTAAGAATAAAATAGAGAACACCAATATAATGAAAGGGGAAGGTCTAATTTCTTGGTCGATTTTGTCATATTTGTTTTTAGTTTCCTCACTAGACCTCCAACTTAAAAAAACGTCCATTAGAGCCCCCTTCGAAATATTTTTTTAAATTTTTCGATAGAAAAATGTCACGGCCGAAGGCCGGTTCCTGCACAATTACAGGCTCGCTATCGCTCGCCATGAAATAAAATTGACGCCTAAATGGCACGAAAGATCTAAATATTGACAGACATGGGGCGAAAGGTAAAACAAAAAAATCAAACTAATGGGACAAACTTCTGAGAACTAATAGGGCTAAACATGAGGGAGAAGGGGGTCTATAAAAACTACCAATCTCTCCATAAGGATTTTTAAAGATACTTTCATCCCTTTAATTCCTAAGTCTTTTCTAAAGTACATAAATTCGTCCAATGATAGCCAGAATTATTGTTGTTAACACCAACCAACTGTCAGATGTTAAACTCGGTGAAATCAACAAATATATGTCACTCAGAGGACTCGAACCTAGGATATTGCTGATATTGCTGCACTGGTCAAAATACATCTTCTAAATATACACAAGTATAATAATATTGCTAATCCCAACAAATTATGGTAAAAATTTAAGAGACTAAGTTATTATTGTAGTTTTGCTAGGCTAGGTGAAAAGGCTGTCCGGGGTCAATTCAATTTTTACCCAAATTATATACAGTATACTTGGCTGATTGAGATATATGTTAACAATGTATTTCTTCTTTACAGGTGTCGAACGATGATGGAAACCAACCAGTCCACCACCACCACCACCACCACCACCACGGCAACAATTAGCTAGAATCCTAACCATCCTCTCCCTCCTCCATCTGTAAAGGGAAGTTTGATTTTTTGTATATATATATATTTTTTTTTTTTTTTTTTCGTCTCAAGACCTTCAGTCAAGCTTAAATAAAATACCTCGAAGACTCTCCTTAGAGATAATTTTGTACATTTTTCGATAGAAAAATGTACCAGCCGAAGTAATAATAATAATAATAAGAAGAATAATAATAAGGTCCCTCATTAATTTCAGGCTCGCTAGCGCTCGCCAGGAACGTAATAGATCGCTATATGGCACAGAAAGTATTTAGTGCCAAACTAGAAGGTGAACGTCTAAGTCTCAAAATAACCTGGGCTAAACATGAGGGAGAAAGGGGCCGGAGCAAACTTCCCTTTAATCCTAACCATCCTCCCCCCCGCCCCCTTCCTTCCATTGTCCTTGTCACCACCTAAACCACCTCCCTTCTACTAACATGTGTACAGACATTACGTTAGATAAGCGGCAAATTTAAGGTAAGATCCTATTTTAATAAATTTCAGTGTAAATGATATACTTATTGTTTTGCAATAATTTATATATAAATAAATCTGGTATATATATGTTTTTTACATTTGCGATAACTATAATATTTCCAATAACGTAACATAATTTTTGTATAATGAAATATACTGTATATATTGAAATATAATATAATTAATCCATGCACTAATCTTTTTCTCCTATCGTCGTTGGCTTCGAATTAGACAAGGTTTCTGGTAGGGATGCTGAGGTGGGGGGGGGGGGTAGAGGGGGATAGCTCTACAGTAGTTAGTTCAAGGGGTAGGGATAGGTAGGAGTCTGTTCTAGGTTAGTATTGGTTAGGTGTTGCTCTATTCGGTTCCCTGAGGAGGTTGGTTAGAAGCTTAGTTAGTTAGTTATTTAGTTAGTTAGATTTAGTTAGTATAGGGTTTGGAGTTTGGTTTGTTTTCTGTTGGTTGAAATCCGGCCGGTGCATTTCTGGTCGTCTGTTCGTTGGTTGTGAAGGTTGCAGGTTTTCAGATGATGTGGCGGAGCTTGCAGACCTGATGTGGCAGTTTGCAGACCCGCTGTGGCCGATTTGCAGACCGATGTTGTTGCTGGCAGAACGGCGCTCCTGTAATAATTAAATATTTTATCAACAGGCATGAGCTGGATGGCCCGACGGAGGAACAACGGTGAAATAAGGTATGACAGAGAAACTGTGACTAATGTAACTTTAAATCTTCCCAACAGGTTAGTGATGGGAGGACCGTCGCGATCTTGCCCGACCCTGCCCAACCCAAAACGACCCGATACTCCAGGCATCACGACCACCTTGATAATAGTTGAGATATAATGTTGTTTTGTTGTTGCAAACATATTTATGAATTGATAAATTTTGAAAATCTGCATTATATCAGAAATATTGGCCTAATTGACCACTTGTGAGTTTCAGGCTATAAGGAAGTCTGGGCCGTATACAAAGTTATTAAACAGAAATGCAGTGATGTAGGTTTTTGATGGATAGAAAGTACGTGAATTTGGCTTTATGTACTTGTACTTTTGTAGATATTTAGGTGACAATCACCACGGTCGATCTGGGGATCCGCCGAATCCAGGGAGTCCTGGAATCTGTAAGACTCTAAATCTTACGATTCTTTACAGGACTGACTATGCCATTTTTATCGGCACTAGCTCAGAGAAGAGTGTTGAGAAGGGGTGTTGGAGAAAGAGGAAGGTGTTGGAGTGGCTTTGTTATTTGTTTTAGTCTGTAGACGTCGTCAGGATGTCTCCTGACTGGGTACAAGCATGTGAAACATGCTAGGACGTACTACCGCACCCACTAAATGTCCGCCGTGGCAGGGATTCGATCCCGGGTCTTTCAGATTCACACGCAAGCGTGCTCACCACTTGACCACCACAGCTACTGTGTTTATATATGCAATACAACTCATATTTTAGCTCTTAATTCTGCTAAATGTCTATATAAAAACTCCACTTCCTTATAGCTTGAAACTTGCAAGTGGTCAAATCCTTAAGCTGTAATATTAATATTGGATTTTCTAACAGAGAGGAGGGGCCCAGTACAGTTGAGGCTCGGCGGAGGAAGACACTGCTGAAGACCAACTGGAGAAACTCAAACGGAGCCTTAACCACATTCACCAACAAACTAGGGTAAGAACACAACAATATTAACCCCTTGAAGCTCTGACGCGTTTTAGCAGTTTATTTTGACTATCATTAGACGATTTTGTGCAGCTTAGGAAGGACCTGTGGGTATTAAAAGGGTAAAAACTATCTCGATCAACCCTCTGACTTCCATATACCCTTCCTAAACTGAAGATAATCTAATAGTAGCCAGAAAACAGAACAGAAACGCGTATTGGAGCTTGAAAGGGTTAATGGCTAATGGTTTATTTATTGGTACATAGATTTAATTATTTGTAAATTTCTTTCCTCCCTAGACATCCATCAAACTTAAAAAATATCCCCAAGATCCCCCTTAGACAAATTTGTAAACTTTTCGGTAGAAAATTTTCCAGGCCGAAGGCCGGTTCCTCCTACATCACAGACTTGGTATCACTCGCCAGGAAAATTAGTCTCCTAAATAGCATGAAAGGTCTTTATAATGACACAAATAGGTTGAAAGGTCTTAAAATCGCCAAAGTAATGGGCTGAACGTCTTATAATCGGAAAAGTAATGGGGCTAAACATGAAGGGGACCAGAAAAATTACCCATCTCTCCTTAACAATATTAAACATTTAGGTTACCAAGTGTATAGTTGTCTCCAAGTTACCTTACCCTATCCCATAATTATACAGTGCTGTATTCATTATATTATGAGCACCTATTTTTTAAGTTGTTTATTTAGAGTTTGGACCTCTTTAACAAATTCTGGTGTTCCATATACTGTATTAATACTAAAACACAGGGTTCATTACAAATACCTTATTTGTATTCAGAAATAGTTCTCTCAATCTCCTAATTAACTTTCCAAAATTAGTTTAATGCCCACAGCTCACTCAAAGACAACTGCATAGGTTGAAGTAACTAAACAAAGTTTCTAAACACCCCTGATGGTCACAAAGGTTTTTAAGTATCCCAGAAAGGGCGCAAATCGCGTCCTGTGCGTGAAAGGTTTAATACTAATATTGTGGAATTTAGTCACTGGATGGTCTATTTTTACTAGAAATAATAAACTTTGAACTTCTATAGGTAGGACACAACTTAGGATCATGTGACTGAAATGGCTTCAAACTCAGTGTGTCCAGGCATTTTGGCTCGAACGTCCCTTGATTTTGTCCCTGTCACTCTTTCAACTCTGGGGGGAGGCACTCGATACAGGCAGTTCTGCCTTTTGTCTCCCTCACTCTCATAGAAAAAAAATCATGAAGGGTCAATAACAGTTCCCGCCACTGCATTACAATCTCCCCCCTGCTTTAACAAATTCAGAAGTATATATTCATAAACTAAACTGCAGATAATTTCAATAATAAAGGTTCTAAAATTGATACCCCTTATAACTGCAGGCTTATGTATAGTTACCAAAACCTGAACCTTGGACAATACGATAGAGGGCTGACTAGTTGCTCAACATCACAGGTTAAGGGAAGGTTTTTAGTTTGCTCCCTAGACCTCCATCAAGACCCCCCTTCGAGATAAATGTGTACATTTTTCGGTAGAAAAATATCCCGGTCGAAGGCAGTTTCTTCCAAAATGACAGGCTTGCTATCGTTCGCGAGGAAAAATTAGATACTTGAATGGCATGACAGGCCTTAATATTGACACATTGGGCCGAAAGGTCTTGAAATCGTCAAACTAATGGTCGACCGTCATAAAATCTCAAACTGAGCTAAAAGATAATGCAGTGGTGGCTTTAGTTATTGACGTTGTACAAATAAATTACTAATACTGACCTAATGTTTCAGATGTGTGGTAGACGTCCAACCTGAGGGAGGGACAACAGACGATGAAGACTGGTGGCCAAACACCTCTCCATCACAACTCTGCACTAGCCATCATATCGGGTCTGTCCCTAAAATGTTTTAATACAATCTTATTATGAAAGTCTATGCAATGTGATATTTTGAAGTTTGTTCTATAAAGTCAGTTGAAATTACTAGACTTAAATTTGAGTTAAAGGCTAGCTATGGATGTTAAATTAATGTTTGGTGACCTTTTTGCCTGAAGAATAATTATCCTGGAGTACACACAGGCGGCTGACTCCTGCCTTAGTGGACTTAGGCCTTTGTAAGACCTAAATACCGGTAGCAAACTTTATGCCATATCCCCCAAAGTATGATTAATTTTGATAGTTTCACTTTGTGAGTGGTCGATGATACCCTATAATCCTAAAATATTAAATCATTTTTATGCATAAGTGCGTGGAATTTCGATGTGAGTATCCTAGGTTAGAGTCCTTGGAGTGCCACATGTATTTGTTGATTTCATTGAGTTTAGAGGTGAAGTTGGTTGGTGGAAAAACAACTTAATAAATCATTATTCTTAAGATGGGATTTGGCGACTTTTAGTTCAATTATTATCATGGCACATAAGCTAAGCTATTTTGAAATGTGTGCATCCTGTAATTTCGAAGCTAGTTTGTATAACTTTAAATTAGTCAAACTTCTAGTCAGATTAAACTATTTTAAGATAATGATAATGATGATAATGATAATAATCATCATCATCATCATCATCATCATAATAATAATATTATACTTTGCCTATATTGGCCTAAGAACTTGAACAAATATTTGGTTGAAGTAGACCAGTTTAGTCATGCCTAATAAACTTCAAAATATTTCATAGACTATCATAAGTGATGGACAGGGTATAGGCAGCAGCTTTATCTAACCACTTTTAAGTATTTCATACAAATGGCAACACTGATGTTTATTAAGTTATCATGAAACGGATCCTTCCCAAACTGAGATCTGTGGCAGTGGGTGACTGGTGAAAATTAACTAAATTAACTAGACTCGGTTCCCTATAGGTAGGCAGAGATTTTTCTTAAGTAATTGTTTAGTTTTAATACACCATATTTTCAATATGATCAATGCTTCAACCAGATAATTTTAATCAGCTTTGGAAGAACCACTGGGAATGAAAGGTCCAACTCAGTACTTAAACTAAACCTCTATCTATGCCAGGCCTTTCCTAAGTTGAAAAAGTCCCGAGGTAGCAAAAATATAACATAATTTGGCGTAATTTATTTGAAAGAACAAGTTTCCGTATGATCAGGTAAACACAATTATTCTGGCTTTCACGAGACTATAGATCCGTTAAGGACCACAAGGAATCAACGGGGTACACATTATATCTACCTTTAGAATCCAACAGGTCCTTCCTAAACTGAGTAAAATTGTCTATGGGTACCCATAATAAAGTAAATAATCATAGTGACAGTATAACCAAAAACAAAATTACTGACAGGTATTTACTAAACTCTGGGAATCAAAAGAGCTTAAGATTATCCAAATTAACACTCAAACTCTGACGGCTTCTTTTTTAAGTTAACTAAAATCGTCTGGAGGTAGCAATGATGAAAAAAGCATTTGAGTCATCTGCTTAAATGGGTTATGGAATTGGGTAATATTATAATAGATAATTATTAATACTACTGAATTAAAGTTTTGCACATCTGATTAGTGTTCACATTACGTAGCTCTTCAAAGATCCTGAGAAGTTATGTCTGTTAAAGTAACCTTGAGGAATATTTGCCTTGGCCATCTTGTAGTGGGAGTTTCACAGGACGGGTCTTGAGTATATCTAGGTTTAAGTGCTTATGTTCTGAGTGTGGTGTCCAGAGTTCGAATCCCGGGAGGGCCATATGCTTTAATTAGTTTATTAAAGTACATTGGGGTTTGTATTTTATAGTAATGTTAAAGAACGGGGTGTTACTTATATCAAAATCAGTTTGATTGACTAGACTATAAACTAAATATTATAGTTGTATATACAGTACAGTAGATAGACCTTCCCTTGGTTATTAGATGTACCTTTATTTCCTTAGATGGGTTTATCATTATTAATATGCTTTCAAAGGGTAACTTATCAGACTGTAATTATTCCTCTATGCATACGTTCTATAAATTCATAAGTTTGTATTGTAATATCAGTGTTGCCAAATGTACGAATTTCCTTTAGTTCGATCTAGAAAAATGCTGCCAGTTAGTCGAAACCAAAATAGTTCGCCCAAAATCCTGCTCAAATACAGTGCAATTATAAGTTAACATTTTTCCTTGACAGTCCTCGTGTACTTCCAATAGCCTGTGCAACTAGTAAGATTTGTTTCACGTCATAGAAGTGTCGGCGAACTATTTATATTGACTGTACCCTTGTTAATATTAGTATGTAGTCACTTCAGTCTTGGAAGCTAATACAGTAGGTTTTATACTAATATGCAAAACACTGGAGAATAAGAAAATTATAATTGAGATGTACTATAAAACTTCATTGTTTTCACTCGTATAATGTGACTAATTGAATTGAATCTATCTTAGTTAACCTGCCGAGACAGATGTAAATGCCATTGTAGATGAACAATTATCATAGACCAGCTTAGAATAAACTCAATATCGGTCTAAAGTAACCCCACGTAAAATACTTTGCAAATTTGTCCTTCACTGGAGAACGATATACTAGGCCTCTTAATGTAATTGGTAAAACAGGCTGTTCATATTGTCACTGTACCACTTGTCTCACTGACTAATAAAACACAGGCCATTGTGACTACAAAATAATTACCAAGGCCCATCCAAATGTTGATTTAATGTTAATCCTAGGTGGACTCGGATGTAAGCTTTTAGATGGCCTTGATGAGCACCTATGCCTCGTTTTAAGCAGTTATGCCCATGATTCTATCAAAATATCTGCAAATATCAGTCCCCCCATGGCTAAGGACTGTAATTTCATTTATAAGTTGTTGCAATACTTAACGTCAAGCCTACATGCCTAGCTAGACTCGTGATAAATATTAACGTAAATGGTTGTACTGTAAATTGGATTATTTCCTTAGAACTACTTCAAAGGTATTAAAGCCTATTCGTACAACGGATATAACTTTAGACCCATGACTCCTGTCTTTAGAATACTAGCAGTCCTAATGCTTTACTTAAAAGGTCCATTTGTTTAGGTAAAAATTGATAAGCGATATTAAAGTCTTTGATAAATTTGTTCTACAGCTGGCATAGTTTTGTTTGTAGTGATTAAATCAATGTTTTCAGTAATCACATAAATTCTACAGGATAGTTATATAATCCTGTTTAGAGGAGTAAATTTAAACTTTAACCATTATTCTCCAGTGTTTGCCCAACTCTTGAATACTAGTATCAATAATTGCATTAACAATATGATAAGCACTTTACAGGAATTTGGTATAATTTTAGACTTTACGATCTAATTTAACTAGTTATAATTAGTTTCATTGGTTAATTAGTATTTAAATTTTATCTTTCAATGTTTTGTTTAGCTTTCATAATTCCATTAATACAGATCTATACTGTAATTGTAAAGTAAAATGTCAATCATAAAGTTGATGCACTGATTTGGAATATATCAAGGAGTGAATGAAGGGTGGCCTACTCTGATGGGCACACAGTTTTCTATCTTTTCTTTTCCTAGGGGCCTCTTGTTCCCCTTGACTTATTAATGAAGTTAGGTAGACTGACTGACTGACTTCTTTTTTTTCCCATACAATAATATTTAGTTTTGCTCACCGAATCGTCGCTGTTCGCTGCAATGGTGCCTCTCTCGACTCCTCATGATGCTTTCTCTCTGTTGAAGGGTCCATTGATGCTGTGGCAGTCGTTGATGTGTGTCCAATAGTCGCTTTGCTCTCGTCTGTCCACATCTTGTTTGAATCCCACCTTTCAACCTGAATAAAGTCATATTCAATAACTAGACTCATCACCATCCACTAATTTATGCTCACACTTCACTGCCTACCAATTCAAATGGAATACCTACAACTTCATACTGAATACTCCAGCTCACTCAATATCTCTCCATATCTCTCCATATATATTCAACACATAAACATCTTCATAAAGACAGATAATATACCAAACAAATCTTAGTCAAAACAGATCAATTTGTTTGACCAACCATAGCAAGCTCGCTCCTACCTCATCGTTAATTCCTTGTCTGTTGTCGATGTACTCGGTCTGTTGTCACCAGTTCTGCTGTCTGTTGTTGTTGGCCCGTTCTGCTGTCGTCACCCGTTCTGCTGTGCCTAGCCTTTTCTGTTGTCTGCTGCATCTGCTTTACTCCTACCGTTTGTCCTTCTTGATACTGTCTGCTCATATCCCTTACTTGACACCGACGACTTCTTGACTGCTTCCTGACAATAAAATATACATTACAAATATATTCCTGACTTTTCTTATGTGTGTTTGGGGGCGTGTTGCAGGGAGGGTATTGATGTACCAGGGAAGGAGGGAGGATAATAGATTTAGCCAGAATACAGAATAGGACTAGTGTGCACAATAGAAGAGAATAGAACAAACTAGGGCTGAAGGGAAGGTCTATCTGGGATGGGGATAGGATGAACTACCAGGGAAGGGAAAGGGAAAAACTCGTAGCGGGTGTGGAATGGTTATATAGGAGACTGAACGAAAAATATTAATATATAACAAAAAACTAGAACCCCCCCCAGGACCCCCCCCCCCCCCCAGGACCCCCATCCTACCCCTGGACCCCCATCCTACCCCTGGTACCCCCACCCAACCCCTGGGTCCCCCTCAGGACCCCCCCCCCTCTACCCCCTCAGGAGCCCCCCCCCCCCCCTCAGGGCCCCCCCCCCCCCCCCCTCAGGACCCCCCTCTACCCCCCTCCCCCCTCAGGAACCCCCTCCCCCCTCAGGAGTACCCCCCTTAGGAACCCCACCTCGACCCCCCTCAGGACCCTTTCCCCCCCCCCCCTTTTACCCCCCTCAGGACCCCCGACCCCCTCCTTGAAACATCTGTATTTCTGGTGCCTCAATATTTTAATCTTTTTACAGATGTGATGTGTTGCTGCGACCAGACTGAGGACCCTGGACCAATGGACAACGCTACCTTAATAAAAAGAAAATATTTTAATCTTGACTATTTATTCCAACCTGTTGATGTAATCCAATATTGTAGATAAATCATATATATTTCTGATGGTTATTCATATTAACTTTGAATGCAAAAAATTAAACTAATTATTATTGTAATCCAATATCGCAGAAATATTTTTGGATAACGATTACTGAAATTAAACTGAAATCAATAAGAATAGCAAAGCCAATTAAACTAATATTAAAGGCTTGAAATCTAACTTAAATTAATTAATCTTAATTTGTTAATGAATAGAACAAACTATTACTACACGCCAATACCCTCGATAAATTGAAAGAAAACTTTACAAATTATTATAAATACAAATTTGAAATATTGGAATACATTGCCAGATAATAGAAACGGTAAGTTCACGAAACGAACTACAAAATAAAATGTCTGGGTGAGGGTGAGGAGGGATGACTTTCAATACCTAATATATCTAGATTCTTGGAGAGGTAGGTAGGAAGAGCTACATGGGTTTGGGATAAGCAGGCAAATAGCAATAGTTACATGGGATAGATTATGATCGTTACATTGGTAGATATACACCTGTTACATGGGAAGAATAGATCAGTAGATATATGGTTCAGGAATATATAGCTTAGTGACCCCAGTAATTACATATATACAATAGCTTACAATTACATAAAACATCCTAATAATACTTAAAATATATACATTACCTAAAATTACCTAACTGTCTTCGTGGTGCGATGCATAAGGTGTTGATTTTCGGTGTGAGCATCCTGGATTCGAATCCACGGACTGCCACATGTGTTTGTAAATTTCATTAATCGATTTTAGGAGTATAGTTGGTTGTTGGAAGGAACATAATAAATAACATGAACAGTTCTATGGGATACGGCCAGTAAAAACAAATGCATGGGGATACGAGAGATTGAATCCTAATTTGCACATAGCTCCAGTCACATAACTTTAGGATATCAATTAGCTTTGGCATAGGCAATACTTTGATAGACTACAACATGTCATACTGAGAACACTGAACATTACCAACACAACAAATAATAGAACACGCCAAATAACTGCCAAAACACCAAATGCCACTGTCAACACAAAGTACACTACCAACAGACCTAATTTCACTGCCAACTCATCAAATTTAACTGCCAACACATCAAATTTCACTGCCAACACTTAAAATAACACTACCAATTCAACACATTTCACTGCCAACACACATGCTTATTTATTGAACATAGCTCCAGTTGCATTATACCTAAACATACACTTACTCAAATAATGAATATATCTCTACCCTACGTTCATCACGTACTATGCCCAGCATTCACAAATATCACACTTCCAATACACACTAATCACAATGCCAACCGACTTTCTCATTTTGCCAACATCCCTACTCCACTTAACACTACTACATCACACCACAGGAAGAAAAGCTTGCAATAATTCGGAGCCCCAACCTCCCCCCAAAAGCTGCCCACTAGCTAGTGTCAAAATTATTCAACACTTCATAAACAGAATGGGCTAGAATTAGGCTATAAACTAGTAGATAGTCAACATTATTATTAAAACACCGGCTTACCTCAGTACTGCCTGGTGGGAGAGGGAGATAGTCCAGGTCTAGACTAACTTATGAACTAGATTGAACCTGAGAAGAATTATATATAGACCGCACACTTAAGAACATTGAAAAAAATATAAAAGTATTACTTAACAGCTTGGCTATTAAACAAAAGTTAAACTGAAATCAATGATTAAGAATTATAAAAAATGCCAACTGCATTGCCAATGAAATCGGCTTAAAATCTAAAATAAATCTATATGAAAAATTCCCGAAAGCCCAATGGTTATTGGAAAATTAATAATTATAAAGATGTACTTAAAGAAAATTACTGTACATATATATATTGGGCAAATAATGTAGTGAACCAAAAGTTATACTATGGTCACAAAGCAAGTTCGGTATAAAGTACTTTAGGTACGTAATATAAAAGCAAAACTTTGTTCATTATTTTGTTTAAGATATATAAAACCAGTAAGGGTAATACAAAAATAACTAAGTATTAAAATTATATGATTTTTGTATGATGATATAAAAATGTATGTCCGACTCTGATCAATAAAATACTAAGTCGATATATTCTTTTTAATATCCATTATATTTTTGTTTCTCCTGTTATTTAAAGTTTATATACTGTATGTACAGTGTTTTGTAAGATATTATACAAATGTATGTCTGACTGATCAATAAAATACTAAGTCGATATATTCTTTCTAATATCCATTATAAATTTGTTAGTTATTACAAGTTAATTATATTTTTAAGTTATATATAATTATTACTTTTAAGTTATTCAAGTATAGTTTTTCTAAGTTCTTTTCATATTCAATATATTTTCTAAGTCCATATATTGGAACTTGATTTATAATTGAGAACTATTTTGTTCTAAGTTCTCTTCATATTCAGTATTTTCTCAGTTCTCTTATATGTGTATAGTTTCATATTTTATTTATTTTTGTTTCTAAGTCCATATATTGGAATTTTATTTATAATTGAGAACTAGAGTTTTTCTAAGTTAATTGTTTTATTTTATAAGTTCTCTTTTCATTTATTTTTTCTAAGTCCATATATTGGAACTTTATTTATAATTGAGAACTATTTTTTAAGTTTTTATCAGTTATAAAAGTCATAGTGATCAATAAAAGATAGAAGTTAGTTGTTTTTTTATTAAGCAAAGTTCGCGTGACAAAGACGATATATAACAATATTATATCAAGTGAAGTTAATAGCAAATACAGAGTTATGAATTCAAGTGATAGAATATATCATAAGTTACATTTAAGGCAAATACAATCATTATTGAAATTAAAGCAAAGCAAAATATTGAAGCTGAAGGAGGGAACCAACTCGGGGAAGAAGGGGGGGAGAGGGGACATCATCAAAGCAACAAAACTGTGAAGTAATAAGAAAAATAGCAAAGATTAGAGTAAAGGTAATAAAACCTATCTGATCTGAAAGGGAAAAATAAATTAGCCTAACCTAACACACACCATTCATACCATGCAACTACGACTACTTACTACGACTACATACTACGACTACTTACTACGACTACTTACTACGACTACTTACTACGACTACTTACTACGACTACTTACTACGACTACTAACTACGACTACTTACTACGACTACATACTACGACTACGAACTACGAACTACGACTACTCCTAACCTACCCTCCCCTCCTAACCTACCCTCCTAACCTAACCACCACCACTACGACTACATACTACGACTACAACTAACTACTACTAACTACATCTAACTACAACTAACTACAAACAAAACACAACTATCACTCCCCTTGAATCGTAGTGGTGTGGGCAGTCTCTAGCAGCGGCGGTAGAGTCCTAAGGCAGCAACCGGCAGAGTCCACAGGCAGCAGAGTCCACAGGCAGCAGAGTCCACAGGCAGCAGAGTCCACAGGCAGCAGAGTCCACAGGCAGCAGAGTCCACGGGCAGCCACCCCAATCCTGAGAAACAAAACATTAATTTGGGCAATAGATTGACGAGCGCTGAGATCATATATAATAAATTAAACAATACTATGTTCACGACAAGTAGGCCAGTAATTAGTTTTGTCTTTGAATGTTCAACAGTTACATTAACATATGGAAATAAGATACCGGTACTAATTATTCAGCGACGATTATGATGCATATTTCTAGTAAACTTTTTAACTTTCAAATTGTGGAAATAAAAAATGATTATTGGCCTATGTGTCATGTACAGAGTATAATGAGTTGGGTAGTAACTCACCCCAGACAGTTCGTAGGTTGTGGTGGCAGAGTCCATAGTTAGGGGATGGTGTTGGTAGCTTGTGGTGTGTTGGTAGAGTCCATAGTTGTTGGCAGTCTCGTAGAGCTGGCAGAGTTCACAAGCAGATCCTGAAAACAAGAAACAATACATTAATTTGGGCAATAGATTACCAAGATGAGAGCTCACATAAATCATAAATAAAACTACTATTTTTCACAAATGGAATGTTTTTCAGATAATGAGAGGTAAGCAACGAAATACAATGATAATTATCAAGCATCAATAATGAAAGGAATAGTTATAAACTTTCTGATTATGTCTAATTATCAATAATATTGCGGGATATGTTAACAGTACAAAAGAACCGAGTTGCATTTAAACGTCTCTACTGAACTGGGTTGTATAGAAAACGGTAGTGCGCGCGTTGGTCGTGGGGCTGGCTGGCTGCCTGAGTCACCCAAAAACGCCTAAAACGCCCGAAATCACCACGCCCAAAATAACGCTACAGCATTCTAACCTACACCAATGGATTTACCGCATCATTTTAGACTTTCTTTATACTTTTTGCTTTGCTGGACTTGTGTCAGATTCTCCAAATTCGCCTCCCCTGAGCCAAGAATCGAAATTTTCCGTCACAAAATTGAAAGTCCATTAACTTTTGCAATTTTCGAGTTACATGGCTGAGACTTTGACAATGGGTAGTTATAGTTGTTCAGAGAAATGCACTTTCTCAGATTTTTCAATTTGTATTTTGTTCGAGAGATATGAATAAATTAGTGCAGCTTTACAAATGAATCGTGAACTATACGTAAATGTGGTTGAAAGCAGTTGTTCCTTCACACAATTATGCACTTAATTATATATTCCGTTCTATATGAAAATTCACAACAGTAAGAAACTGTAATAACAACTGAATAATGTAGATATTGAAGTACTTGGTGATCCACGCACTCTGGCTGCCTGGTGCAAAGTCCAGCTAAAATCGCCCTAATTCACCACGCCCAAATTAACCTACACTTTTCTAACTTATGCCATTCGATTTACCTCATAATTTAACCCTTTCATTAAACGTTTTTATATACAACTTGTCACAGGTTTTCTCTATCCCCATTCATAAGTCCACAAATCGCACTTTTTTCAACAAGTCAGAAATCTTATACAATAATCTTGATCTCTGACCTCTCTGTAACTCAAAAGGGCCTAGAGCAAACTGGCTGTAATTATCCACACACCTATTTCTTGGTGAAATCTTCCCAAATGATAGAAACGTCAGCCCGATTGCTTTCATTAATTTCGAGTTATAAGCAGTTAAGGGGTCAACACTATTGTCATGTTCGCTGGCACTACCTATATTTGTATATCTGTCTTGATAGCGTAATGCATAGTGCGCGGAATTTCGATGTGAGTATCCTGGGTTCGAGTCCTCGGAGTGCCACATGTATTTGTTGACTTCATTAATTGAGGTTAGATGTGAAGTTGGTTGGTGTAGAAACATAATAATATTTCATATTTCTGTACTTGTTGAACATTCAATTTGTGAAAAGAAACTCATTATTGGCCTACTTGTCGTGAACAGAGTATATATATATTGTAATAAATTCAGCAGTAACTCACCCCAGGCAGTTGGTAGGTTGGGATGTGTTGGCAGAGTTAGGTTGGGATGTGTTGGCAGAGTCCATTATCTCGCAGAGTCCACAGGCAGCAACTCAAATCCTGAAAAAGAGAAGAATAAAAATAATTAATAATAGATTAGAATATTCGACTACGAAATAGTTAATAGTACAGGTTCTAAATATTAGTAATAAGGACTATTGATCACTAAAATACGCGACTGAGAAACATTAACAAAAGTACGGATCTTTAAAATTAATTAAACAAAGACTAATAAACTGAAGTATTTACAAACTGCAGGCTATGTTGACAGTACAAAGAACCGAGTTGCATATAAATGTCTCTGCTGAACTGGGTTGTATAGAAAACGGTAGCCTGCGCATTGGTCGTGGGTCTGGCTGGCTGCCTGAGTCACCGGAAATCCGCCCAAAACGCCCGAAATCACCACGCCCAAAATAACGCTACAGCATTCTAACCTACACGAATGGATTTACCGCATCATTTTAGACTTTTAGACACTTTTTTCTTTGCTGGACTTGTGTCAGTTTCTCTATATTCGCTTCCCCTGAGCCAAGAATCGACATTTTCAGTCACAAATTTGAAAGTCCAGTAACTTTTGTAGTTTGTGAGTTACAAGGTTGAGACTTTGACAATAGGTAGTTCGATTTATTTCTAGAAATGATTTTTTTAAGATTTAAAAAAAAATTGTATTTTAAGAAAGTTACGAATAAATTAGTGCCGCTTTATTCATAATACGTGAATTATAAGTAAATGTGGTTGAAATTAGTGGTTTATTCACACAAATATGCACTCAATAATATAGTCCGTTTCATAAACACCCTTAAAAAATAAATAATATTCAATAATAACCAAATAATACAAATAATAAAGGACTTGGTGATCCACGCGCACTGGGCTAGTCTGGCCCAATAACATCCCAAAACGCCCGAATTTTCTACGCCCAAAATTAACGCTACACCTTTCTAACCTACACCAATTGATTTACCACATCATTTTAGCCTACCTTGTCTACTTTTTAATTTGCTGGACTTGTGTCAGTTTCTCCAATTCGCCTTCTCTGAGCCAAGAATCGAAATTTTCAGTCTCAAATTTGAAAGTCCATTTGTAACTAAGTACCGGTAATTGGTAACATTATTTGCAAGTCCATTTGTAACTAAGTACCGGTAATTGGTAACATTATTGCAAGTCCATTTGTAACTAAGTACCGGTAATTGGTAACATTATTTGCATTTAAGTACCGCATTATTTAATGTGCTACATATTTATACATTCTGTCTCAGATTAATCCATAACAAAAAACGTAGTATAAAAGAAGAACTTAGTATTAAAGTACTGACTATCCACGCATTCTAAACCTTGATTTTTTAACCCTTTGAAGCTCTGACGCGTTTTAGCAGATTATTTTGGCTATCATTAGACGATGTTATGCAGCTTAGGAAGGATCTGTGGGTATTGAAAGGGTAAAGGCTATCTCAATCAACCCTCTGACTTTCATATACCTTTCCTAATCTGAATAAAATCGTCTAATAATTACCAGAAAACAAAAGAAATGCGTCTTGGATCTTGAAAGGGTTAAGTTAATGTGTGTGATTATCTATTTATCAACTCTGCGTAAGTTAGGAGGGTTGAGATAGTCTTTTACCTCAATAATTCCAACAGATCCTTCCTAAGCTGTATAAAATCGTTTCTTGACAGCCAGAAAAACTGCTAAACTGCGTCATAATCTTCAAAGGGTTAAATTTAGCCTTATACCAAGGGATCAATAACTTACCTTGGGTTAGTTGTGGTAGTGGTGGTCGTAGTGGTGGAGATCGTACTGGTGGTAGTTGTGGTCGAGATGTTCTGCTGGTTGTTGTGGTAGTGGTGGTTTTTGAGGTATCGGTAGTGGTGGTTGTGGTAGTGGTGGTGGTAGAGATCGTACAAGTGGTAGTGGTGGTGGTAGCAGGTGGTGGTGGTTGTGGTATAGATGGCACTGGTACTAGTTTCGTTAGAGATGTTTATTTCATTTGATTTTTGTTTTCTCTTAACTGTAATTAATGGTGGTAGTCGTGGTGATGGTAGTCGCCGAGGTAGTAAAAGTAGTGGTTGTAGTTGTGGTAACTGATATGGTGGTAGCCGTGGTAGTACCTGTGGTGGTAGTAGTAGTGGTGGTGGTGGTAGACATAGTTGTGGTAGCCGTGGTGGAAATAGTAGTGGTGGTTATAGTGGTAACCATTTTCGTGGTGGTAGTAGTTGAGGTGATTATAGTGGTAGTGGCGGTAATTGTGGTAGCTGTAGTGGTTTTAATGGGGGTGGTAGCTGTGGCAGCCGTGGTAGTAGTAGTGATGGTAGTTGTGGTATCTGGTGGTAGTCGTGGTAGCTGTGTTGGTAGTTGTGGTACCTGTGGTGGTAGTCGTAGTGTTGGTGATCTTCTTTCGGTTGTTTCTCTTAGGGGTCGCCACAGCAGATCACTCGCCTCCATATCACTCTGTCCCCTGCTATCACACCCACATGTCCTCCCTCACTGCATCCATCAACCTCCTCTTTGGCTTTCCTCTTTTAGTTTTGCCTGGCAGCTCCATCCCAAGCATCCTTCTCCCAACATACTCCACATCCCTCCTCTGCACATGTCCAAACCACCACGGCTCAATCTCGCCTCTCTCCTTTTGTCCCGTCGTACATGCGCTGTTCCTCTAATATACTCATTTCTAATTCTGTCCATCCTTGTCACTCCAAAAGAAAATCGCAGCATCTTCAACTCTGCCTCCCGTCTTGTTGCCAATGCCACCGTCTCCATACCGTACAACATAGCTGGTCTCACTACTGTCTTGTATACTTTCGCTTTCATTTTTGCAGAAACCCTTCTATAGCAGATCACTCCAACTGTCACCCTTATCCACCCACTCCACCCGGCCGGCACCTTAGTGTTGGTGGTTAGTGGTGGTAATGGTAGCTGTGGTAGTAGTTGTGGTAGCTGTGGTGGTAGTCGTGGTAGCTGTGGTTGTAGTTGTGGTGGTAGCGGTGTTGGCAGTATTCGTAGTAGTAGTGGTGGTAGTTGTGGTAGTAGTTGTGGTAGCGGTGTTGGCAGTAGTCGTCGTGATGGTAGCGTTGACAGTTAATAGTGATAGTTCTGGTGGTAGCTGAGGTGGTAGCGGTGTTGGCAGTAGTCGCAGTAGTAGTCGTGGTGGTAGTAGTTGTGATAGCCGTTGTAGTAGCCGTGGTGGTAGTTGTGGTGGTAGCGGTGTTGGCAGTAGTCGCAGTAGTAGTCGTGGTGGTAGTAGTTGTGATAGCCGTTGTAGTAGCCGTGGTGGTAGTTGTGGTGGTAGCGGTGTTGGCAGTAGTCGCAGTAGTAGTCGTGGCGGTAGTAGTTGTGATAGCCGTTGTAGTAGCCGTGGTGGTAGTTGTGGTGGTAGCGGTGTTGGCAGTAGTAGTCGTGGTGGTAGTAGTTGTGATAGCCGTTGTAGTAGCCATGGTAGTAGTTGTGGTGGTAGCGGTGTTGGTAGTAGTCGCAGTAGTAGTCGTGGTAGTAGTTGTGATAGCCGTTGTAGTAGCCATGGTAGTAGTTGTGGTGGTAGCGGTGTTGGCAGTAGTCGCAGTAGTAGTCGTGGTGGTAGTAGTTGTGATAGCAGTGGTGATAGTAGTTGTGGTAGCGGTGTTGGCAGTAGTCGCAGTAGTAGTCGTGGTGGTAGTAGTTGTGATAGCCGTTGTAGTAGCCGTGGTAGTAGTTGTGGTGGTAGCGGTGTTGGCAGTAGTCGTAGTGGTGGTGGTAGCGTTGGCAGTTAACAGGTAAGCACCAAAACCCACACATTCTGAAAGGAAGAATTATAATCATTAGTAATATAGTCAGATTTCTAATACCGGTAAAGTAAAAATTCATTAAGGGGAGATGGGTCGTTTTTCTGGTCCACTTCTCCCTCATGTTTAGCCTCATTAGTATTCAGATTGCATGACGTTCAGCCCATTACATACATACATACATACATACACCTCTTCCATATCCTTGATTATTTAACCCTTTGAAGATTGTGACGCATTTTAACAGTTTATTCTGGCTATCGATAGACGATTTAATATAATTTAGGAAGTATATGCGGGAATTATATGGGTAAAGACTATCTCAACTAACCCTCTGGCTTCCATATGCTCTTCCCAATCTGAATAAAATCATCTAATAATAGCCCGAAAATAGAAAAAGCGTCATGGTATCGTCTAAGGAATTGTCGTGAGGAACAACGTTTGCCCCAAGACCAGGAAACACATACCGATTACCGAGTGTCAAAACCGTTTCCAGATATTCGCAGACTCAGATGACGAAGAGGAAATAGAAGAAGTCCGGCTCGTGGGAGACTCGATGATACGTGGTCAGCTCACAGAGTTTTGCGCCAGGGCACCTAAGACCAGGAAGCGTTTTTGTATCCCTGGTGGTGGTGTGGATGACGTAGTTGCAGCAGTTGACGAAGTATCAAAGCTGGCCCCTGCAATACAATGTACGTCATCCACGTTGGATCCAACGATATACAGCGAACCCGGTCGGAAGATTTGCTTTTAAAGTACCAGCAGCTGATCAGTCGTTTAAGGAGAAGTCATCAAGGATCATCGTCTCAGGAATCGTCCCCCGGCTCGGTTTAGAGCCGATTTTACAACATAGCCACCAGCACAAATCGTTGTCTAGCAAACCTCTGCAGGAAGGAGAACGTGGGATTCGTCGACACCTGGGACAATTTCTACTACGATGACTATTTGTTTTCGGATGATGAGTTCATCTGAACCGGTGGGAGCAGCGCGTTTTGGGCTTCTCAACGATGCGGTGAAGGATTTTCGGAGAAGAAATCGACTCAGCACAGGACAACCAGGAAGGAGGACCGAAGACAGCGAGGACGGCAATCTACAAAGGAATTAAATACTAATCCGTCAAGAACCGCGAATTTGGATAAAGCTCCCACACGACCCAAATTCAAAACCGTCAGGGATAACGAGCGAGGACCGAGGACAGCCATGAATGTAAATGTAGATCCGACCAGAACCAAAAATTCGATGAAAGAACGATCTGCGAGTTCTAAAACCGCAACTTTAAAGGTTTTCTCTGCAAACGCTCGTAGCATACGCAATAAATTTTCAGATTTAGAGGAACTAGTGTTTACAGAAATTATGATGTGATTGGCATAACAGAATCTTGGCTCAATACACAAGATAGAGACTTTTTAGCAGAGTATTCACTTCCCGGTTATGTATGTTTGAGAACAGCCGAATAAATAAAAATGGAGGTGGCGTTTTATTTTATATCAAAGAAGTCTTAACCCGACCCTCGTGTCAAACCTCAAATTGTGAACGTCGACACATCTTTTGTGCTAATAAGAATAAAGGTACAAAATATACTTGCGTTAATATACAGACCTCCAGCTCAATCAGTGCAAACTGACCGAAAATTTACGAACAAATTGCAGATGTAAGTAACTCACAAGATACCGTAATTTTTGGCGACTTTAATTTACCTGTGACCAAGTGGGGCGATACTCTTACTTCACACTCCGGACATGACTTGTATACGAACTTGCAAATAGTTCGCTTTAATCAATTTGTTCGAATGCCGACCCTGGTAATAACGTTCTTGACATTGTACTTGCAACAAAAGAAAATTGATAGAGATTTGAATGTTGGTGATGAATTCAGTAACAGCGACCATCGTACGATAACTTTCACTTTAAAGTTTACTAGTAACGAACCAAATAGTAGCATCGAAAAGTCCCTAATTTCAAGAAAGCAAACTTCCATAAACTTAGAGCTATGTTTAAAGAAACTGACTGAGCTTTTTAATTAACAATAACGACATAAATACATCTTGGAAGTTATTCGAAACCACTTACCTAAGAGCAGTGCAAGACTGCATACCATCGAAAATACGGCGTCCAGGTATAATAACCCAAATGGTGGAATAAGATATTTCAAACTGCCTGCTTGCTAAAAAATGTGCTAATGATAGATTAAAATCCTCACAAAATGACGAAGAACGGTTAATTTGTAGAGCTACGACGCAAAGCCAAAAGTTAATTAAGCAAAGTAAAAGACCTTAGAGTTACATATTGCGAATCAAAGTAAAACAAACCCGAAAGAATTCTATAGTTATATCAGAAAGAAAAAAGTAGTTACTTCAACTGTTGGACCGTTAGTCGATGAAAAAGGAGAATACACCAAGACGAAGTACAAATGAGTAATGCCCTCAATACCTTCTTTGCATCAGTTTTTACAACAGAAGACCTCAGTGATATCCCTACACCATCGCCGATTCAGATTGATATTCAGATGTTCTAAGCAATATCACCGTTACAGAGAGAGAAGTATTGAATTGTTTAGATAACCCCAAGGTAAAAAACACGCCTGGCCCTGATACAATCTCGCCTAGAGTCTAAGGAAGCTAAGAATGAGCTCTCCAAACCACTGACATTACTATTCAATAAATCCTTGCAGTCTGGAACTATGCCTGATCAGTGGAAGCTAGCCAACGTAACACCGATATTCAAAGGCAGCAAATCCCTACCCATTAACTATCGTCCAATTAGCTTAACCTCAGTTGTATGTAAAATGCTAGAAACGGTCATACGAGACAGACTCGTAAATCACTTGGAGGAAAATAACATACTTAAAGATACTCAACACGGCTTTCGTAAAAAACGTTCCTGTTTAACAAACCTCTTAGACTTCTTCCACGATATCCTCAACCTCTACGATGAGAGTAAAGCTGTAGATATATATACCTTGATTTTCAAAAGGCCTTTGACAAAGTTCCCACAAACGTTTACTGCTAAAACTAAAAGCGCATGGAATACAAGACGGTGTGTTGAAATGGATAGAAAATTGGCTCAGCAACAGAAAGCAAGGGTAGTCATAAACGGTAAGGCATCTAAATGGACCATGTAAGTAGCGGGTACCCCAGGGATCGGTACTAGGACCAATTCTCTTTCTAATTTACATCAACATAGATGAGGGTCTCACCTGCACAATCTCAAAATTTGCTGACGATACAAAAATTGCAATAGCGTACTCTCAAAAGAACAAGTTGACGATATGCAACACAATCTATAAATTGTCATGTTGGGCCCAAATTTGAAATGGAGTTTCAATGCGGATAAATGTAAAGTACTACATGTCGGATACCTAAATGAGAAAGCAACTATTCGATGAATGGCACTCAGCTTAAGAATGTAAACAGAGAAACTGATCTGGGAGTAACAATATCGAGTAACCTAAAACCGAGTCAACAATGTTCAGAAGTTGTTAAGAAGGCAAACAAAAATTGGCTTTATAGGCAGGTCATTTGAGCATAAATCCAAAGAAGTTATCCTAACCCTTTACAATTCCTTAGTCCGCCCTCTTCTGGAATACTGCGTTCAATCCTGGTGCCCTTATTACCAAAAAGATATAAACAAGCTAGAACGAGTTCAACGTAGAGTTACCAAATGATACCTAGCCTAAAGAACAACCATACGAAAGCGTCTTAGAGAATTAAATCTATTTCCTTTAACCCAGCGCAGATTAAGAGGCGACTTAATTCAAGTGTTCAAAATCATCAAAGGCATCGACAATATGAACTGTAGTAAGTACTTCACTATCGACCAATCTAATTACACGCGGGGAAACGGTTGCAAAATTATTGGTAATCTTTTAACTCGCACGAATCTAAGAATTTCTTCTTCAATCGAGTTGTCAACTTGTGGAATGGCTTCCCCGAGACGTTATAGACTGCAGCACCGTTGATTCATTTAAATTCCGCCTAGACAAATATCTCGCATCAAACCCGCGACTGACTGCGTTGTAAATGATAACTTTATCCTCCCCTCAGTTACTAACCCATATGTCCCCTACTAACTTCCTAGTCCTGCCACTTTTAGTGGCAGGGCAGTAGTTCCCTTTCCAATGTTCCCTTACCCACTCTAAACCACTGTTTGGACACTTGATCCTCAGTGTTTTGGAGGACAGGCAGCCTAGAAGGGTCACTAGATCTGTTGTTACTTGATTTCCTTTGTACTCCTTTGTACTTGTACTTTGTACTCTAAGAGTTGTGTACCGGTATAGCAATAAAGTGATAAAGTCTACGGACCCTACACATACACAACCCCTATCATTGTCGGTGGTAGTTACTATAGATATATCGTATGCCTAGCCAGTTAATATGGTGTGTTATTAGTTGAGATAGCAATGAAAAGTATTAGCACATTATTACACCACAATAATTGATATTAAAACAATTAGTGGAATATAATACAAACACATAGTGCATACTTTCCATTGAGTATTGAGGGAGGGTGGAGGGATGGATGGATGCAGTGGGAGATGGATGTAGTGGGGAGGAAGGGAGGGAAGGTGGGAGATGGATGTAGTGGGATGAGGGAGGGAGGGGTGCATGCAGTGGGGAGGGAGGGAGGCGGGGGATGAATGCAGTGGCGAGGGAGGGAGGAAGGGGGATGAAAGCCATGGTAAGGGAAGGGGGATGAATGCAGTGGGGAGGGAGGGAGGGAGGAGAATGAATGCAGTGGGGAGGACGAGAGGGAGGAGGGTGGGTGGGCCATAAATGGAGTACGGAGGGAGGGAGGTGGATAGAATAACATTAATAAACTGGTATTGAAAGGGTATACAAAAAGGAAAACAAGTCCTCCGGCCCACATATCTTCCGGTTCCAGTAACTCCGGCCCTATAATTACTTTGGTCAAAACTCTTGCTATTCTATGGACTAGCGTATAAGAAGATGGGACTTCCTTGGACCCTTCCCTGTTGTTTAGGCTGAGGGTTTGGGAAGCCTACCAGGTGAAATAACTATGCCCTGTCGGGTGAGGACTGGTCCTCTCCAGAGTGAAGTTTGGTATTCTCTACCCAACCTTAGCCGTTTCTGTCTGTCTCTTTTACTGTACTGCTTTTCCTTCTGGGTGCTGGCGAGATCGCCCGATTGGGTGACACTGCAAGGGGGGCTGCGTACAGTGGGGGCATTGACCCGGGGTTGTAAGCCCGTTGGCTTATGATTCCCTCCCCCGCTGTCCTCTCAGAGACAGATCTCATGTCACCCTGGTTCCTTCCCCCTTCGGGGGCCCGAGCATCTGGAGCGGCTTCGGTCAACCGGACTCGGTACTGTTCGGCCAGACAGTCTAGGGAGCAACAACAACTATACCCTGTTACAAGTAGGTAGGCCAGAAATCCTCAACATTAACCTCTATAACTCAAAAAGGGCTAAAGCAGATGGGCTTTAAATTTCCACACCTATTCCCTGGCTGACCCCTTCCAAATGGTAGAAATATTAGCTCGATTACTCTAGTCTTTTGTGAGTTATAGAGGTTAATGTTCAATAGTTTTGGTCTACTTATTTGGAACAGACTATAGGCAAGTTCATTTGGTCACAAGAAACAACACCCATGTATATTTACTTCTACTTTTGGTTAAGGGATGTCGGGGGCCGGGGCCGGGGGAGTGTGATCACTGTTATCTGGATATTCTCTTGGGCGACCTAGATGTGTGTGAATTTATGTGTGTGCATTTTTTTCCCTGTTCGGGCTCTGTCTCGATTTGGCAACCCCCAGCTATGGGGTATGTGCCTGGGCATATACAGTACATACAAACATATACATACTTGGTTTTGAAGTACCGAATGATTTGAAGCAAAGTTACTTCAGAGTAATACCCTATATAAAATTGCATGTTGATCATGGCTGTCTTTGTGTGTGTGTGGTGTGGGAATGAGTCGGTTGCTAGGGCCATGTGAGGGTTGCTATTGACGTGTAGGTTGCTAGGGTCATGTGAGGGTTGCTATGGACGTGTGGGTTGCCCATGGGTATGTGTTGGTTGCTAGGGCTGCGTGCTAGACTTGCGCGCTGCTGTGTGTGGTGTGGGGGAGGAGTCGAGGTGTTAGTTGTTTGTCACTGCTCTGGTCCGAGATGCCTCCATGCCGTTCCTAGGGATATATTTGGGTTGCTAGGGACATGTTGTGTGCGTTGCTAAGGACATACTGGGTTGGTTGCTAGGACTGCGTGGGAGACTTGCGCGCTGTGTGTGGTGTGGGGAGGAGCTTAAGTGTTGGTTGTTGTCACTGTTCTGGTTCGAGATGCCCCCATGCCGTGTTGTCCTCTTGCATTGTGAGGATTTCAAGGGTGTCCACCGTGTCTGTAGGCTACTTGTCTTGGATAGGCTGTTAAACCCTTCCAGTAGCCGGGGAAATTTTTCCCTTTGCTGTGTGTGTGTGTGTGTGGGGGGGTGTGGGGGGGGGGGGGGGGGGGGGGGGCTCAACATATCCTGTATCCATTTTCTTTAGTCTATGCCCAAAACTCAATTCTATGTCTTTGCCTGTGGGTTTTCGAGGGGTTGGGGGGCGAGAGGGAGCAGTCCGGAATAAAGTGACAGAAAATTACAGAGAGAGAGAGATAATTTTGTTGTATTGTCTAATTTTTATAAGGCCATCAGAAAATCAACTGAACTCTCTTGACTCCCACAATAAATCCAAAAAATTTCCTCTTCCTAAACTAAATAATATCGGACTATATTTTTCATATATTTAATATCCGTTGTGGTTTGGTATACAGGGTGGCCGGTGTGACTAGTGCCGGTAAAACTAGAGGCCGGAATGAATAATTGTAATCTAAAAAAGGTGTTGGTGTTGTAATGGTTTAGGTGGCTTATGTTCTGGGTGTGGTGTCCCGAGTGTGGAATCCCGGGAGAGACCATATTTTTTCATTAGTATATTTAAGGTGCATTGAAGGTTTGCGTTGATGATTAATGTTAAGAACGGGTGTGACGTAATTTATATACAATACAGTAATTGGATATATTGATAGTGATTTACCCTTCTAAATCATAATAAAATACTCTTCTGGTACTTTATTACGCGGCGCCCGTCTCTCCTCTTCGAGATTCGCCCGCGCTTGCTTTCTTTAGTCTACCCGAGACCATTACCCATCCCCCTTGCTCATGGGGATGGTAACCGCCGGCTGTATCCCAGAAAAACTTTTCAATCTGAGCGGGGATTGAACTCGAGACCTTCAAGGTGGAATCAGTAAGCTATCACTGAGCAGCCGGACGGCTGGGATATTGGGAGGCCGTAGTGAATAGGGCCGGGTAAAACTAAGGGTCCGGGGAAAAAAAAAGTGAATTGAAAGCTAAAAAAGGTATATAAACTTAATTGGGTACTGCTATATTATTGATAGTGATATACCTTTCTATTCTTATATTGCCTTAAGCCCGTATCACACGAACGCTTTTTCCC
>CM064513.1:20179455-20276074 GCA_032716605.1 Paralithodes platypus | reverse complement strand
AAAAAAAAAAAAAAAAAAAAAAAAAAAAAAAAACATTCAATTTTTTTATTTTTTTTTTTTGCCCCTGGGCCATGCAAAATATCACTCCTCTACCTCCCCTCCTTCCCCACTTTCCTCCCCTCCTTCAGTTATCACCTATTTTCCCTGTTATTCCCTTATTCTGAGGTATATTTTCGTGCTAACATTAGCGAGTTGCAAGCAGGGCATTGTCATTACTGTTAGCAAGCGAGTGCAAGAGAGAGAGAGAGAGTATCGATTGACTGTGTCTCTCCAGAAAAGGGGAGGGGAGGGGGAAAGCAGGTTGCCTCACCCATACATTATATAACTCGTGGCCTGTATCTCCGATTTTGACCATCCAAACGCTGTTTTCACTTGTTTTATTGTTGTAACAGGTTAATACCTTTATAATCAACCCATAATAGGCACGTATGGATAAGTATTAATGCTATTTATGGTAAAATGAATATTTTAGTGATGGGAACAGCTCAAATACGTGCGCACAGGAGTGTGGTGTCTCATACCCCCCATGCGCACGTCTTAGGTTAAGCTACAATTCCCGAAGAACACGTCTACAGTATATTTGTTTGTATATATATTAAGTGTAACAATAACACTTAGGATTAAAGTTATTTGTGTTGGCTTAAGGAATAAGTTGAATAATACATATAATTATGACCTCCACAATTTGTAATGTTTGGGGAGACGGCGCTTCAACCTCTCTCCTCTGCCCATCACATGCAAGCACCAACCCACCCACACCAACACTAACACAGGATACAAAACACACACACACACTCACACCCGATAACATAAAACGCACATTACACACATGATCACATACAACGTAATGGGCACGAATCACTCACACATGATAACATAAAACACACACACACACACACACATTTGACAAAGTTCCACACAAGAGATTGCTGTGGAAATTAAAACATGAGGGAAAAGTAGGAGACAAACTGCTGAAATGGATGGAGAGCTACCTTAGCGGAAGACAGATGAGAACAACAGTAAGGGGGAAATCGTCAAACTGGACTCAAATTACGAGTGGGGTACCACAAGGATCTGTCCTAGCCCCAATCATGTTTCTAATATTTGTAAATGACTTACCTGAGGGACTAACAAGCTACATGAGCATGTTTGCGGACGATGCTAAGCTGCTTAAAACGATCAGAACCCAGGAGGATTGTCTTGAGCTCCAAGCAGATTTGCAAAAGATCCATGAATGGAGCATCAAATGGAATATGGAGTTCAATGCAGGGAAATGTAAGACTCTAGAAATGGGTAAAAGCAAGTACAGACCTAGAAAAAGATTATAAACTAGGAAAACGAAGTGATTCCCAAAGCAGAAAAAGAAAAAGACTTGGGGATAGAATTTAAGGATAACATGTCTCCAGAAGCCACGTAAATAAGATAGTGAGAGAATCACTAGCACTATTGGCAAATATCAGGATGTCTTTCAATTATCTTAATGAAAACACCATGAAACAAAATAATAAACGGCAATAATAAGACCCAGGATGGTATATGCATCTGTAGTGTGGTCCCCTCACATGAAGAAACATATCCACAAAATTGAGAGGGTACAGAGAGCAGCTACGAGGATGATCCCAGGTTTGGAAAATTTGGAGTACCAAGAGAGGCTCGAGAGATTGAATCTACCTACACTGGAACAGAGAAGGAAACGAGGACAGCAAATTCAGATATACAAATGTGTTAGAGGTATTGACCAAAATCGACCAAGAAACTTCATAGAGAGGGATGGAGGTAAGAGAACAAGAGGTCACAGCTACAAACTAAAAGTGCTTAATAGTAAATCTGATCTGAAAAGTAAAAGATTCCCTACCAACTCGATTAGTGGGTGGAACAAATTGCCAGCCGAAGTAGTGTCTGCACCATCAGTGCATAGTTTCAAAGCACGGTATGACAAACATATCTTAGGAGGCGGGAATTAACGAGCATGCTCACTCCCGTAAATACAACTAGTGTAAGTACACACTGGTCGAGGCAAACTAGAAAAGGTATTAGCATTATTGAGGAAATGCTGCTGTCTTCAGTGCGTGCTCATCCTGAGCCTTACGACGTATGCAGACTAGTAACACACATAACAAAGAAATAGCGAGTGCCCAACCCCGAAAGGGGTTGAAATAGGGGAGCTATCCCCCCCGCCAAAGGTGGCTTTCTAGGGCCTTTCCTAGCTGATGCTGAAAAGATTGGGTTCTAGTCATGTGGTGATGGGCTGGTCTATCAGAGTGAAAACTGAGCGATATCTGCCTATACCCATAGCTTACTCTGGCTGTTCCTTTTACTTATATATTTTCTAGATCTTAAGTGACGACGTCTCTTCCGTGGATTGACCTCCCAATCTACCAAGATTGGAAGCCAAAGCGTCACATTTTTCCTTTGCCCCTCAACTTTCTCTTCATAATTGCTGAGGGGTACAGGGCCCTGGGTGGGGCTTTGGTTTCCCGGGCGTTTCCGCACCCTCCTCAGCTCCCAGCCATGTAGTGGCTTCGGTCACCCAGGCTTTATTGTGATCGGCAGGGAGGGTTCTGTGGGGGCGCTCGGTTATGGCCTTGGCCTTGCTCGGGGACTTGGGGCTGTTCGGCCAGGCAGCTTGGGGAACAACAACAACAGCAAAGCCACTACAACAACTTTGTCTCTCTCCAACACCCCTTCTCCCCTCTCTACACTCTTCAGAAAATAGGAAAAGTAGAAAGTAGCTACGATGTGCCGTTGTAAAGGCTTATCCTTCAATACCTTCACCTGACCTCACCCCATCCGGGGTTTAGCTGGTCCACAAGGGTGTGTGACATGAACCCAATAGAGATTTTGTGGGCCATCATGTCATGGAGTGGAATGTGGTCCAGGTTAGGATTGGAAAGAGCGAGAGGAGTGGGATCGGAGGGGGGGGAGGGGGGAATCCGTCGCCGCCCTAATATATGTTGAATTTTTTTTAAATCAGCTCCAACGAGAATACAGGAGGTAGTTGATGCAGCTTGTGGGTGGAGATCATATTGATTGAATAAATATAAATTGTAAATGTTTACATTTAAGAACCCTTTATATATATTATATAATGTGTATGTGTTTCCAATGTTCACCGTAACATAATTATGGTGAAATAATACATGTTAAATTAAATTCAAGGTAACATACACAGAGCTATAGTATACTTTTAATTATGTTTGGAGGATAATTTAAACAATTTGAAGTAAAAATATAAAAGCCTAAACAATTTATATCAACTTTAAAACAACGTAACCAGATTGCTTGGATTATCGTTAATTGTTCAATTCGATGACTTACTTTATAGTAAATAATTACAATGGGTAGCGCCGAACTGTTTACTGATAATGGAAAGCCACAGCAATTAATTAAGAATCCATTGAGAAAAGTATAATGCAATAATCATAGCGTGTCATATTACATGTTAAGGTAGATTATGAATTGGTCAACCACAGTGCTGTGAATAGTGGTATGGAAGAAAACAAAATTAACTCTTAATATCAAAATTTGTTTTTATTACAAAGAAACACGTTTCGGCTCATCTAAAGTGTTTTCTCTAACTGAGCCGATATTATCTTGTCTTCAATACTGTATATTTGGTTATAATTTGGTCCAAGCTAGATTACAATGTGATCCAACTTGTCTTGATGCGTGGATTGTAACATCCCGTTTCAATTACTTATATATTTATACAATTGTTCACACTAACCAGAACGCCAAGGTTGGCAACTTTGAGTGTTTTGCAACGGAGCATATCTATTTATTTTCTACTTGTATAACACATTGTTTAAGGTAAAGAATAGAATACGAGTTAATAATTGAGAATCAGTAAAGGTAAAAAGAACAGTATTATTAAAACACCAAAGTAATTTTTATGGACAGCTTTGAAAACGATGATGAGGAAAATTATATACTCGGTTAGGAGAGAAAATGGGGAGAGAAAAAGAGAGAAGGGGGGAGATAGGGGAAGGCAGCAGAGAGAAGGGGAGGAGGGGGGAATGGGAAGTTCGAAGGATAGAAACTTGATTGTCTGTATAATAAATTCCATAAATAATGCAACACCTGATGTGTGTTACTTATTTGTGATACGGCATGGGCTAATCTAATAATATAGCCTGTGTGTTATGTTAAAATAAACTTATTCTGCATGCTGTTCTAGAACACACACACACACTCATACACACACAATTCATACAAGTGAGAGAAACAGGGCAGGTGGAGAGTACGGGGGAGCAAGGGAGAGACGGTGGAGTGGAAGTGGGGGGAAAGTAGAGTCTGGGAATATTAGGGAAAGAGAAAAAAAGAAAGGTGTAAGAAGGGGGGAGATGAAGCTGATGTATAGTAATGTGGATGGCTTGCTGTCTAAGAAATTAGAATTGAATGACTATATTGAGAAATATAAACCACATATTATGTGCTTAGCAGAAACAAAGTTGAGAGTAGCGGGTGCCCAACCCCGAAAGGGGTTGAAATAGGGGAGCTATCCCCCCGCCAAAGGCGGCTTTCTAGGGCCTTTCCTAGCTGATGCTGAGAGGATTGGGTTCTAGTCATGTGGTGATGGGCTGGTCTATCAGACTGAGAACTGAGTGATCTCTTCCATACCCATAGCTTACTCTGACTGTTCCTTTTACTTATATATTTTCTAGATCTCAAGTGACGGCGTCTCTTCCGTGGATTGACCTCCCAATCTACCAAGATTGAAAGCCAAAGCGTTACATTTTTCCTTTGCCCCTCAACTTTCTCTTCATAATTGCTGAGGGGCACAGGGCCCTGGGTGGGGCTTTGGTTTCCCGGGCGTTTCCACACCCTCCTCAGCTCCCCGCCATGGAGTGGCTTCGGTCACCCAGGTTTTATTGTGGTCGGCAGGGAGGGTTCTGTGGGGGCGCTCGGTTGTGGCCTTTGCCTTGCTCGGGGACTTGGGGCTGTTCGGCCAGGCGGCTTGGGGAGCAACAACAACAACAACAACAACAAAGTTGAGAAGTGGTACTGAATTGGGAGTGTTGGGATGGGAAGGGTACAATGTGTGGAGAAAAGATAGAGAAGGAAAAGTGGGCGGTGGAGTGTTAATAATGACTGACAAAAATATAGAAGCAAGTGAGATTAACCTAGGCAATAATAGATCAGAAATTATAGCAGTGACAATAAAAGACAAGGACAACAAAGCAACTGATATAGCAGTGGCTTATATACCACCACAAACTAGAGCATGGAAGCGGGAAGAATATGATCAACTAATCACGGAATCTCTAGATGCACTAAAAATACTTTTTAATAGGAGAAATAAATGATTATAATAATAATAATAATAATAATTCTTTATTCCAGACACATAAGATAGATACAGTATAAATACAGTACGACCTAATGGTCCATATCACATACACTTCTCGTCAGAGCACAGATAATAATTATACACAAAGATATATTAATAAAGACACAATAAAATAAAAAATACAGTAGGCCTATTTACAGAATAGAGCACATATCACATTTTGTCACAATATAACACAGATAGGCTAACTAAGGCTATTGCTCAATGTTGGTTAACACCTATTGCACTTATTAACACCTATTGATTATTAACAGGTGATTTCAATTGTAAGGAAGTCAATTGGGAAGGATTAGATGCGGGAAATAATAATGAATCTTGGGGCAGTAAATTACTGAATCTAGTAACAGAAAACATGTTAACACAACATGTTAGAGAAAGCACACGAATCAGAGGGATGGATGGACCATCCAGGCTAGACCTAGTCTTCACCAGTGATCCGCATGACGTTAGAAAGATAAATTATCGTTGTCCCTTGGGAAAAAGTGATCACAAGATTTTAGAAATGGAGATGGATTTGGGAAAAAATTAGGAGAGAAATGAAGGACATAAAATAAATAGATACAACTATGCTAAAACTGATTTTAAATCATTGAAACATTATTTCCAAAGTATAAATTGGAAGGAACTAGAAAGCCTGGAAATGGTTCAAGACAAATATAGACTTTTCTGAAAGTATATGAAGAAGGGATACATAAATATGTCCCAAGGTTCCAATCAGGGGTAAAGAAGGAAAAAGAATGGTTCAATATAAGATGTAGTAAGGCACAGGATAGAAGAAACCGAGCCTGGAATATAGCACGGAAGAGACATAGTGAAAATAACTGGAATAAGTACAAGGAGAAAAGAAATGAATACGTAAAGATACGACGCGAGGAACAATATAAATATGAAAGGAATATTGTAGAGAAGTGCAAAAACGAGCCAAAACTATTTTATAGATTTGTAAATGGAAAAATAAAAACAAAAGAAGGTATTGTCAGACTAATAGTTGGAACAAACAGCTATGAGAAAGATAAAGAATTGTGTGAAATTATGAATGAAAAGCTTCAGTCAGTGTTTGTAAAAGAGGAGGAGTTTATAGAACCTGATAGAGAAATGAGAACACCACAGATGCCTGAAATGAAAGTGACAAAAAGTGAAGTGCTGAAATTGATACAGGATTTGGACGTGAGGAAATCAATGGGACCAGATGGAGTGGCTGGATGGATCCTCAAAGAATGTGCGGAAGAGTTAGTGGAACCAATCTATGAAATCATCAAATCTTCACTGAATGAGGGAGACCTGCCAGTGGAATGGAAGAGAGCTAACATAGTACCAATTTACAAAGGAGGAGACAGAGAAAATCCGCTTAACTACAGACCGGTGTCCCTCACCAGCATTGTTTGCAAAATGTGTGAGAAAATTATAAGAAAAAAGTGGACACACTTCATTGAGGGACAGGGGGTGCTTAGCGAGAAACAGTTTGGATTCAGGGAAGGGAGATCTTGTGTATCTAATTTATTAAGCTTTTATAGCAGAGTTGTAGATGTTACACAGGAGAGAGAGGGTTGACTGTGTTTACCTGGACCTGAAAAAGGCCTTTGACAGGGTGCCTCACAAAAGGTTATTGTGGAAATTGCAGGTTGTTGGAGGTGTACATGGTAGGATGTTAAAATGGATGGAAAACTTTTTAATAGAAAGAGAAATGAGGACCACGATACGAGACGAATATTCACAGTGGAGGAGTGTGACGAGCGGAGTACCACAGGGATCAGTGTTGGGTCCGATAATGTTCCTACTTTATGTAAACGACATGCCAGAAAACTTGAATAGTCATATGAATATGTTTGCGGATGACGCTAAGATCATGAAGAATGTCACCTGTATAGAAAGTTGTCAAGATCTTCAAAAGGACCTAGATGAGTTGCACAGATGGAGCCAAACCTGGAAAATGAGTTTCAATGCAGAAAAGTGTCATGTTTTGGAAGTGGGAACAAGTGAGATAAGGCCAAGCTGGGAGTACAAATTAGGAATTGAAATAATCGGCAAAACACGGTATGAGAAGGACCTTGGAGTGATAATACAAGATGATCTATCGCCGGAGAAGCATATTAACATGATCATTGGAGGAGCATATGGAATAATAACCAATATGAGAGTGGCATTTAACTATTTGGATGAAGAAATGTTAAGAAAACTGATAATGACTATGATAAGACCAAGATTAGAATATGCAGCAGTGATATGGTCACATTTGAAAAAACATATAAACAAATTAGAGAAAGTCCAAAGGATAGCAACGAAGATGATCCCAAGATTGAAGGAGTTGACATATGAGGAAAGACTTAAGACACTACAACTGCCTACCTTGAAAGAGAGAAGGGAACGAGGCGACTTAATAACGATGTTCAAGGGAGTAAAAAGTTTGGAACGAGTAGATAGGGAAGATCTATTTGTGAGGGATAATGGAAGGACAAGAGGGCACGAGTTTAAGCTGAGGAAGGGCAGATGTCGTAAGGACACAAAGAAATTCAGCTTCCCATATAGGAGTATAGAGCCTTGGAACAACTTGGAGGAGGAGGTGGTGAGAGCGAGGAACATTAATATGTTCAAATCTAGGTTGGATAAAAGTAAATATGGAAATGGGGCAACATAAGTTATGATATGTTAGTCCAAAATACTGGGAACTGGGAATATCCATTACGATACTTGTCTAAGTAAAATGGATTGATTATAAAGTAACTAAGACAGGACAACACGAGCGCTGCTCAATTCCTGTAAAATACAAATAGGTAAATACACACGTTTGACTCCTCCTTCCAACCTCTATTTTAACCCCGCCCCCTTTTATTAGAAGCGATTAAAGGGCCATCTATTAAAAGATAAGTGAACTAACACATTGCCTCAGGCCATGACAACAAGTTCTGTCGTAGACTGTACATGCTTAGATTAATATCCAGTATTCGAGAATGGATAATACATTGTGAGTGTGTACATAAACCTTTGGCTGTCTTGATAGCATAATAGTTAGTGCGCTGAATTGCAGTGTGAGTATGCTAGGTTCGAATGTATTCATTAGCTTCATTGTATTCATTAATTAGGTTTATTTGTAAGTTAACCCCTTCTGTACCGGCGATGTCCCTTCAACTTTATTCTGGTTAGTATTAGACAATTTTTTTCAGTTTAATAAGGGCATCCAGTAATTAACAGGCTCCAAACTATCACAATTAACCCTTTGTACTAGTCTACAATATGTCCTTAAACTGCACAAAATTGTTAAAATATAGCTAGACTAAAGTGTAAAAGACGTCGCCAGTACAGAAGGGGTTAATTGGCGGGTTTGTGATATAGTAATATGAATATAATATGAATATTTTAGTAAGCATTATTTCCACATAGCGATTTTTATAAGTTATTTTACCTTCATCTTGTATCATCCCAGTTTTGGTTTGTTTAGTTTGCAAGTTTTACATTTTAATTAATATAATATGTTTCTCTTGTACCCCAGATGGATGGTGTAATGGAGGTAGCGGCGGGAGCGGTACGAGGAGCCTCTACCATCTACATGGGTTTGGAAACAGCCGCCGCCACCCTCGCCACCAACCTCACTCAGAACACTGTCAAGGTCGTCACTCACAAGTAAGTCTCACACACTCTACGAGTCTACACCATTTGACCAATAGATCTTACCCAGGGTCAGATGAACCAGTGAACAGTCTCAATCCAACTCAACTGGGGGTATTTATTTGCTTATTTATCTGTTTATTTTTTGTTTTTTTAGTTTCCTCCATAGACCTCCATCCAGCTTTTTAAAAAAACCAAGACCCCCCGTCAAGATAAATTTGATAAATCTGTGCCTTCTGTGGTTTCTTGACCCCTTCTGTACCAGCAATGTCCGTTATATTTTATTCTAGCTATATGTACATGATTTTATGCATCTTAAAAAGGATCTGTGGTAATTAAAAAGGTTGATTGAGATAGTTTGAAGCCATATAATTGCAAGAGATCCTTCCTGTGCTGAATAAAATTGATTAATAGTAGCCAGAAAAAAGCAAAACGGATGTCGAAGGTACAGAATGGGTTAAAGAGTCCCGTCCTTCGTGTCCTCATGCCTTCTGGAGCTTCTTGGAGTCTAAATCTCGCCCTTTGTGTTCTTGGGTGTCTTCTGGAATTCCTTGGAGCCCTGTCCTTCATTTTAAAAGGATATAATATTCGTATATACTGGATTGGTGGTGTAATTGTTTAGATGCTTATATTTTGGGTGTGGTGTCCCGAGTTTGAATCCCGGGAGGACCATATGCTTTCATTAGTTTATTCTAGTGCATTGGGGTTTGTAATAGAGGATTAATGTTAAGAACAGCGTGTAACTTAATTGCTAATATATAAGTTAGGCAATGTGTACAGTAAATCTTTCATGCTCGTGGATTTGATTCCTCGTGGTTTTTCACCCCTGCGGATAAATAATAATGAATAATGAAATACAATTAAAAAATGCAAGATATACCGGGTATGGAGGTTGAGTGGTGTGCACATGTTTATCCAATCCCTACTCTATACAGCTAAACTACTGATATTATATATCCACACATTCACCATCACCCTCCAATATCCACACACCCACCATCTACCCATTCATGTCCCTCATTCTACCACCTGAAATAGTATTGGTCATCCTCCCTCTGGCTTCTTTCACAACTCTGTAGTATGATTTCTTCTTGTCACTCAGAAAAAGTTCACTAATCTTCTTTCCATATTCCTCTTCTGCTATCCTCTTAGTTTCTTGTATCATCCTCTTCACTCTTTCTTTCAAGTTCGTATTTTCTTGTTTCCTTGCTTCTCTAGGTATATTCTTTTGAAGAATACTCTTCCGCAACTCTTTCTTCTCTTTCACTATATCTTCTATCTCTTGACTAAACCATGCATTACCTTTCCTTTTCCTCATTAAATTTTCTCTTGCCACATACTTTCTCAGCTACTTTAGTCATGGAATCTCTTGTACCTTTTCATACTTCATCCACAGTACTTCCTAGATCTATCATATCCTCCATGCCCTTTACAGTTTCATTCGTTGTATTTTGTTACTTTACATTCTTCAGTCAATTTTGTTACTTTACATTCTTCAGTCAATTTTCTCACATTTATTCTCCTTACTGCCAGTTTTCTCTCTTTCATCTCATATTTCCACTCCTTCCTTATCCTTACTTTCGTTAGCACTGTATATTGGTCTGATCCTGTTAGCATGCCTTGCACAGCTTTTGAATCTTGAATTCTACCTTTCAGCCTAGTATCAATCATAGCACAGTTTATGAGAGATTTCTGTTCTTGTTCACCTTCACCTCTGTGCCATGTAGGCTAAACATATGAATGTGACGATGCTCCAAAAATGTATTTGCCAAGAACACTCCGCACATACTTCTAGAAGAGAGCCATCATTCATAACCCTACCCTCATGGTAATGGGCTGGGCTATCAGAGTGAGAACTGAGCGATCTCTACCATACCCATAGCTTACTCTGACTGTTCCTTTTACTTATATATTTTTCTAGATCTCAAGTGACGGCGTCTCTAACGTGGATTGACCTCCCAATCTACCAAGATTGGAAGCCAAAGCGTCACATTTTTCCTTTGCCCCTCAACTTTCTCTTCATAATTGCTGAGGGGCACAGGGCCCTGGGTGGGGCTTTGGTTTCCCGGGCGTTTCCGCACCCTCCTCAGCTCCCCGCCATGGAGTGGCTTCGGTCACCCAGACTTTATTGTGGTCAGCAGGGAGGGTTCTGTGGGGGCGCTCGGTTATGGCCTTGGCCTTGCTTGGGGCCTTGGGGCTGTTCGGCCAGGCAGCTTGGGGAACAACAACAACAACAACCCTGCCCTCATCACCCCATTTACCCACTATTTGCTCATTTTCAACTGCCATTCAAGTTACCTAGTAAAATTAGATTTGTATACTTTTCTATCTATTGCTAGACTCCATGATCCCCGAAGAGGTGGCTACGAATGAAGCGACCCCATGCACCTCTGACCTGTCAACCGACGCCCTTCCTCCAAACCAACACCGCTTTCATTCATATACCTCTCAACTCCATACTTCCACCTCATTCTCAGTCTGCCTCTCCCTCTCTGTCCCTCCACCTCACTCTCGTACACTCTCTTAGTCATTCTTTCGCTTCCAATACTGTATGTTCCACTTGGCCGAACCATCTCAAGGCGTTCCTTATCACACATTCCAGCACATTCACATGTACACCACACCGCTCTCGTACTTACTCATTCGTCTGTTTATCCCTACATGTAACGCCACATGCACATCTCAAGTAACTTATTTCCACCCCTCTCACTCTTGATTTGTGCCTCTCTAACAATATCAATAGTGTCCGGATTACCACACTATCATGCAATTGCTTATTTACTTCCATACTGACCACCTTATTCCTTGTCACTGCTTTTAGCATTCCTACAACCCTCTTCCACTGTTGCACCATCTCCCGCACTTCATCCTCCTTACTCCCATCTTTATTTGTCACACTGCCCTAATACTTAAATGAGCTGACATTCTCTATAACCTGACCATTCAACCTCACCGCACACTCTGTGACTGCATCCCTTTCAAAGACCATAACCCTATTCTTCCTCACATTTACCTTCAGGTTCCGTTTCTCGCACACGGTTCCAAACATATTTACCAGAACCTGTAACTCCCACTCATTATCACTCATCAGCAAACAGCAGTACAGTACTGTACAGATAACCTCCACTCATTTCCTTACTTTATCAGGGGTACACCAACGTCCACTGCTCTTCCTTGCATTTATTTCATGGCTCCATCCATATAAATATTGAACAGCCATGGGGACATCACACACCCTTGCTTTAACCCAACATTTTGACTTTATTCCATTACATTCTAATCTCTTTCACACCATTCCCAGTTTCCTGGTTAATGGATACATACATGTGCATGAAAGTATATGTATCAATTCCGATCTTCCACTCACACCACATAATTCTTGAATCCATGCTATCATAGTTTTTCACACACTTCTTCAACCTATCTGACAAGAGCACAGTTACTCCTTCATTCATCTTTCGTTTGTATCCTGCATCCACACCAGACCAGACAACCCATCCCTCCTACACACTTCCATGTTTCCATTCTCGTAACATGCGCTTTCTCTTTGCAAAATCATTGATTCCATTGGAATTGAAGGCACTGACCCGGAGCATGTCATCTTTCACCCGAATGTCATTTCCGCCTTATTTCCGCTTTATTCTCCCCCCCTCCCCCCCCCCCCCTCTGGGGGGATCCTGGCCCCCATTAACAAACCGTCTTAATTTGTACTTTTCCAGTAGAGAAATGTTTCCACCAAAGGTGGATATCTTTTTTAAATTGTTGGCTCGCTATCTCTCGGCAAGTGAATATCGCCATCTGACTGGGACGAAACCCCCTAAAATATTGACTGATTTTTTTTATTATTTACAGATATGGAGAGGAAGCAGGAAACCTGACAGACAACACCTTATACGCTGTGGGTCAGACAGCCTGGGCAGGTCACAACATTGCCTCCCTTGGGGTGAAGGGTGTGGCCAAGAGAGCTGCCAAGGACACCGGTAAAGCCCTGGTACACCAACACGAGGCCAAGAAGGGCAGCAAGGTACCATCCAGCTCTTTCACTATGCACTTAACACATTAGGCTATTCAGTGTGCAGTTGGGTTTCAGTGCATGATAAGATTGATATCCAGTATTCGATAAATGGATATAAAGTCGTAGTCATGTACTTAACCTTTAACTGTTAACACCGCAATCCACCGCAACCCTGCTCACAAGTTGGACAGGAGAACACGAATACATCCCTCAACTCACCATAAACAACACACCCCTAACACACATACACACACACCCAAAATCCTAGGAGTAACATATGATACTCATATGACATTCAAACAGCACACCACAAACATTAAAAAGAAACTGACACCCAGACTTAACGCCCTCAGGTCACTTGCTCACACAAAATTTGGACACAACAAAGAAACTACCACCACAGTATATAAACAATACATAAGATCAGTGATGGAATACGCAAGCCCAGCCTGGGCTTCTAACCTAGCTGAAACACATCATAAGACCTTACAGACTATTCAAAACAAAGCCCTGAAGATCATTACAGGCTGCACAGCTACTGCACCCACAGATCACCTACATCAAGAAACCAAAATCCTCAAAATCAAAGACCATCTGGATATGAGAGGCACTCAATTCCTGGCAGCAGCCTCCACGAACCAAGACCACCCACTAAACTACATGGCAACACACCCACAGACACCAAGAAATATCAAAACAACACCCAGCACACGGTATCACACACAATTATTGTCCTCTCTCCCTCCCTGCCCACCCCGAACCAACTTCCAGAAGCACATCCATACTCATATCTCTCACCGATCCATCCACTCACTCACAGACAACACGCAGCTGCATGCACGACCTCCCGAAATCCATCCTTCCGAATCCTCCCTTCCTCGCGAGGACAGAGTCCACCTGGCCAGGCTGAGATGCGGACACCATCCAGCTCTCCTGAGCTATCAGAAGAGACTGGATGACTCCGTTGTCGACGCCTGCCCGGGATGTAACACAGCACCCCATACCATTAAACACATCATAGAAGACTGCATTTCACACAACCACTTACGCCAACAACACAATCTACACTCAATTAAAGCCCGATCGTGGCCATGGCCTTTCTCAGGGACTCGGGGCTGTTCGGCCAGGCAGCTTAGGGAACAACAACAACAACAACAACCTTTAACAGTACTGTCTTGATGGTGTAATGGTTTGAGTGTTTAAGATCTGTATGTGGCGAGAGATATGAGTATGGATGTGTTTCTGGAAGCTGGTTTGGGGTGGGCAGAGAGGGAGAGAAGACAGTATTTGTGTGTGATACCGTGTGCTGGGTGTTGTTTTGATATTTCTTGGTGTCTGTGGGTGTGTAGCCATGTAGTGTATTGGGTGGTGTTGGTTTGTGGCGGCTGCAGCCAGGAATTGAGTGCCTCTCATGTCCAGATGGTCTTTTACTTTGAGGACTTTGGTTTCTTGATGTAGGTGGTCTGTAGGTGTAGCAGCTGTGCAGCCTGTGATGATCTTTAAGGCTTTATTTTGAAAAAGTCTGTATGGTCTTGTGATGTGTTTCAGCTAGGTTAGAAGCCCAGGCAGGGCTTGCATATTCCATCACTGATCTTATGTATTGTTTGTAAACTGTGGTGGTGGTTTCTTTGTTGTGGGCAAATGACCTGAGGGCATTAAGTCTGGGTGTCAGTTTATTTTTCATATTTGGTATGTTGTTTGAATGTCATTAGAGTATCATATGTTACTCCTAGGATTTTGGGTGCGTGTGTATGTGTGTTAGGGGGGTGTTGCTAATGGTGAGGTGGGGGTTGTTTTTGTATTCTGCTGTCCAGCTTGTGAGGAGGGTTGTGGTGGTTTTGGCTGGGGCTCAATTGAGTCGATTTGTAGTGCACCAGTCATGTAATGTGTTGAGATAGGGTTGAAGGAGAAGTGTTGCTGTGTCTGGGTTTTGGTGTGTGCATGTGAGTGTAATGTCATCTGCGTAGGAGGCTATGTTTATTTGGGGTGTATTTATATCATGCATGTACAGATTGAAGAGTGCGGGCGACAGGACGGATGCTTGCGGGACTCTGGTTCAGAAATTTCTGATGCTAGATGACTGACCGGCAAAAGATACATGTGCACATCTGCCTGCTAGGAAGTTGGCCAGCCACCTTTTAGCGTTGTTGTGCATGTTTGTGTCGTAGATTTTGTTTGTTAGGTTGTGGCGGGGGATGGCATCGAAGGCTTTACTAATGTCGAGTGTGGCAAGTAGTGATCTGTGTGGTGGTCTGGCTGAGTTGATGCCGTCAAAAGCTCTTTGTGTAAGGTCTGTAAGAAGAGTGTTTGCAGAGTGCAGTGGCCTGAAGCCATGTTGTGTTGTAGCTAGGGGTAGAGCGTGTGTAGTCAGTTTAGTACAAGGCATTCTATGACTTTGGAGGGGGTGCAAAGGAGTGGGATAGGGCGGTGTGAGGAGGGTAGCGTGGGTTTTTTGTTGGGTTTGGGGAATGTAATGATGACACCATGCTTCCAGATGTCTGGTATTGTGTTGTGTGAATAACTGTAGTTTGATATGTTAGTGAGTGCTTGTATGCCTTGTGGTCTGAGGTGTATGTTGCTTATGTTGTCTAGGCCACAGGCGGGTGAGTGCTTGAGATTGTTGATGGTGTGCTTTGTCTGGTTGTTGGTGAAGGGTGCATAGTCAGGGTCTATGGGGAATTGTCTCTTACGTCGGATGACACATCGGTCGTCTTTATGGGGTTTTTAGGTGGCTGACATGAGAGAAGTGATTAATGAGAGTGTTTGCTTGTTGTTTATATGAAGGAGTAGAGTCTGTTGTTGTGATTGCAGCATGTGATTGTGTTGTGTTGCTGTTGGAAAGTGTGATGCTGTTTAGTGTTTTGTAGAGTTTTTGGGGTCTGTTTTGTGATCAAGTGTTTGTAAGTAGTTGTTGTTGTTGTTGTTGTTGTTCCCCAAGCTGCCTGGCCGAACAGCCTCGAAGCCCAGAGCAAAGCCAAGGCCACAACCGAGCGCCCCCACAGAACCCTCCCTGCTTACCACAATAAAGCCTGGGTGACCGAAGCCACTCCATGGCGGGGAGCTGAGGAGGGTGCGGAAACGCCAGGGAAACCAAAGCCCCACCCAGGGCCCTGTGCCCCTCAGCAATTATGAAGAAAAAGTTGAGGGGCAAAGGAAAAATGTGACGCTTTCGCTTCCAATCTTGATAGATTGGGAGGTCAATCCACGGAAGAGGCGCCGTCACTTGAGATCTAGAGAATATATAAGTAAAAGGAACAGTCAGAGTAAGCTGTGGGTATGGCAGAGATTGCTCAGTTCTCACTCTGATAGACCAGCCCATCACCACATGACTAGAACCCAATCCTCTCAGCATCAGCTGTTGTTGTTCCCTAAGCTGCCTGGCCGAACAGCCCCGAGTCCCTGAGGAAGGCCATGGTCACAATCGGGCTTTCCCACAGAGCTCTCATTGAGTGTAGATTGTGTTGTTGGCGTAAGTAGTTGTGTGAAATGCAGTCTTCTATGATGTGTTTAATGGTATGGGGTGCTGTGTTACATCCCGGGCAGACGTCGACGACGGAGTCATCCAGTCTCTTCTGATAGCTCAGGAGAGCTGGATGGTGTCCTCATCTCAGCCTGGCCAGGTGGACTCTGTCCTCGCGAGGGAGGGAGGATTCGGAAGGATGGATTTCGGGAGGTCGTGCTTGCAGCTGCGTGTTGTCTGTGAGTGAGTGGATGGATCGGTGAGAGATGTGAGTATGGATGTGCTTCTGGAAGTTGGTTCGGGGTGGACAGGGAGGGAGAGAAGATAGTATTTGTGTGTGATAGCGTGTGCTGGGTGTTGTTTTGATATTTCTTGGTGTCTATGGGTGTGTTGCCATGTAGTTTAGTGGGTGGTCCTGGTTCGTGTAAGTAGTTATTCCAATTTAGTGTTTGTTGTTCTTGTATTTTGTTTTTAATCTGTGTGTTGAGTGCTTGGATTTGTTGTTTGAAGTCCTGTGTGTGGGGTGCTGGATAGATTAGTTTTTTGTTATGCTCGTTGTCACTCAAAGGAGCAGTAGTGATGAGTGTTTTCTGAAATTGTTAGGAGTTCTGTCTGTTTGTTGTTATCACTATTCTGACCTACACTTGTTTACAAGGCAAATGAATGGATGATGGACGCCATCCAACTACCACTCCAAGTCTCAAAAAATATATTATATGGTATACATTAGTACAGTAGTGCTAGTCGTTCCCTAAGCTGCCTGGCCGAACAGCCCCGAATGGTTTACAGTAGTTTGTTATAATGCTTTTGATGGTGATTATTTTAAGACAGGTGGTGTTTTAAATGCTGAATAATAAACTGAGAAAAGTTGACAGGATGAATATAAACACCATATGAGGAAGGAATCTTTCTTGACAAAGGTTCCCTTAGACGGCTTAGAGCATCATCAGGTTTAAGCTATAAGCAAAACATTATCAATGAAGTTCTCATATGGTGTTTAGATTTACCGTATATGATGGGGCAGGCACGACCTCCCGAAATCCATCCTTCTGAGTCCTCCTTACCTCGCGAGGACAGAGTCCACCTGGCCAGGCTGAGATGTGGGCACTATCCAGCTCTTCTGAGCTAGCAGAAGAGACTGGATGACTCCGTCGACGACACCTGCCCGGGATGTAACACAGCACCCCATACCATTAAACACATCCTAGAAGACTGCATTTCACACAATCACTAACTCCAACAACATACTGTAATCTACACTCCTTGAGAGCTCTGTGGGAAAGCCCGACCATGGCCATGGCCTTCCTTAGGGACTCGGGGCTGTTCGGCCAGGCAGCATAGGGAACGACAACAACAACAACCGTATATGATGTGACTTTTAGCATAGACTTAATTAATTAATATATGTATTTATTCCACAGGTGACAGGAGAGATAGCAGGAGCAGCAGCAGTAGAAGAAGAAGAAGCCAAGGAAGTGGAGGAGGTGATGGAAGGTGTGGAGGAAGGCAAAGAGGTCTTTGAGCACCAGTCGCCAGTCAGGCCAGTCAGGGAGAAGAAGAAGCCGCCCATGTGAACACAACCTTAACGCTACCCCAGCCAACGTTTGTTATTTATTATTTAATTATCATGGAATTTTTTATTGTTTTTACCGTTTTCAAGCAAATTAAGTTTAGTTTACCCCGTCGAAAAAAGATTACACTTCAAGCTAAAGAATGCCTCCTACTCCCCTCATCAAGCTATATTTGTATATTGTTTGGTAGTATAATTCCCAGTCAAAGTTTGGCTTCTCCCAAATTGCAAGTTCGCTATCGTTCGCCCAGAAAATATTGACATTTGAATGAGGTGAAGCGTCAACAAAATTGCAAGTTAATCAGAGCAAAACAAAGCTTTAATGAACAACTATTTAACTTGAAAGGGTAGTGAAAGAAATTATGAAGTGCCATTAAGGAGAGATTTTCACCTCAGGGTTATTTGTCTGGACCCTCTTCTCCCTCATGTTTAGCCCAGAATATACTGACAAAGTGCGTCATAATCATCATGGGGCTAAGCACAGATATATACTGTACATACAGGTAGTCAAACTGGAACACTTGTTTTAAGACTGGAATGAATATGAGAAGGGATACAAGAAAAATAGCAAGGATTTGTATTGTTTTGGTCATTTTATCACATCCAAAGACAATAAGAACTGTAAACTGTAAAGCATAATTTTTACTTTGTATATTAAGTAATAATGACGAACAAGACGGAACTCATGTCTCGTTTGACAGCCTGCATATATATATATCTGTATACAGTATACACACACACGGTATCTACGTAAGATAATATACATGCAACGTATATTGTACATGATCAAACTGTAATCTCAAATGTCTCAAATATAAGCCTGATAGTTTAACACACGATGCAAGATTCCTAGGCTCCATGAGTTAACGCTTTTAATATATAGCCGTAGATATACATATAGTTAGAGTTAAAGCTTTTATAATAGATAGAAGTATATTTAGTTAGTATGTGCTTGATAACATTGCCTTTATCGCAGTATGATATAGTATTGTAAACAATGAGATTATAGATTTACTGTTTCACTTTGTTTTGTCCTTGTTATCCATCTCTTGTTAATAATTTTGTTATTTTGTGTTTCTGAGGGCCATTTTGTAGTCCATGGTCTGGTAACTGAACCCACGGCCCCCCCACCTTCTTTATACCTAGGGGGGGAGGAGTATACAGAGCCTAAGGACTAATATACCGGTACTATTATATTTTGGCCCAGTCGGGGGGTCATTATACACATTTGACTCTTAAGTTGACCTTGGATATTTCAAATTAATCATTTCAATTGAATTGTAACTTCAGAATTAGTTGGAATACAAAGATCAACCATAATTCTGGTAGATATTTTATGATTTGTTTCATTTTTGCCCTTGGCAGGCAGCCATCTTGGATATACGTTTATACTTACTAGCAACCAGAAATCACTTGACTAACAAAGCTTTCCAAGAAGTATAAATATCAAAATAACCTCCCAAACTGGTGGTAGGTACTGTATAAAGAAAGAGAGGGAGGGGGGGGGATTGGAGCTCATGGGTTATTGCTAATGCTGGATACTCAGCTAATGTAAAAGTAATTAAGACAAATACAATAATGGCAATTTTTATGAGAAAGAGATCAATATATTAGAGAGAGACAGAAAGATGTAATTTGTCAGCCTACTTGGCCGGGGCCCTCATAAGGCTAGATCAATATATTATAATTAAAGAGCTAACACTAATATATAAATATATTGGTGTTAGCTCTTTAATTATAATCAGATATGGATGTCAGATAATGTAATAATGAGACTACAGTACAGTACTTAAAATGAGGAGACTTTAACTGAGAGGTGCCTGTACTGAGAAATACTGGTATATATTTAGTAGTCCATGAACCAGGGTAATACTCAATACCACCAGAGAGTGCTTTTCTCTACAAATATAATCGACGATCTAATATTTTTATTGATATGAAGATGTTATTGCAATAAGATAGCCTTGTTCAATGAGTTCCCATACAGTTTTGGGACTTGATTAAGGATGAGAGGCAGTTCAGGAAAGCTTGAATGAAGTTGCATTGTTTTGACAATTTAATCACTTTCAGGGACATAAAGGCAACTATAGAGCATATTTTTAACTTTTGTACAGTCAATCCTCTGCTTACGTGAGAATATGGGCGACACGAGGCCTCATGTAATTAGAATAACGTACCTTATGGGATTAATATCTTATTAGCGGCCGGACCCTCTTACTTTCATCCATATACTATTACTTACCTTCTTACTTACACCATCTATTTATGTTTCCTAGGACATATTTAAGTGTTTATGGATCATACAGTATTAATTTCCTAACAGTTACAAAAAAAAAAAAAAAAAAAAAAAATTAAAGGTTGTCATATTCACTTCAAATGAAGCGTAGGAAAGTTGGATTGGCTGCTTGAAGGGGGGACCAAGGCAGGGCAAGGTGACTAAGGTGCCCTGAACCCGACTCTGTGAATGGAGGAGGGGGGAGGGGCCTCTAAATTGGATGTTTTTACCGGATTTCCTTCACTTTCCATCCCCGATTCGTGTACATGGGACAACCTCGCATTCACAAAATCTGTCAAGTTCTGGACCCCCTCCTCCCCCTTCACGTACTTGGAGGATCGCGTAAATGGATCATGCGTAAGCAGAGGATTGACTGTATATCTAATAATAATGACTGAAATTAAGATACTCTGTGTTTTAGCCTGGGGGTGAATTGTGTCTTGTTTTACACCATGTTATCATATCACTTAACCCGTAGAAGATCCAATGACACATTTATTTTATTTTCTAGCTATTATTAGATGATTTTATACAGATTAGGGTATATGGAAGTCAGAGGGTTGATTGAGATTAATCTTTACCCTTATAATTCCCACAGATCCTTCCTAAACTGTTTAAAATCATCTAATGATAGCCAGAATAACGCCTTATAATCTTCAAAGGGATAATAACCAAGAAAGTTTGACCCCCTTGGATGGTACCGATTCCTATGATTTCGGGATCTGGACCATCGACTGTAGAAGATCTGTGAAATATTTACCCCTTCACCAGCATTAAGTATTTTTCCTCATATTTTGGTTACCATTAGACGATTGTTCATTGGTTTGTAATCAACCTCTACAACTCAGATAGACGATCTCAATAAACCCACTTAGTAACATAGGTCCTTCTTAAACTGCATAAAGTCATCTAATTTTAGCCAGAATCAAAGGTGAAAAGGCACCATGGTGCTGAAGGGGTTAAGTTGTAAAGATGTACCATATTACTTTTATTTGTTACTATTACAAAGGGTTATACTGTATATTTAAAGAAAATATGAATACTAATGTATTTAAAAGATCTGTGAAAAATTTTGTTGTAATGATGTTGCATATTAGTACAGTACAGTACTTTCATTCTTTACTATTACAAAAGAATATACTGTATATTTAAAGAAAATTTGGATAATACATTGGCATACAGTATATATAAACTATTTATCATACTGTCTGTACTCTATATTATGGATATTGTCTTTTACAAAAGTAGATATTTTTATATCTGTGATTATGCCTATAATTTGTTTTATTTCAGATGACGGTAAATTGAATCCCTTAGCAACTTAATTCTCAATACTTAATGGTAAAATATGAAAAAAAATTGTATCATATTACTGCCATATTAAGCTACAATAACGTTGAAATAGCTGAATGATCAAGATGAGGGCATAGTGTTTACTGTCAGCTGGAAACAGACTACAGTAGAGTCTCGTATCTAATGCATTTCGAGCATTTATAACATTGGTGCTTTAGTTTTCAGTTTCTGTACAACTCAACCAGTAGATCTTAACCAGTGCCAAATCAACCAGGACCAACCAGATCAGTACCAATTAATAGTCCTATACTAACATGACTTGACCTAACCTAACAGTATGGGTTGAGTTGGCACTGGTTGAGAGCTACCACCAGGTTCGAATCCCGGTAGGATCACATGCTTTCATTAATTTCATTGGGAAGTGTTTGGTGTTGGGAGTGAAATAAATCAATTAGATTGTTTACCAGTTAACCCGGGAACTGCACGGAGACTCTTAAGAGTTCCCCCGGCGGACTGCGGGAAGACTCTTAAGAGTAAGGGAGAAAAAAAAATCCATTTAAAACACCCAAAAAAAAAAAAAATCTGTTGTTTTTATTTTTTGTTTTTATTTATTTATTTATTTTTTTTGCCCCTGGGCCATGCCATATATCACTCCTCCACCTCCCCTCCTTCCCCACTTTCCTCCCCTCCTTCAGTTATCACCTATTTTCCCTGTTATTCCCTTATTCTGTGGTTTATTTTCGTGCTAACATTAGCGAGTTGGTAGCAGGGCGTTGTTATCACTGTTACCAAGCGTGGGAAAGAGCGAGAGAGAGACTATTGCGGAACAGTGTCTCTCCAGACAAGGGGAGGGGTGGAGGGCAGGGAGGTTGCCTCAGCCATACATTATGTAACTCCCGGCCTGTATTGCCGATTTTGACCATCCAAACACTGTTTCCACTTGTTTTATTGTTGTAACAGGTTAATACCTTTATAATCAACCTATAATAGGCGCATATGGATAAGTATTAATGCTATTTATGGTAAAATAACGATGTTAGTGATGGGAACAGCTCAAATACGTCAGCACAGGAGTGTGGTGTCTCATACCCCCTATGCGCACTTCTTAGGTTAAAGACCCATTAACCCGGGAACTGCTGGGAGACTCTTAAGAGTTCCCCCGGCGGACTGCGGGGAGACTCTTAAGAGTGAGTGAAAAAAAAAATCAACTTTTGACATCGAAAAAAAAAATATTATATTTATTTATTTATTTTTTTTTTTATTTATTTATTTTTTTTTTGCCCCTGGGCCATGCAAAATCTCAGTCCTCTACCTCCCCTCCTTCCCCACTTTCCTCCTCTCCTTCAGTTATCACCTATTTTCCCTGTTATTCCCTTATTCTGAGGTATATTTTCGTGCTAACATTAGAAATCTGGTTGGCGGGTGTGGTCATCACTGATAGCAAGCGAATGCAAGAGAGAGAGAGAGAGTATCGATCGACTGTGTCTCAGTGGCCTTGGGGGAAATTGGCGGGAAAGCAGCTTGCCTCACCCATACATTATACAACTCGCGGGCTATATCTCCGATTTTGACCATCCAAACGCTGTTTTCACTCGTCGTTGCTTCAGGTTAATACCTTTATAATCAACCCATAATAGGCGCATATGGATAAGTATTAATGCTATTAATGGCACAATGAATATTTTAGTGACGGAAACACCTCAAATACGTCAGCACAGGGGGACGTTTCCAATTACCCCCATGCGCACTTGTTAGGTTAAAACAGATTGTGTGAATTCCACACTATCTGTATAAATATTATCCCCTGCATTATAAAAGCAACAATTTTTATTTAGTCATTAGCTACACTTATTTAATTTGTAGCTTATGACATTACTGTACCAGCTGAGTGTTCCTTTCCAATCGTCAATTTTTAGTGAGGTAACTAACTAGTGGGGATAAACATGAGGGAGAAGGGGGGCCAGAAAAAGCAACCATTCCCCCTTAAGTCCTACACATCGATGTTTAGAGGACAGTGAACGTTAAGTACATTAACCCTTCTTTAGCGGCGCGCATCATATGTCGAGTGAAAGAAATTTGGACTATGTGGCGGCTCACAACATAAGTCGTGTGGCATTTTCAGCACGTAATGTTGCTGAGAGAGAGAGACAAGTGGTGGCAGGAGAGTAGCGAGCGTATGACTGCTCCAGACCACCGCGGTGGACCAACTGACATGAATTCCACCCTCCTCCACCCTCTCACACTCGCTACACAGTGAATTGTTTAGGGAAAGTACTGAATTACATGGTTTTTGCACTCGTGTTGTGCGATTGTTGCAAGAGAACTAGCGGTCATACAAGGATCGTTGGGGTGTCATTGGAAAGCTCTGTTTATGCCCTTTCAGGGATAGATACTTGTTTTACGCTCTGGGTCTTATTTAGGCATGAAAATGATCACGTAAACAGCCCTATTTTGGGTAAAAACACCCCGCTGGTGGCTACATATTATTTACCGCCTAGGCCGCTAGTTAGGTGTTAATTAATTTAGGTTGCCTACTCAAACTTCCCATCAAATAATTTCAAAGCCCATTGCTGCCTGGAACACCGTCAATATGTATTACATGAGGCTGAAGCTGTACCGTTTATGGATCATTCCACCTTTAACCCTCTGAGGATTGATGACACACTTCTTTTCTGCTTTCTGGCTATTATTAGAAAATTTTATTCAGATTAGGAAGGGAATATGGAAGTCAGAGGGTTGTTGTTGTAGTTCCCCAGACTGTCCGAACAGTCCCGAGTCCGATAGACCGAAGCCGCTCCAGATGCTGGGGCTCCCGAAGTGGCCAGGGAGAGATGAGATCTATCTCTGAGAGGGCAGGGAGGGAGGGGACCATCAGCCCACGGGCATGCACCCCCGGGCCAATGCTCCCACCGTCTGCTGCCCCCCTTGCAGTGCCATCCAATTGGGCGATCTCGCCAGCACCTAGAAGGAATAGTAGTACAGTAAAAGAGACAGACAGACTGGCTAAGGTTGGGTAGAGGATGCCAAACCTCATTCTGGATAGGACCAGCCAGTAGGTGATTGAGATAGTTTGTACCCTTTTAATCCCCAAAGATCCTCCCTAAGCCGTATAAAATCTTGTCTACTGATAGCCAGAAGAAACTGTTAAAATGCGTCATGATCCTCAAGGGGTTGAGATATATACTGTATATACAGTATATATATATATATAGTAATGTATGTTTATTGCCTTCGTGTTTGAATTTACAATAAGTGTACAGTTGCCCACATGAATTTTTATCCACTCAATATTATTTATGGAATTAAAATAGTATGATGGATTTACAAGAAGAAATTGTTATGAAACTTAATTTTGTCTTCGTCTATTGCCAGACACCTTAATCCCCAAGGCGGTGGCCAACTGTTAATTGTTCATACTAATGCATTAAGTCTAAACAATTCACTTCTAAGTCAATCACATTAATTTTCCTTCCTTAAATAGAATCACAGCGTGTACAAATTTGTGTGAGCAACTATACAGCAACTAAATACTCACTAGATTTTAAAAGAAAACCAGTATGTCATATGATTCCTTGTACTGTAATTATGCTTGATATTTTGACTGAGCTTATGGATATACTGCCACCCCCTCAGGGATTAGGGCGCCTGGTAATAGCTAGATAGATGGCTTACAGTACAGGTCTCCCTCGATTTACGATTGGGTTACGTTCCTGAAAACCCGATCTTAAATTGAAAAATCATAAAGCGAATCCTAAAATTGATGTGTTGGGGATGTGTTCTCGGATCAGCCAAAACCCAAACCCAAACACCTAAAAACCTATAATAATATCGTAAATTAGGGCATCGGATAGTGAGGGAGACCTGTATATGTTCCGTAATCCAGCCCCCAGTAGTTTAAAAAATACAATAGTCTAGAGTGTGGCAAGGGTCAATTTAAAGTCCAAAATATGTAAATATCTTTACTTTTGGTTTGTAATCAGTGTTTGTTTGGTGACCTACTGTATATCTATGATCATGTCTGTTTAAGTCTTCATAATACTGTAAAAGCATTAAGGCCATTATGAAATTGTTGGAGGGTAAGCAGCTGCAGCTTGGTGTAGTCTTGTTACACTAATTGGAGGTTAAGCAGAGGATCCTGTACTGTATATATGTTCTGCAATAGGCACCTTCACACCAGCTGCATGTCCATCAATGCTTATCCAATTTGTTTGATTGATACCGGTAGCTCCCCCCTGGTACTACTCTCCTTGTCGCGGTTGGGGAGCTTCAGGGCCGGCGACTGGAGCTTGATGGGGGGATGGTTGTGGTAATTTCCCTTCCTCTCCCCTCGAGCTTTCGTCATCTGCTTGACTAATTTTGAGTAGTTTTTCTTTCCTCTTTCTGTGTTTTTCCCCTTCTATTTTTATTCTGTCCCATTTGGTTGTCCTCGGGCAACCTATATCACATGCCTCCCTGGCCTGGCTAGGTGTTAGGCTCCTGACCTGATTTGTCGCTTCGGTCGCTAATGCGACCGAGCTGACTCGATTCCCCTCAGTAGTGCATTTTTATTTTGCATCTCGCTGCGATTTTCTTTCTACCTTCGACCTGATCTCTCATTCTTCGCCCTGATCACTTCTTGGTTGGTGTTGCGGTGTAGCAGTTCTTACCTCATCCTTCGGCCCTGCCCTATAAGAGCTCTGCTGTGGAGCTCATGTAGTCCAGCTGAACTGGTGAAATGGCGAGATATGTCTGCATGTCTTCACCTTCCTAGATTTGTTCACCTGCCCTTCCCTATCTATCTTGACTTGTTTAGTTATATATCTTGATCGAATCCTTCGGGCCAGCCCTATGAGAGTTCTTTTGTGGAGCTCAGTGGTCTGGTTAAACTAATATTAAAAAAACAAAAAAAATACCAGTAGCGAGATTTGGGCTTACTGTTTCTACCCATTATCTTTGATGGCATCATTGAGGAATTGTTATCTTTTGAACGAGCTTAACCACTATCTGTGCCTCATCTCAAACCAAGTATCACATGTGTAAAGGTGCCTATTGTCCAATGTAATTGATAATATGGATTGACCTCAGTCCCGTACTTGCCAGATTACAAGAGTGTGCTGTACATGTTAACCCTCTCCAGGTGCCAGCCCAGCTCACCCACCTACCTCCCTTTGCATTCCCCACTCACTAGCACACCCCACCCTAGTATCAGATACCATTGAGAATTAATCATTGATGCCACATATTCAAAGTGTCTTGAGACTCATACTTATAATAACTTAATCAATCATTTTAAGTCAAACCACAACCAAATAGAGCAAACACTTAAAATTATATGCTCAGTTTTATGCCTTAAGCCAGTGTCACACAGGCACCTGTATCAGTCTGGTGTCTGTAATAATTTGATTGTCTATTTCTTTAGTATTTGAGTAATTTATTAATGTTTTAAGGTGTTTGTTCCTGATTTGATGCTACAAACTTAAAAATAACATTAAAATGGAAATAGCATTGGCTGAAAAATAGCCTTTTAAGTATATTTTGTATCTGTTTAAGTGACTCCATACCTACTGTATAGTCTCTCTCTTGTTTTATTTCCAGCTGACAGTAAATTGAATCCCTTATCAGCTGATTTATCGATACTTAATGGAGAAATATGAACCTAATATGCCTCTATCTATCTATCTATTTGCTCAGGCCCATTCCCTATTTTTTTTTTACTGGGGTGGCCGACTCGAGACAGAGCCCGAATATGGAAAAACAAAAAATCTCTAGATCTTAATAATTTTGTTTACAATTGTCACCACATATGGCTATAAAGGCTGCAAGAGCAATTAAATGGAACAATTAAGAAGGGATCATGGCAATTTACCGTCGGCTGAAATAAAGCGGAGTACAGTATAGTACATGAACGAAGGCGGTGCTGGTTGGGGGGAGGGGCGTCGACTGACTGGAGACAGAGGTGCATGGGGGCGGTTCGTTCATGCCCACCCCTTCGGGGATCACGGCGTCAGGCAATACGTAGATAGATAGATAGTATTGATATATTGTATACAGTATACCCTCGTGTGACGCCAGCTTTAAGGGGACATGGGTCGTTTTTCTACTCCTCTTTCTCCCTCGTGATTAGCCCCATTAGTTTTCAGATTTTAAGATGTTTGCCCCCATTAGTTTGTCGATTTTAAGACCTTTCGCCTGATTTCTTTGTCAATATTAAGACCTTTCCTGCTATTTAGGTGTCGATTTTCCTCCTGGCGAATAGTAGTGAGCCTGTAATTTTGGAAGAACTGGCTTTCGGCCAGGACATTTTTCTACTGAAAAATGTGTACAAATTAATCTAGAAGGGGGATCTAATGGATGTTTATTTAAGTTTAATGGAGGTCTAGGGAGGAAACTAAAAAAAAATTATATATGAAATAATCAACCAAAAAATAAACCCTTCCCCCTTAATCTTAGAAGTCAGTATCATTCCATCCATGCTTATTATAATAGTATAGCTTGAAGCCTTGTTTTTTTTTCCCCTTAGAATGAAATCTTGGCTTCCATGAATGGGTCTGGAAAATGTAATAAATAGATAAGAAATTATGAGAATGTAAAAGTTCCTGCACTAACACAGGTGTAGATTATAATAAAGCAATTCAAATATGGTAGTGTATTCCTTACACATGGAAATGGAGGTAAAACAGAGAGTATGTGAAGGCATGAAAGTTTTCGGAGCAATGGGAAGTATGTGTAAGATGAGAAATCTTGGAATGAAAGTTAAAAGTGTCAAGGAATTGTTATGGGGCTCTGAAGGCAAAGGAGAGAAGAAAGCTGGATGTGATTTCGAAGCCTTGTGTTTTTCTGTATTTTCATCCACCAGAATGCTGTTTATTGTGATGTATCATATGTCAATGGAAAGAGGAATATTTATAGTACATGATAAAACAAAACAAAAATGTAAATAAATCGAAATATGAAAGTGTAAATGAGTCCGGAATACAATTATTTCCCATGCAATTGTCTTCACACCGTCCTAGCTCTAAATTGTGAGTGATGACCATATATTTTTTTTTTTGCTCAAATAATAGTATTTTTTCTCCTCTTTCCAAATCTGAAAACAGAAATTGTTTATCTTCAATAGTTCTCAAGCAGTGACCGAAAAAAATATATATATTTTGATTGATATGGTTTATAACATTTTCGATTTATTTCGTTGCTACGAAGTGTATGGTTTTAAATTTAGGCTGTATGAATACGGCAAATAATGCTGATGAGTATAAAACAAACTAGAAGTTCCTAGGACATACTTTTTGCGCTATGAATATTTGAAATGAAGAGCCAAAATGCGAATATTTATGCTTCACCCATCTCTATTCCGGCGATGTTAGCCGGGTTCCGAGCTGTTCCCCACCTCGTGGTTACGTTATTTGCTCGGATACGTAAATAACTGTATATATCACCAGAATCGAAAAATTGTGCTCTTTCCAATGGTGAAAACAAAAATACTATAGTGTAATTGGTTCGCGAGCTATGCGCAATTGTTTCCATGCAGTGACCGAAAAAAAAAATAGATACGGTTTATAAAATTTTCGATTTATTTCGTTGCTACAAAGTGTATGGTTTTAAATTTAAGCTTTATGAATACGGCAAATAATGCTGATGAGTATAAAACAAACTAGAAGTTCCTAGGACAAATACTTTTTGCGCTATGAATATTTGAAATGCAGAGCCAAAATGCGAATATTTATGCTTCACCCATCTCTTTTCCGCCAATGCTAGCCGGGTTCCGAGCTGTTCCCCACCTCGGCATTGATTTATTTGCTCGGATACGTATATAACTGTTTATATCACTGTCATCGGAAAATTATGCTCTTTCTAATGGTGAAAACAAAAATAATATAGCGTTATTGGTTCGCGAGCTATGCGCAATTGTTTCCATGCATTGTTATTGTTATGTAAATATATGAGAATGTTTATACAGTTGTATATCTTTGCCACAATGTACAACATTTATATAAATATATAAATATAATATATATATATATATATATATATATATATATATATATATATATACATATATATATATATATATACGGTATATATATATATATATATATATATATATATATATATATAAAATAAATGAAATCAAAATATAAATAAAATGAAATAAATCAAATCAAATAAATAAATATATAAATAAAATAAAAATGTAATAATAATATAAATACTCGATTATGGGCCTTGGGCTTGCTCGGGACCTTGGGGCTGATCCGCTAGACACCCTGGGGAACAGGAATAATAAAGAAAGAAAATATATATATATACCGGGTATATACGTATATATATATATATATATATATATAATTATATATATATATATATATATATATATATATATATATATATATATAATTATATATACTGTATATATAAATAAAATAAAAAATATAATAATATAAATACTCAATTATGGGCCTTGGGCTTGCTCAGGACCTTGGGGCTGATCTGCTAGACACCCTGGGGAACAGGGATAACAAAACAAATATATACGGTATATATATATAAAATAAATAAAATAAACATAAACAAAATGAAATAAATAAAATAAAATAAATAAAAACTAATAAATCAAATATATAAATATTTAAATAAAATACAAAATATGATAATAATATAAATACTCGATTATGGGCCTTGGGCTGGCTCGGGACCTTGGGGCTGTTATATACTGTATATAGGCTATATATAATATATATATATACATATATATATATATATATATATAATAATATACTGTAATATAACTAAAATTCCATAGAGTACTTACCATACTTCCTGTAAGCATTCCTGTGACATCTTCGTGATTATAATGTATTTATTTCGTAGGCAGTATTTATTGATAAATATATTTGTCTTTCAAGCAAAAAATAGTGTAAAGTCATCAATGATACCTAGACAAAACTGCATCAATACTCAAGGGGTTAACCAAGATTCACTCCCCTCAGTCACCAAAAGTCACAAGTAACATCTTATATACATATATAGTTCGAATTATTCACTAAACACTTTCACTGGGTAGATGAAATAATCCATAATTGCCTGCCTATAGCTAGGCATGGTGGGCCAGAGGGAGGGAGCCCAGAATTTAAAGGGCCGGGACCCTGCCTCACAGTCTGGGGGCCGGGAAACTACTGACTTTACAGAGGCCCGCGCTCCTCAGAGAGGGACGCTATGGGGTTGCTAGATACTTCCTTTTGTAACTTACTGATGCCTAACTTACCAGTCCAAATTGAGTCAAAATCGAGTCATAAACTTGTTTTTGGCGAATATTTCTAACTTACAGGTGGCATTATGACGCGATTGCGTCATACAAGCACTCTTGGAGGGGTGGCGTTATGACTCGATCGCGTCCTATAGATGCGAGAGGGTTAAGGGTGGTAGGGCCGAAGACTCCTGAAGTTTCGAATGCCAGGGGCTCGAACTGATGATTTCTGGCGATGGCTTGATATTTTTCTCGCTTTTTATTTTCTGCTATCCGGGCGGCTTCACCTGCTTCGTCGACGTTTCTGGCGATGTTGGTTGTGGAGAAAGTGTCAACACATGTGGCATCCCACACGAGGCACCGGCCATTCTTGTAAGGGAAAGTGGTCATCCCATCTGGCCGTTTGCCGTCTTCTCTGTGAAGTCCATGTGGTTCGAGGATTGATGCACGGTTAGCACTCTGCAGGGCCCGTTTTATGACATCATTTAGTGCAGAGTGTCTTGGCAGGCGGCCTGCGTTGTAATTACATGACAAGGCATGGTGACCTTGAGCATCCATCCACCCACCACACTTGCATGTGTGTGGGTGACAAACTGCCGCACCCACTCTGAGCGCGATGGCAACCCGGAGCGCTTCAGCATCCAAGTGAGTTCCAAGAGGTGGGATGGGGATGGCGTGTAACCACAAGCCACTCTCCGAACGGGCGGCTGCCTGGAGGCGTGCTTTTGCAACCTGGTCTGCATTGGTTAGGAGATTTTCTTGAGTTTTCTTCGCCGAGATGGTATCCCACGCTTTCTGCTTGCTCCTGGAGGTACCCTGAGGCTCCTCCTCTACTCCTGTACTTCCCTTCCAGATGTTAATCGCTGCTGTTACATCCCCATTAAGTGTCATTCCGGGTTGAGAAGAAAGGATGGACAATACAAGGTCGTTGGTCGCGATGAGGGAAGAGATAAAGGCTGGGGAGGCAATATCCGAGGCTCTCCGTATGCCCAAGCCCCCGAGGCGGACAGGAAGGGTGGCTTGTGTCCAGGCCCGTTCTTTAAATTCCACGTTGGTGATGCTGGTCACTGCTTCTCGGATTATGCTGTCTAATTCTTGGAGGCCACCATTGTTCGTGTAAGTCATCGATGTGCGCAGGAGGTATTGGAGTTTTGGGATGGAGAAACAGTTCTTGAGCAGGGCCAGAGCTGAGTGGGCATCGATGTGTATCAGGCGACTCGCGAGACGTTGAAGCTCCTCCTTTTTAACTTGAAGTGCTGGTGGGATTGCTGCCAGAGTTAGTGGAGAACCTAATAGGGTTTGCTGGTGCTCCTGAAGGATCTTTACATCTGGCAATTTGTCTCGAAACAGGGCCTGAGTCTCTTCTCCTTGTTCATGTGTGTGGTTGAGGAGGACAAGTTCACATTTGGTGTCATTTATCACTAGCCCGGCCTGGCCGAGGTCAGTTACGATGTTATTTAGGTCGGTTAGAACGTTCTCTACTGACCCACCCAAGGTTGCATCGTCCAGGTACCATACATTCAGTTCTGACCTTACTTTGTTAGCTGCTGCATCCACCCCTATTGAGAAAAGAGCAGGACCACCTGGATCTCCCTGCTGAACCCGGTCGCTGATGGGATTACCGTCTCGCCAAAAATCAGGATTGAAGGATTGGAATAAGCCTGCCAAAGTAGGGGGTACAGAGTGGGGATGTGTTCTTGAGCTGCACGGAGGAAGACATCCCTGCGAATGCTGTTGAATGCATTCCGCATGTCAATCTTTAGAAGCACTCGTTTTTCTTGGGCTTGGCTGAGGTAGGTGCGGGTTGTGTGTACAGCAGCTTCACACCCCCCTGGAGTTCCGAAACCTAGTTGAACTGGTCTTAAGTGTTGACCTAGGCCATTCGAGAGTGGTTTCAAACCCACCTTTGTGGCAAGGCGGTGGAAGGTGTTCCCTACTGCTATTGGGTGCACACCGCCATCTTTTTTTGCCAGTGCACAGAGTGATGCCCCAAAAAATAGGGGTGTGGCACAGTCGGGTACTTCCCCTCTTAAAACCATGTTGATGAATTTGGTGAGGGTTTCCAAGAGTGCCTCCCCAGCAGCTCCTGATCCCTGACCCAAGAGGCCTTTGAGGTGGGCGGGTCGGATACCATCTGGGCCCGCGGCTGAGCCTGCTGGGAATGAAGTCACTGCGGCACCTGCTCCTTCGTGACAACTAAAGGTTGGTGCATCTGGTCATTTGGGGCAGGGGGGAGGTTTAGGTCCCTAGGTGTAGGTGGGTGCTTTTCTTGTAGGGCTTCAACAACTTCGGTGCCTTGACCAGCAAAACCTTCTGAAGAGGACAACGGTCTGACGGCCCCTTTGATGTCACTATCCGCCAGCTTCGCCGCGACCCTCTTACGTAGCTGTTCAGCCTCTTCCTCTTCCTTGTCCTGGTGCTTCTGGGCCCTGTTTGGTTGCTGTTCGGGGGGTTCCACCAGTTTGTTTCCATCCATATACTGTGCTACTTGACGTTTCACTCTGGTGGCTAGTGAAACCTGAAGATGGTCTTGTATGTTGGTTCTGGGTGGTTTTCGGAGGGCCCCATAGGAGAAACCCAGGAGCCGTGCCCATGCGAGGGGTGTCTTGAGCTGTAGGGCCTGCTTTATGATGGTTGTAAGGGCCTCCGCCACTTGGATTCTGGCTCCTTTAGGTACCCGGGCAAGGACCTGGATCCGCGCTTTCCATTTGGTCACAAGTTGGGTCAAGTTGGCGACCGGTGTTGCCGGTGTTGCCCCGGTTGGCTCTGCAGTGGGCCCTGGGCATGCGAGACATTTCCAGTTTGGTTGTTCTCCTGATGTTTTCTTTGTCAGCTTAGCACAAGATAAATTAATAGATCTAAGACAGCCGGAACATTTTCGCGAATTCTATCTTGCATTGGTTTTTCCGCACTTAAAACACTTAGTATCTGCTAGGCCATAGTCTTCCAAGATTATCCGTTCCTCTGCCTCTACCAAGCCGTCCTCCTGATCTTCCCGTGGTGCTTCCATCTCTACCATGTCTCCCTTGTTTCAGAAACCCCGGGAAATCTCTCCCCCTTTAAGATAAATTTGTAAATTTGTCAGTAGAACAATGTCCCGGCCAAAGGCCGGTTCCTCTTAAAGTTGCAGGCTCGCTATCGCTCGCCAAAAAAAATCGACACCTAAATGGCACGAAAGGTCTTAAAATTGACAACGAAATGGGGCGAAAGGTGTTAAAATCGCCAAACTAATGGGCCGAGCGTCTTATAATAAATTATAAAAACTAGTGGGGCTAAACATTAGGGAGAAGGGGGTCCAGAAAAACGGCCTGCCTCCCCTTAAGAGTTCGTCTGAGCAGTGTAGACCAACTTACAGTATGCAGCTCAGGAAGCATATAATTATGAGGGTCAGAGAGTTAAGGGGGGTCACCGTTTTTTTTCTTTTCTCTCCTTTTCTCTCTTTCCCTGGCTTGTATCCATTCGGCCCCTTTCAGTCAACTGTTTTAAGACGTTTATCCCCATCCAGGTCTCTGGCGAGCGATAGCGAGCCAGCATTGTATGGAGAAATCCGGCTTCGCCGCAGACATTTTTCTATCGAAAACTGTACAAATTTAGCTTGCATTCAAAACAAATATATATATATATATGCTGGCTCGCTACCGCTCGCCAGGAAAATATTGACACCTGGAGGGGGGTAAACGTCTTAAAACAGTAGGCTGAATGGGGCCGAATGGATAAAAACCAAAGAGAGAGGGAGAGAAAGATAAAAAAAAAGCGAGGTGGGCTCCCTTAACCCTTCACATACTATGACGCATGTTCACAGTATATTCTGGCTACCAGTAATTAACGATTATATTCAGAGTAAAAGAAAGGAGTATGGAAGTCAGAGGGTTGATTGGACCAGTATTTACCCTTTTAACACCCACAGATCCTTCCTAACTTGTATTAATTCCTCTAATGTTCTGGTTACCTTTCGTCGATGATTTTATAAAGCTTAGAAGGGACTTGTTTGGGTTAGTGTATATTTTTGGCCCCTTATAATCCTACAGGCCCGTGTTAAGCTAAATAAAGTTAGTCATGTACTGCTAGTCAAACTAAATAAAGGTCTGATCAAAGGCCATAATAAACTGATAACAGTCGCAGGTTAGTTTAATGTGTTATAATTATAGATGGTACACCTAGCATGAATTTTAAAAAATCATATATATATATATCCGCCGCAATGTAGCATCTCTCTCTATTTTATTGGTACTACACTATTCAGTGCTCCTCAGAGTTCTCCAAGAGTATACCACCTCCTCTGTGTAGGGTACGTGGCAACCGTCTTGCAACACAATCCCACCCATACTCTGTGCAACTCTCCAACCCAAGAGTGAAACGTTACTCTCAGTCTTTATTTTATCATACAGATGAGCTCTGGAACTGTCTACCAGAATCAGTCTTTCCCTTCTCTTATGATTTAAATTGCTTCAAACTCTGTGTATTCAGGCATTTTGTCTCTAGCGTCTCTTGATTTTGGCCCTGTCACTCTTTCAACTATGGAGGAGGCACTCGCTGCAGGCAGTTCTGCCTTGTGTCTCCCTCACTCACATAGAAAACAAATCTGGCAGACATTACTACCTTATTCCCAAATCTGGCGGACATTACTACCTTATTCCAACATCTGACAGACATTACTACCATATTCTAACACCTGGCAGACATTACGACCTTATTCAAACATCTGGCAGCCATTACTACCATATATTACAACAACTGGCAGACATTGCTACCATATTCCAACATCTGACAGACATTACTACCATATTCCAACATCTGGCAGACATTACTACCATATTCCAACATCTGACAGACATTACTACCTTATTCCAACATCTGGAAGACATTACTACCATATTCCAACATCTGACAGACATTATAAACCTTATTCCAACATCTGGCAGACATTACTACCATATTCCAACATCTACCAGACATTATAAACCTTATTCCAACATCTGGCAGACATTACTACCTTACTCCAACATCTGGCAGACATTATACTACCTTATTCAAACATTTGACAGACATTACAACCTTATCCCAACATCTGACAGACATTACTACCCTATTCAAACATCTGGCAGACATTACTACCTTATTCCAACATCTGGCAGACATTACTACCTTATTCCAACATCTGGCAGACATTACTACCTTATTCCAACATCTGACAGACATTACTACCTTATTCCAACATCTGGCAGACATTACTACCATATTCCAACATCTGACAGACATTACTACCTTATTCCAACATCTGGCAGACATGACTACCTTATTCCAACATCTGGCAGACAATACTACCTTAATCTCAAATCTGACAGACATTACTACCTTTTTCCAACATCTGACAGACATTAATACATTATTCCAACATCTGGCAGACATTACTACCATATTCCAACATCTGGCAGACATTACTACCATATTCTAACATCTGACAGACATTACTACCTTATTCCAACATCTGACAGACATTACTACCATATTCCAACATCTGACAAACATTACTACCTTATTCCAACATCTGGCAGACATTACTACCATATTCCAACATTTGACAGACATTACTACCATATTCCAACATCTGACAGACATTACTACCATATTCCAACATCTGGCTGACATTAATAGGCCTACCATATTTCAACATCTGACAGACATAACTACCATATTCCAATATCCGGCAAACATTACTACCATATTCCCATATATGGCAGACATTACTACCATATTCAAACATCTGGCAGACATTACAACCTTATTCCCAAATCTGACAGACATTACTACCTTATTCCATCATCTGGCAGACATTACTACCATATTCCAACATCTGGCAGACATGACTACCTCATTCCAACATCTGGCACACATTACTAACTTATTCCCAAATCTGACAGACATTATTACCAGATTCAAACATCTGGCAGACATTACTACCATAACCAACATCTGACAGATATTACTACCATATTCCAACATCTGACAGACATGACTACCTTATTCCAACATCTGGCAGACATTACTACCTTATTCTCAAATCTGACAGGCATTACTACCTTATTCAAACATCTGGCAGACATTACTACCATATTCCAACATCTGACAGACATTACTACCATATTCCAACATCTGGCAGACATTACTACCATATTCCAACATCTGGCAGACATTACTACCACATTCCAACATCTAACAGATATTATTACTACCTTATTCCAACAGCTGACAGACATTACTACCTTATTCCAACATCTGGCAGATATGACTACCTTATTCCAACATCTGGCAGACATGACTACCTTATTCCAACATCTAGCTGACATTAATAGGCCTACCATATTTCAACGACAGACATTACTACCATATTTCAATATCCGGCAGACATTACTACCATATTCCAACATCTGGCAGACATTACTACCATATTCAAACATCTGGCAGACATTACTACCTTATGCCAACATCTGGCAGACATTACTACCTTATTCCAACATCTGGCAGACATTACTATCTTATTCCAACATCTGGCAGACAGTACTGCCATATGCCATCATCTGACAGACATTACTACCTTATTCCAACATCTACCATACCTTACTACCTTATTCCAACATCTGACAGACATTACCACCATATTCCAACATCTGACAGACATTACTACCTTTTTCCAGCATCTGGTAGACATTACTGCCATATTCCAACATATGACAGACATTACTACCTTATTCCAACATCTGACAGACATTACTACCTTATTTCAACATCTGACAGACATTACTACCATATTCCAACATCTGACAGACATTACTATCTTATTCCCAAATCTGACAGACATTACTACCATAGTCCAATATCAAACATACATTTCTACCATATTCCAACATCTGACAGACATTACTACCTTATTCCAACATCTGGCAGAAATTAATACCATATTCCAACATCTGACAGCTATTACTACTATATTCCAACATCTGGAAGACATTACTACCTATTCCAACATCTGGCAGACATTACTACCTTATTCCCAAATCTGACAGACATTGCTACCTTATTCCTACATCTGACACACATTACTACATTATTCCAACATCTGACAGACATTACTACCTTATTCCAACATCTGGCAGAAATTAATACCATATTCCAACATCTGACAGACATTACTACCTATTCCAACATCTGGCAGACATTACTACCTTATTCCCAAATCTGAGACATTACTATCATATTCCAACAACTGGCAGACATTGCTACCATATTCCAACATATGACAGACATTACTACCATATTCCAACATCTGGCAGACATTACTACCATATTCCAACATCTGACAGACATTACTACCTTATTTCAACATCTGACATACATTACTACCATATTCCAACATCTGACAGACATTACTATCTTATTCCCAAATCTGACAGACATTACTACCATAGTCCAACATCAAACATACATTTCTACCATATTCCAACATCTGACAGACATTACTACCTTATTCCAACATCTGGCAGAAATTAATACCATATTCCAACATCTGACAGACATTACTACTATATTCCAACATCTGGAAGACATTACTACCTATTCCAACATCTGGCAGACATTACTACCTTATTCCCAAATCTGAGACATTACTATCATATTCCAACAACTGGCAGACATTGCTACCATATTCCAACATATGACAGACATTACTACCATATTCCAACATCTGGCAGACATTACTACCATATTCCAACATCTGACAGACATTACTGCATTATTCCAACATCTGGCAGACATTACTACCATATTCCAACATCTGGCAGACATTACTACCATATTCCAACATCTGACAGACATTACTACCATATTCCAACATCTGGCAGACATTACTAACTTATTCCAACATCTGGCAGACATTACTACCATATTCCAACATCTGGCAGACATTACTATCATATTCCAACATCTGACAGACATTACTACCATATTCAGGCAAATCGGTGATTTTGATCGAATTTTGACTTGTCAATATTATTACATATTTGGATTCGGCTCGCCGTTGCGGATTCAACGGTGTAATTTTGTATTTAATTTTAACCTATTTTTAGGCCCCCTAGGCCTATTTTAAAGTTTAAAAACTCCATAGACGAGTTTTTTATGAAGGGATTTTGTTTACATTTATACCATAAGTACACTTTAGCAAGCTGAATCGAATAGAGCAAATATAATTAAAATCGGACCATTAGTTTAGGATTTCGATTTTGACTGGGCCTTCCTGGAGGGCCCAGGGGACCGTTTTTTGGACTTTAAAAGTCCTCTGTAGCCCAAACTATAAGTCCTAGGAAATTCTACTTGGTGCCATTCGATTTTTCTCGCCGAGCTGCTTCTAGACATGGCCTTAGATTTCATTTTCGCCCAGCCATTCGCCCAGAATCGAAAAATGAATCTCAAAAAACCTTTGGGTTTGCCCAGGCAAATCGGTGATTTTGGTCGAATTTTGACTTGTCAATATTATTACATATTTGGATTCGTCTCGCCGTTGCGGATTCAACGGTGTAATTTTGTATTTAATTTTAACCTATTTTTAGGCCCCCTAGGCCTATTTTAAAGGTTAAAAACTCCATAGACGAGTTTTTTATGAAGGGATTTTGTTTACATTTATACCATAAGTATACTTTGGCAAGCTGAATCGAATGGCGCAAACATAATTAAAACCAGACCATTAGTTTAGGATTTCGATTTTTACTGGGCCTTCCTGGAGGGCCCAGGGGACCGTTTATTGGACTTTAAAAGTCCACTGTAGGCCACAATATAAGTTCTAGGGAATTCTACTTGGTACCATTCGATTTTTCTTGCCGAGCTGCTTCTAGACATGGTCTTAGATTTCATTTTCGCCCAGCCATTCGACCAGAATCGAAAAATTAATCTAAAAAAAACTTGGGCAAATCGGTGATTTTGGTCGAATTTTGACTTGTCAATATTATAACATATTTGGATTCGTCTCGCCGTTACGGATTCAACGGTGTTATTTATTTCTAATTTTTACCTATTTTTAGGCCCCCTAGGCCTATTTTAAAGTTTAAAAACTCCATAGACGAGTTATTTATGAAGGGATTTTGTTTAAATTTATACCATAAGTACACTTTGGCAAGCTGAATTGAATGGCGCAAACAGAATTAAAATCGGACCATTAGTTTAGGATTTCGATTTTGACTGGGCCTTCCTGGAGGGCCCAGGGGGACCGTTTTTTGGACATTAAAAGTCCTCTGTAGCCCAAACTATAAGTCCTAGGGAATTCTACTTGGGGCCATTCGATTTTTCTCGCCGAGCTCCTTCTAGACATGGTCTTAGATTTCATTTTCGCCCAGCCATTCGCCCAGAATCGAAAAATTAATCTAAAAAAAACTTGGGCAAATCGGTGATTTTGGTCGAATTTTGACTTGTCAATATTATTACATATTTGGATTCTTCTCACCGTTGCGGATTCAACGGTATAATTTGTTTTTAATTTAATTTTGACCTATTTTTAGGCCCCTTTTGACCTATTTTTAGGCCCCCTAGGCCTATTTTAAAGTTTAAAAACTCCATTGACGAGTTATTTATGAAGGGATTTTGTTTAAATTTATACCATAAGTACACTTTGGCAAGCTGAATCGAATGCGTAAACATAATAATTAAAATCGGACCATTAGTTTAGGATTTCGATTTTGACTGGGCCTTCCTGGAGGGCCCAGGGGACCGTTTTTTGGACTTTAAAAGTCCTCTGTAGCCCACACTATAAGTCCTAGGGAATTCTACTTGGTGCCATTCGATTTTTCTCGCCGAGCTTCTTCTAGAGATCGTCTTAGATTTCATTTTCGCCCAGCCATTCGCCCAGAATCGAAAATGAATCTCAAAAAACCTTGGGCCCAGCCAAATCGGTGATTTTGGTCGAATTTTGACTTGTCAATATTATTACATATTTGGATTCGTCTCGCCGTTGCGGATTCAACGGTATATATATTTTTTAATTTTGACCTAATTTTAGGCCCCCTAGGCCTATCCATAGACGAGTTATTTATGAAGGGATTTTGTTTAAATTTATACCATAAGTACACTTTGGATTCGTCTCGCCGTTGCGGAATTAAACGGTATATTCTATTTTTTTCGATTTTGACCTATTTTCCTGGAGCCCCCTAGGACCGTTTTTTGGACTTTAAAAGTCCTCTGTAGCCCAAACTATAAGTCCTAGGGAATTCTACTTGGTACCATTCGATTTTTCTCGCCGAGCTGCTTCGTGACATGGTCTTAGATTTCATTTCGCTCAGCCATTCGCCCAGAATTATTTCTCAACCTTGCAAATCGGTGATTTTGGTCGAGTTTAGCTTGTCAATATTATTACATATTTGGATTCGTCTCGCCGTTCCGGATTCAACTCTATTTTTAATTTTGCTATTTAGGCAACCTCTGTGTCATAAATGCGTGAAAGTGTTAAAAACTCCATAGACGAGTTATTTATGAAGGGATTTTATTTAAATTTATACCATAAGTACACTTTGGCAAGCTGAATCGAATGGCGCAAACAGAATTAAAATCGGACCATTAGTTTAGGATTTCGGTTTTGACTGGGCCTTCCTGGAGAAACTATAAGTCCTAGGGAATTATACTTGGTGCCATTCGATTTTTCTCGCCGAGCTGCTTCGTGACATGGTCTTAGATTTCATTTTCGCTCAGCCATTCGCCCAGATTCGAAGAAAAAAATATCAAAAACCTTGGGCCCAGGCAAATCGGTGATTTTGGTCGAATTTTGACTTGTCAATATTATTACATATTTGGATTCATCTTGCCGTTGCGGATTCAACGGTATAACGTTTTGTTTAATGTTGTCCTATTTTTAGGCCCCCTAGGCCTATTTTAAAGTTTAAAAACTCCATAGACGAGTTATTTATGAAGGGATTTTGTTTAAATTTATACCATAAGTACACTTTGGCAAGTTGAATCGAATGGCGCAAACAGAATTAAAATCGGACCATTAGTTTAGGATTTCGATTTTGACTGGGCCTTCCCGGAGGGCCCAGGGGACCGGTTTTTTGGACTTTAAAAGTCCTCTGTAGCCCAAACTATAAGTCCTAGGGAATTCTACTTGGTGCCATTCGATTTTTCTCGCCGAGCTGCTTCTAGACATGGTCTTAGATTTCATTTTCGCCTAGCCATTCGCCCAGAATCGAAAAATTAATCTCAAAAAACCTTGGGCAAATCGGTGATTTTGGTCGAATTTTGACTTGTCTATATTATTACATATTTGGATTCGTCTCGCCGTTCCGGATTCAACGGTATAATTTGTTTTATAATTTTGACCTATTTTTAGGCCCCCTAGGCCTATTTTAAAGTTTAAAAACTCCATAGACGAGTTATTTATGAAGGGATTATGTTTAAATGTATACCATAAGTACACTTTGGCAAGCTGAATCGAATGGCGCAAACATAATTAAAATCGGACCATTAGTTTAGGATTTCGATTTTGACTGGGCCTTCCTGGAGGGCCCAGGGGACCGTTTGTTGGACTTTAAAAGTTCTCTGTAGCCCAAACTATAAGTCCTAGGGAATTCTACTTGGTGCCATTCGATTTTTTTCGCCGAGCTGCTTCTAGACATCGTCTTAGATTTCATTTTCGCTCAGCCATTCGCCCAGAATCGAAAACAAAATCTCAAAAAACCTTGGGCCCAGGCAAATCGGTGATTTTGGTCGAGTTTTGACTTGTCAATATTATTACATATTTGGATTCGTCTCGCCGTTCCGGATTCAACGGTATATATTTTTTTAAATTTAATTTTGACCTATTTTTAGGCCCCTTAGGCCTAATAGGAGATTTTGGTCGAATTTTGACTTGTCTATATTATTACATATTTGGATTCGTCTCGCCATTGCGGATTCAACGGTATATTCTATTTTTTTATTTTGACCTATTTTTAAGCCCCCTAGGCCTATTTTAAAGTTTAAAAACTACATAGACGAGTTATTTATGAAGGGATTTTGTTTAAATTTATACCATAAGTACACTTTGGCAAGCTGAATCGAATGGCGCAAACAGAATTAAAATCGGACCATTAGTTTAGGATTTCGATTTTGACTGGGCCTTCCTGGAGGGCCCAGGGGACCGTTTTTTGGACTTTAAAAGTCCTCTGTAGCCCAAACTATAAGTCCTAGGGAATTCTACTTGGTGCCATTCGATTTTTCTCTCCGAGCTGCTTCTAGACATGGTCTTAGATTTCATTTTCGCCCAGCCATTCGACCAGAATCGAAAAATTAATCTCAAAAAACCTTGGGCAAATCGGAGATTTTGGTCGAATTTTGACTTGTCTATATTTAATTACATATTTAGATTCGTCTCGCCGTTGCGGATTCAACGGTATATATATTTTTTAATTTTGACCTATTTTTAGGCCCCCTAGGCCTATTTTAAAGTTTAAAAACTCCATAGACGAGTTATTTATGAAGGGATTTTGTTTAAATTTATACCATAAGTACACTTTGGCAAGTTGAATCGAATGGCGCAAACAGAATTAAAATCGGACCATTAGTTTAGGATTTCGATTTTGACTGGGCCTTCCTGGAGGGCCCAGGGGACCGTTTTTTGGACTTTAAAAGTCCTCTGTAGCCCAAACTATAAGTCCTAGGGAATTCTACTTGGTGCCATTCGATTTTTCTCGCCGAGCTGCTTCTAGACATGGTCTTAGATTTCATTTTCGCTCAGCCATTCGCCCAGATTCGAAGAAAAAAATATCAAAAAACCTTGGGCCCAGGCAAATCGGTGATTTTGGTCGAATTTTGACTTGTCAATATTATTACATATTTGGATTCGTCTCGCCGTTGCAGATTCAATGGTATAATTTGTTTTTAATTTTGACCTATTTTTAGGCCCCCTAGGCCTATTTTAAAGTTTAAAAACTCCATAGACAAGTTATTTATGAAGGGATTTTGTTTAAATTTATACCATAATTAAACTTTGGCAAGTTGAATCGAATGTCGCAAACAGAATTAAAATCGGACCATTAGTTTAGGATTTCGATTTTGACTGGGCCTTCCTGGAGGGCCCAAGGGATCGGTTTTTTGGACTTTAAAAGTCCTCTGTAGCCCAAACTATAAGTCCTAGGGAATTCTACTTGGTGCCATTCGATTTTTCTCGCCGAGCTGCTCCTAGACATGGTCTTAGATTTCATTTTCGCCTAGCCATTCGCCCAGAATCGAAAAATTAATCTCAAAAAACCTTGGGCAAATCGGTGATTTTGGTCGAATTTTGACTTGTCTATATTATTACATATTTGGATTCGTCTCGCCGTTGCGGATTCAACGGTATAATTTTTTTATAATTTTGACCTATTTTTAGGCCCCCTAGGCCTATTTTAAAGTTTAAAACTCCATAGACGAGACATTTATGAAGGGATTTTGTTTAAATTTATACCATAAGTACACTTTGGCAAGCTGAATCGAATGGCGCAAACATAATTAAAATCGGACCATTAGTTTAGGATTTCGGTTTTGACTGGGCCTTCCTGGAGGGCCCAGGGGACCGTTTGTTGGACTTTAAAAGTTCTCTGTAGCCCAAACTATAAGTCCTAGGGAATTCTACTTGGTACCATTCGATTTTTCTCGCCGAGCTGCTTCGTGACATGGTCTTAGATTTCATTTTCGCTCAGCCATTCGCCCAGAATCGAAAAAAAAATCTCAAAAAACCTTGGGCCCAGGCAAATCGGTGATTTTGGTCGAGTTTTGACTTGTCAATATTATTACATATTTGGATTCGTCTCGCCGTTCCGGATTCAACGGTATATATTTTTTTAAATTTAATTTTGACCTATTTTTAGGCCCCTTAGGCCTAATAGGAGATTTTGGTCGAATTTTGACTTGTCTATATTATTACATATTTGGATTCGTCTCGCCGTTGCGGATTCAACGGTATATTCTATTTTTTTATTTTGACCTATTTTTAAGCCCCCTAGGCCTATTTTAAAGTTTAAAAACTACATAGACGAGTTATTTATGAAGGGATTTTGTTTAAATTTATACCATAAGTACACTTTGGCAAGCTGAATCGAATGGCGCAAACAGAATTAAAATCGGACCATTAGTTTAGGATTTCGATTTTGACTGGGCCTTCCTGGAGGGCCCAGGGGACCGTTTGTTGGACTTTAAAAGTCCTCTGTAGCCCAAACTATAAGTCCTAGGGAATTCTACTTGGTGCCATTCGATTTTTCTCTCCGAGCTGCTTCTAGACATGGTCTTAGATTTCATTTTCGCTCAGCCATTCGCCCAGAATCGAAAAATTAATCTAAAAAAACCTTGGGCAAATCGGAGATTTTGGTCGAATTTTGACTTGTCTATTTAATTACATATTTAGATTCGTCTCGCCGTTGCGGATTCAACGGTATATATATTTTTTAATTTTGACCTATTTTTAGGCCCCCTAGGCCTATTTTAAAGTTTAAAAACTCCATAGACGAGTTATTTATGAAGGGATTTTGTTTAAATTTATACCATAAGTACACTTTGGCAAGTTGAATCGAATGGCGCAAACAGAATTAAAACCGGCCCATTAGTTTAGGATTTCGATTTTGACTGGGCCTTCCTGGAGGGCCCAGGGGACCGTTTTTTGGACTTTAAAAGTCCTCTGTAGCCCAAACTATAAGTCCTAGGGAATTCTACTTGGTACCATTCGATTTTTCTCGCCGAACTGCTTCGTGACATGGTCTTAGATTTCATTTTCGCTCAGCCATTCGCCCAGAATCGAAAAAAAAATCTCAAAAAACCTTGGGCCCAGCCAAATCGGTGATTTTGGTCGAATTTTGACTTGTCAATATTATTACATATTTGGATTCGTCTCGCCGTTCCGGATTCAACGGTATATATATTTTTTAACTTTGACCTATTTTTAGGCCCCCTAGGCCTAATCGGAGATTTTGGTCGAATTTTGACTTGTCTATATTATTACATATTTGGATTCGTCTCGCCGTTGCGGATTCAACGGTATATTCTATTTTTTTATTTTGACCTATTTTTAAGCCCCCTAGGCCTATTTTAAAGTTTAACCCTCTCCGACATATGACGCGATTTTGAGCCTATTGGGGGATACTTTAAAGCCTTTGTTATCATCAGGGGTATTTATAAACCTTTAGTTTAGTTATTTCAACCTCTGCAGTTGTCTTTGAGTTAGCTGTGGGCAGAAAACTAATTTTGGAGAGGTAATTATAAGAGTGAGAGAACTCTATTTCTTATTGCTAATCTGGCAACCTCTGCGTCATAAATGCGTGAAAGTGTTAAAAACTCCATAGACGAGTTATTTATGAAGGGATTTTATTTAAATTTATACCATAAGTACACTTTGGCAAGCTGAATCGAATGGCGCAAACAGAATTAAAATCGGACCATTAGTTTAGGATTTCGATTTTGACTGGGCCTTCCTGGAGGGCCCAGGGGACTGTTTTTTGGACATTAAAAGTTCTCTGTAGCCCAAACTATAAGTCCTAGGGAATTATACTTGGTGCCATTCGATTTTTCTCGCCGAGCTGCTTCTAGACATGGTTTTAGATTTCATTTTCGCTCAGCCATTCGCCCAGATTCGAAGAAAAAAATATCAAAAAACCTTGGGCCCAGGCAAATCGGTGATTTTGGTCGAATTTTGACTTGTCAATATTATTACATATTTGGATTCGTCTCGCCGTTGCAGATTCAATGGTATAATTTGTTTTTAATTTTGACCTATTTTTAGGCCCCCTAGGCCTATTTTAAAGTTTAAAAACTCCATAGACGAGTTATTTATGAAGGGATTTTGTTTAAATTTATACCATAAGTAAACTTTGGCAAGTTGAATCGAATGGCGCAAACAGAATTAAAATCGGACCATTAGTTTAGGATTTCGATTTTGACTGGGCCTTCCCGGAGGGCCCAGGGGACCGTTTTTTGGACTTTAAAAGTTCTCTGTAGCCCAAACTATAAGTCCTAGGGAATTCTACTTGGTGCCATTCGATTTTTCTCGCCGAGCTGCTCCTAGACATGGTCTTAGATTTCATTTTCGCTCAGCCATTCGCCCAGAATCGAACAAAATCTCAAAAAACCTTGGGCCAAGGCAAATCGGTGATTTTGGTCGAATTTTGACTTGTCAATATTATTACATATTTGGATTCGTCTCGCCGTTGCAGATTCAACGGTATAATTTGTATTTAATTTTGACCTATTTTTAGGCCCCCTAGGCCTATTTTAAAGTTTAAAAACTCCATAGACGAGTTATTTATGAACGAATCTTGTTTAAATTTATACCATAAGTACACTTTGGCAAGCTGAATCGAATGGCGCAAACATAATTAAAATCGGACCATTAGTTTAGGATTTCGATTTTGACTGGGCCTTCCTGGAGGGCCCAGGGGACCGTTTTTTGGACTTTAAAAGTTCTCTGTAGCCCAAACTATAAGTCCTAGGGAATTCTACTTGGTGCCATTCGATTTTTCTCGCCGAGCTGCTTCTAGACATCGTCTTAGATTTCATTTTCGCCCAGCCATTCGCCCAGATTCGAAGAAAAAAATATCAAAAAACCTTGGGCCCAGGCAAATCGGTGATTTTGGTCGAATTTTGACTTGTCAATATTATTACATATTTGGATTCGTCTCGCCGTTCCGGATTCAACGGTATATTTTCTTTTAATTTTGACCTATTTTTAGGCCCCTTAGGCCTACCTTGGGCAAATTCGGTGATTTTGGTCGAATTTTGACTTTTCTATATTATTACATATTTGGATTCGTCTCGCCGTTGCGGATTCAACGGTATAATTTTTTTATAATTTTGACCTATTTTTAGGCCCCCTAGGCCTATTTTAAAGTTTAAAAACTACATAGACGAGTTATTTATGAAGGGATTTTGTTTAAATTTATACCATAAGTACACTTTGGCAAGCTGAATCGAATGGCGCAAACAGAATTAAAATCGGACCATTAGTTTAGAATTTCGATTTTGACTGGGCCTTCCTGGAGGGCCCAGGGGACCGTTTGTTGGACTTTAAAAGTTCTCTGTAGCCCAAACTATAAGTTCTAGGGAATTCTACTTGGTGCCATTCGATTTTTCTCGCCGAGCTGCTTCTAGACATGGTCTTAGATTTCATTTTCGCCCAGCCATTCGCCCAGAATCGAAAAAATAATCTCAAAAAACCTTGGATTTGCCCAGGCAAATCGGTGATTTTGGTCGAATTTTGACTTGTCAATATTATTACATATTTGGATTCGTCTCGCCGTTGCGGATTCAACGGTATATTTTGTGTTTTAATTTTGACCTATTTTTAGGCCCCCTAGGCCTATTTTAAAGTTTAAAAACTCCATAGACGAGTTATTTATGAAGGGATTATGTTTAAATGTATACCATAAGTACACTTTGGCAAGCTGAATCGAATGGCGCAAACATAATTAAAATCGGACCATTAGTTTAGGATTTCGATTTTGACTGGGCCTTCCTGGAGGGCCCAGGGGACCGTTTGTTGGACTTTAAAAGTTCTCTGTAGCCCAAACTATAAGTCCTAGGGAATTCTACTTGGTGCCATTCGATTTTTTTCGCCGAGCTGCTTCTAGACATGGTCTTAGATTTCATTTTCGCCCAGCCATTCGCCCAGAATCGAAAAATTAATCTAAAAAAAACTTGGGCAAATCGGTGATTTTGGTCGAATTTTGACTTGTCAATATTATTACATATTTGGATTCGTCTCGCCGTTGCGGATTCAACGGTATATTTTATTTTTTTATTTTGACCTATTTTTAGGCCCCCTAGGCCTATTTTAAAGTTTAAAAACTCCATAGACGAGTTATTTATGAAGGGATTGTGTTTAAATGTATACCATAAGTACACTTTGGCAAGCTGAATCGAATGGCGCAAACAGAATTAAAATCGGACCATTAGTTTAGGATTTCGAATTTGACTGGGCATTCCTGGAGGGCCCAGGGGACCGTTGTTTGGACATTAAAAGTCCTCTGTAGCCCAAACTATAAGTCCTAGGGAATTCTACTTGGTACCATTCGATTTTTCTCGCCGAGCTGCTTCTAGACCTGGTCTTAGATTTCATTTTCGTCCAGCCATTTGACCAGAATCGAAAAATTATAGTTAGACGATTTTGTGCAGTTTAAGAATGATCCATGGTAGTAAAAGGGGTTAAGTGAGATAGTTCGAAGCTTATTAATTGCTGGAGACCTTTTTTTAAGTGAATAAAATCGTCTAATAGCAGCCATAATAAAGTTAAAAAGACGTCGCTGTTACAGAAGTTGTTAACCTCTATAAAGCAGGTATCACACGAGCGCTTTTTCACTCAACATTTATCCTCAACACTGGTCTGGCAGCTAATGAAGTCAACATTTAAAATATTTACTTTGCATAAATTCATATATCATCAGTCTAGTTTTCGATTCCAGTGCAAAATATTCCAGAAATGTTGCCAGAAAAATGTTGATCATAGAATGTTGACTATAAAAGCTCTCGTGTGATACCGGCTTAACCCACAAACGACTAGAGTAATCCAGGGTAGCCTACTTATTACCGAAACTACCACTAATTCTTTCTAAAATTTAAAAGGCTATTATAGAATAAGGATGTTGCAAATATCAAAATAAAATTTGTTTCAACCTCCGGAAATACATTGTATGTGCACTATATAAAGCACTGTAAAATAACAAAAAACTCTCCCTATAATTCTCCCCATTGACGGCAGTAAAACTCTTATTAACCCCTTCTGTACCGACGACGTCTTTTTATAATACTTTGGCAACAATTAGACGGTTTTGTGCAGTTTAAAAAGGATCTGTAGTAGTAAAACGGGTTGAGATAGCTTGAAGCCTGTTAACCCTCTCCGACATATGACGCGATTTTGAGCCTATTAGGGATACTTTAAAGCCTTTGTTACCATCAGGGGTATTTAGAAACCTTTAGTTTAGTTACTTCAACCTTGTCTTTGAGTTAGCTGTGTTGAGCCTATTGGGGATACTTTAAAGCCTTTGTTACCATCAGGGGTATTTAGAAACCTTTAGTTTAGTTACTTCAACCTCTGCAGTTGTCTTTGAGTTAGCTGTGGGCAGAAAACTAATTTTGGAGAGATAATTATAAGAGTGAGAGAACTCTATTTCTTATTGCTAATCTGGCAACCTCTGCGTCATATGAGTCTGAAAGGGTTAAAAGGCCTGGTTGAGATAGTTTGAAGCCATATTATTGCTAGAGGTCCTTCCTAAGCTGAATAAAATCGTCTAATAGTGACCAGCATAAGATAAGAAGGGCGTCCCTGGTACTGAATGGGTTAAGATCGTTAGATAGATACCGGTAATGGGAAAACAAAAATCAGAAATTCCGGATATTGTAAATTTGTAACTAATTTCAACTACGGTACCTAAAACCAAAAAGAAAAAAACATGGGAACATTATAGTCTATATTTTTCCAGCTGAGGGTAAATTGTCATGTTTCTATCATTGTTACTCGGCTATAAGGTAGATTTTGTAGTGAAAGATGATGGTTATTCTGAAAACTTGGCATTAATACGACACACAGCCATAGTAGTTTCATATATGTCCATTAAGTATCGAGAAATCAGCTAATATTATTTTTATTAATCTCACCACCACACCCCCAATGAAATTAATTAAAGTATATATGATCCACCGGGATAAGAGATTCAATTTACGATCAGCTGGACAAAAATAGAGTACGGTATAGTGGTAGATTGGGTAATAGTTTGCTAATCCAGCTAGTAATACTGTATGTCGAGCTAATCTATAGGCTATTAATTTCACCACAACACCAAACACCTCCAATTAAATTAATTAAAGTATATTATGTGATCCACCGGGATTCAATGCCTTACAGCCCATTTGCTCTGACCCTTTTTCAGTTACAGAGGTCTACACGCTAGCCTATCTCAATTCATTATATTAGCTACCATATATCCTTCCTAAGTTCATAAAATCGTCTAAATATAGATGAAAAAAAAAAAACGTCGCCGGTACTGTAAGGGTTAAGTAAAGTTGTAGGCTATATTTACTAAGTCTCCTAAAATCCTAATAAAGTACAAATTAGCATAGGCCTACAGTACATTAAGGGGAGATCTCCACTTGAGGGATTTTTTTCTTGACCCCTTTCACCGCCTTCGTTCATATACTTCCTCACTCCATCCTTCCACCTCTCTTTCGGTCTACATCTCCCTCTGAATAAAACTGTCTAATAGTTGCCAGAATATAATGAAAAGGATGTTACCGGTACTGTAAGGGTTAAAGGGGTAGTGGTTGGTTGTTGGGCTATATATTTATTTATTTATATATTTTGGAGTTTCCTCGCTAGACCTCCATCAAGCTTAATAAAATACCCCCTAGACCCCCTTTCAAGATAAATTTATACATTTTTTGGTAGAAAAAATTTCACGGCCGAAGGCCGGTTCCTTTTGAAATTACAGGCTCGCTATCGCTCGCCAGGAAAAAATCGACATATGAATGGCACGAAAGGTCTAAATATTGACAAAGAAATGGTACGAAAGGTCTCAAAATCGCCAAACTAATGGAAAAAACGTCTTAAAACCTCAAAACTAATATGGTAAACATGAGGGAGAAGGGGATCCATAAAAAGCGAGTACTACCCCCTTAAGGAAGAGGTTGTGTGTTGAAGGTGCAGTTAACCCTTTCAAGCTCCAATACGCGTTCGTGTTGTTTCTGGCTACTATTAGACGATTTTATACAGATTAATAATAGTATATGGAAGTCAAAAGGTTGATTGAGATAGTATTTACCCTTTTAATACCCACATATCCTTCCTAAGCTGCATAAAATCGTCTAATGATAGCCAAAATAAACTGGTAAAATGCGTCAGAGCTTGAAAGGGTTAAGGTCCCGGCACACATTCACGACTTGGACCAGGAGTTGGCACCCAAACCGTTTCTTGTTCAAGTCTCCATACATTTGGTTACATCTCGTCACGTGTCACAGTGTCTCTTGTTATCTCGTGGAAGTCTGCGCAATTTTAACACTTTGAAGCTCTGACGCGTTTTAGCAGTTTATTTAGGCTATCATTAGACGATTGTATGCAGCTTAGGAAGGATCTGTGAGTATTTAAAGGGTAAATACTCTCTCAATCAACCCTTTGACTTCCATATACCGTTAGTAATCTGTATAAAATCGTCTAATAGTAGCCAGAAACAGAACAGGAACGCGTATTGGAGCTTGAAAGGGTTAAGGGGTCCGCTAAAATTTGGTAATGTCTCGTGACCTGACTTTTCATCGTAGTATATCATTATGAATTAACCACTTGCGAGTTTCAGACTATAAGGAAGTTGGAGCCGTAAACATAGATATTACAGAGAAATGCAATAATAATGTGGGTTTCTAATGGATAAAAAGTATGATAAAATTGGTTATGTGTATTTATAAATATATTATGAACGTATTTTAGCTGATAATTCTGCACAATATTAATGGCCACAACTCCAACTTCCTTATAGACCCAAACTGTCCAGTGGTCAATACGTTACAAGTGTGTATACTACGGTGTGGCGTCGCTAAATGTGGCGGTTAAGGGAGGACACCGGATTTGTTTTATATTTCTCTCCTTTTCTCTCTTTCCCTGGCTTTTTTCCATTCAACCCCATTCAGCCAACTGTTTTAAGACGTTTATCCCCATCCAGTTGTCGATTTCTTCCTGGCGAGCGATAGCGAGCCAGCATTGTATGGAAGAATTCGGCTTCGCCGGAGAAATTTTTCTATCGAAATCATGATCGAAATATGTACAAATTTAGCTTGCTGTCAAAACAAAAATATATATATGCTGGCTCGCTACCGCTCGCCAGGAAAATATTGACACCTGGATGGGGGTAAACGTCTTAAAACAGTAGGCTGAATGGATACTAGCCAGAGAAAGAAAGACAAGGAGAGAAAGATAAAACAAATCCGGTGTCCCCCCTTATTAAGTCACGAGACGTCATACCGAAAAATGACATTGCCAGTGTACTATAGGAACAGCTTGTAGTCATCAGGTACAGTCGCGCTAATAAGTGATTACTCGGCACCTAGTGTGTTTTGAACAATAATTGGTATCAGCAATATCTAAGCTTCATTTCTTCATATCGAGTGTAATATACAAACATGTTCCTACATTTACCCACCCTATTCAGCATCTGACAGACATTAATACAGCACAGAGCAAGCCAAACGTAATGACAGTTGGGACATGACTTATTAGCGCGACCGTACAGTCACATAACGCCATCGAACACTAAGAAAGCCACACTGACAACATCTCCAAATTACATCGACTTTTCGGCACACACAGACGACTTTTTACAGCTGATCACCAAATTGTACACGGGTTTTTAAAGTAATGGTTATTTTTCTCCAAAATGGCATGAATTTGTCCCAGTATTAGGCTATTAATGTCTCACTCATATCCTGCATCCATGGCCAAATATTCCACGTGTTCTTAAAGTAATGGTACTATACAGTAGGTAGCGCCAACGAACTTGACAATTTTCTTGACCTCTTAACTTCCCATAACTCAAAATGAATGAAAGCAATCGAGCTGACATTTATATCATTAGGGAAGAGCCCACCAGGAAATAGGTGTGGATATTTCCAGCCAGTTTGCTCTAGGCCCTTTTGAGTTATGAGAAGTTAAAGGGTCAAGAAAATTGTCAAGTTCGTTGGCGCTACCTATAGTAATATTTCTCCAAAATGGCTTGAATTAGTCCCAGTACTATTAATTTTCTCCACATATGTCCTGCATCCATGCCCAAATTATCCATGTGTGTTTAAAGTACACAAGAACGTAAGAACACGGGAGTCTGCGGAGAGCCGACTGGGCCACACACGGCAGATCCCTTTCACACTCAACCCATCGCGTCCATATAGCTATCTAATTTTAAATTAAAGCTCTCTATCGTTCTTGATCCCACCACAGCACTCGGTAGCCTATTCCACTTATCTAAAAATCTGTTACCAATCGAAATGTATCACAAACATTTCATTTGTCCACGTGTTTTGAAAGTAATGGTTATATTTCTCCGTTCGTAAAGTAATGGTTATATTTCTCCAAAATGTCATTAATTTAGTCCCAGTACTATTCAAATTAGATAAAATATGTTTCAGAAAAGATATAGGCAAATATTGGTTTGGTAACAGAGTTGTAAATATGTGGACTATGCTACCGAGTGATATAGAGGGATAAAACAAAACGATAGAGAGCTTTAAAATCAAGTTAGATAGGCATATGGACGAGATGGGTTGGGGGTGAAAGGGATCTGCCGTATGTGGACCAGTCAGCTCTAATGCAGACAACATTTAAAATTTCAATTCTTAAGGTTCGGAACCACTTTCGTGTTCCCTTGCCCCTTTCTCTGTCTCGTCTAATAGGTAAATGGGAGGATTCCTAGCTCCCGCCCCCTAAGTAGGAGACACACACACACACACACACACACACACACACACATACACATAATAGCAGGACATCAGTTTACCTTTTATTTTGGATGAAGTTAGACAATTTTATGCAGTTTAAGAAGGACTTACTTCATTCTGAGTTTTAAATGAGATCGTATTTACACCTACACGTCCCAGAGCTAAACACAACTGTTCCAAGAATAAAATGTTTATGCAATGTGGCTTAAGGGGAGGATGGCTGTTTGTTTGGTCTATTAATTCATTTATTCATATATTTGTTTAGTTTCCTCCCTAGACCTCCATCAAGCTTAGAAAAAAAAACCCAACACCCCCCTTCAAGATAAATTTGTACATTTTTCGGTAGAAAAAAATTCCGGCCGAAGGCCGGTTCCTCTTAAAATTGCAGGCTCGCTATTGCTCGCCAGGAAATAATCGACACCTAAATGGCACGAAAGGTCTTAACATTGACGACGAAATGGGGTGAAAGGTGTTACAATCGCCAAACTAATGGTCCGAACGTCTTATGATCTCAAAACTAGTGGGGCTAAACGTGAGGGAGAAGGGAGTCCAGAAAAACGGTCTGCCTCCCCATAAGGGCGCGGTGTTGCCACGAGACCTGTACTACGGTATCTGCACGTAACGATCACAACATCTACTGGGTACGTTGTAGAACCGGTTTCACACGAGGGCTTTTTCACTCAACATTTATCCTCTACACTGGTCTGGCAGCTTATGTGGTCTACATATATAATATTTCGGTTGCCTAAATTCGTATATCATCAATCTAGTTTCCGACACCAGTGCAATATATTCTAGAAATGTTGCCGGAAAAATGTTGATCATCGAATGTTGACTATACAAAGTACAAAGGAAATCAAGCAACAACAGGTCTAGTGACCCTTCTAGGCTGCTTGTCCTCCAAAACACTGAGGATCAAGTGTCCAAACAGTGGTTTAGAGTGGGTAAGGGAACATTGGAAAGGGAACTACTGCACTGGAACTAATGTCCGTGGCAGGACTAGGAAGTTAGTAGGGGACATATGGGTTAGTAACTGAGGGGAGGATAAAATAAAGTTATTCATTTACAACCGCAGTCAGTCGCGGGTTTGATGCGAGATATTTGTCTATGCGGAGTTTAAATGAATCAACGGTGCTGCAGTCTATAACGTCTCGGGGAAGCCCATTCCACAAGTTGACAACTCGATTGAAGAAGAAATTCTTAGATTCGTGTGAGTTAAAAGATTTACCAATAATTTGCAACCGTTTCCCCGCGTGTAATTAGATTGGTCGATAGTGAAGTACTTACTACAGTTCATATTGTCGATGCCTTTGATGATTTTGAACACTTGAATTAAGTCACCTCTTAATCTGCGCTGGGTTAAAGGAAATAGATTTAATTCTCTAAGACGCTCTTCGTATGGTTTGTTCTTTAGGCTAGGTATCATTTTGGTAACTCTACGTTGAACTCGTTCTAGCTTGTTTATGTCTTTTTGGTAATAAGGGCACCAGCATTGAACGCAGTATTCCAGAAGAGGGCGGACTAAGGAATTGTAAAGGGTTAGGATAACGTCTTTGGATTTATGCTCAAATGACCTGCCTATAAAGCCAATTATTTTGTTTGCCTTCTTAACAACTTCTGAACATTGTTGACTCGGTTTTAGGTTACTCGATATTGTTACTCCCAGATCGGTTTCTCTGTTTACATTCTTAAGCTGAGTGCCATTCATCGAATAGTTTGCTTTCATTTAGGTATCCGATATGTAGTACTTTACATTTATCCGCATTGAAACTCATTTGCCAAATTTGGACCCAATGTGACAATTTATCTAGATTGTGTTGCATATCGTCAACTTGTTCTTTTGAGAGTACGCTATTTGCAATTTTTGTATCGTCAGCAAATTCTGAGATTGTACAGGTGAGACCCTCATCTATGTCGTTGATGTAAATTAGAAAGAGAATTGGTCCTAGTACCGATCCCTGGGGTACCCCGCTACTTACATTGGTACATTTAGACGCCTTACCGTTTATGACTACTCTTTGCTTTCTGTCACTGAGCCAATTTTCTATCCATTTCAACACACCGTCTTGTATTCCATACGCTTTTAGTTTTAGCAGTAAACGTTTGTGGGGAACTTTGTCAAAGGCCTTTTGAAAATCAAGGTATATAATATCTACAGCTTTACTCTCATCGTAGAGGTTGAGGATATCGTGGAAGAAGTCTAAGAGGTTTGTTAAACAGGAACGTTTTTGACGAAAGCCGTGTTGAGTATCTTTAAGTATGTTATTTTCCTCTAAGTGATTTACGAGTCTGTCTCTTATGACCGTTTCTAGCATTTTACATACAACTGAGGTTAAGCTAATTGGAAGATAGTTACTGGGTAGGGATTTGCTGCCTTTTTGAATATCGGTGTTACGTTGGCTACCTTCCACTGATCAGGCATAGTTCCAGACTGCAAGGATTTATTGAATAGTAATGTCAGTGGTTTGGAGAGCTCATCCTTAGCTTCCTTTAGAACTCTAGGCGAGATTGTATCAGGTCCAGGCGTTTTATTTACCTTGAGTTTATCTAAACAATTCAATACTTCTCTCTCTGTAACGGTGATATTGCTTAGAACATCTGAATTATCAATCTGAATCGGCGATGGTGTAGGGATATCACTGAGGTCTTCTGTTGTAAAAACTGATGCAAAGAAGGTATTGAGGGCATTACTCATTTGTACTTCGTTTTTGGTGTATTCTCCATTTCCATCGACTAACGGTCCAACAGTTGAAGTAACTACTTTTTTCTTTCTGATATAACTATAGAATTCTTTCGGGTTTGTTTTACATTGATTCGCAATATGTAACTCTAGGGTCTTTTTACTATAAATGTTCTCGTGTGATACCGGCTTAAGTAGGTGTGACTCTTGTGTGGTTCGGCCTCTAATCGCCACTTAAGGGGGGTGACCTGTTTTTGTTCTGTCCTTTTCTATCTTTCTCTGGCTTGTATCCATTGGGCCCCATTCAGCCTACTGTTTTAAGACGTTTATTCCCATCCAGGTGTCAATTTTTTACTGGTGAGCAGTAGCGAGCCAGCATATTATTTATTTTTGTTTGACAGCAGGCAAAATTTGTACATTTTTCGATAGAAAAATGTTTCCGGCGAAGCCGGATTTCTTCATATAATGCTGGCTCGCTTTCGCTCGCCAGGAAGAAATCGACACCTAGATGGGGATAAACGTCTTAAAATAGTTGGCTGAATGGGGCCGAATGGATACAAGCCAGAGAAAGAGAGAAAAGGACAGAAATAACAAAAAGCAGGTCACCCCCCTTAATCCTGTGTTAATCCCTTGAAGCTCTGACGCGTTTTTAGCAGTTTATTTTGGCGATCAAAAGACGATGTTATGCAGCTTAGGAAGGTTCTGTGGGTATTAAAACGGTAAAGACTCTCTCAATCAACCCTCTGACTTCCATATACCCTTCCTAATCTGAACAAAATCGTATAATAATTACCAGAAAACAGAAAAGAAATGCGTATTGGAGCTTGAAAGGGTTAAGCAGGATGGCTCGTATATCCTACGAGGTATTTTCGGTTTGCGTACGGTGGCGCTAATAAGTCATGTCTCAGTTGTCATTACGTTTGGCTTGCTCTGTGCTGTATTAATATCTGTCAGATGTTGAATAGGGTGGGTAAGTGTAGGAACATGTTTGAATATTTCACTCGATATGAAGAAATTAAGCTTAGATATTCCTGGTACCAATTATTGATCAAAACATACTTGGTGCCGAGCCATCACTTATTAGCGCGACTGTACAATCGCGCTAATAAGTGATGTCTCGGCACCAAGTATGTTTTCATCAATAATTGGTATCAGCAATATCTAAACTTCATTTCTTCATAGCGAGTGAAATATAACAACATGTTCCTACACTTACCCACCCTATTCAACATCTGACAGACATTAATACAGCACAGAGCAAGCCAAACGTAATGACAGCTGGGACATGACTTATTAGCGCGACCGTACGTATAATTATGATCATAATCAGTATGAGAAGGTTTCGTGAGAGGGATATTTCCTGATGGAATTCACCGACATTGCCACAACATTCCATACGTGTCATGTTGTGCTCCAAATAGTGAATGTGTGACGGGGCCTTTAAAATATGTAAAAGGGTAAATATGGTGTGAGAGAGAGAGTGAGTGAGTGAGTGAGTGAGTGCGAGTGAGAGAGAGAGATAAGTAAAAGGGTAAATATGGTGTGAGAGAGAGTGAGTGAGTGCGAGTGAGAGAGATAAGTAAAAGGGTAAATATGGTGTGAGAGAGAGAGTGAGTGAGTGAGTGAGTGAATGCGAGTGAGAGAGAGAGATAAGTAAAAGGGTAAATATGGTGTGAGAGAGAGAGTGAGTGAGTGAGTGAGTGCGAGTGAGAGAGATAAGTAAAAGGGTAAATATGGTGTGAGAGAGAGAGTGAGTGAGTGAGTGAGTGAGTGCGAGTGAGAGAGAAATAAGTAAAAGGGTAAATATGGTGTGAGAGAGAGAGTGAGTGAGTGAGTGAGTGGGAGTGAGAGAGATAAGTAAAAGGGTAAATATGGTGTGAGAGAGAGTGAGTGAGTGAGTGAGTGAGTGCGAGTGAGAGAGAGAGAGAGATAAATAAAAGGGTAAATATGGTGTGAGAGAGAGAGTGAGTGAGTGAGTGAGTGCGAGTGAGAGAGATAAGTAAAAGGGTAAATATGGTGTGAGAGAGAGAGTGAGTGAGTGAGTGCGAGTGAGAGAGAGAGAGAGATAAGTAAAAGGGTAAATATGGTGTGAGAGAGAGAGAGAGTGAGTGAGTGAGTGCGAGTGAGAGAGAGATAAGTAAAAGGGTAAATATGGTGTGAGAGAGAGAGTGAGTGAGTGAGTGCGAGTGAGAGAGAGATAAGTAAAAGGGTAAATATGGTGTGTGTGAGAGAGAGAGAGAGTGAGTGAGTGCGAGTGAGAGAGAGATAAGTAAAAGGGTAAATATGGTGTGAGAGAGAGAGAGAGAGTGAGTGAGTGCGAGTGAGAGAGAGAGAGAGATAAGTAAAAGGGTAAATAATGGTGTGAGAGAGAGAGAGAGAGTGAGTGAGTGAGTGCGAGTGAGAGAGAGATAAGTAAAAGGGTAAATATGGTGTGAGAGAGAGAGAGAGTGAGTGAGTGAGTGCGAGTGAGAGAGAGAGATAAGTAAAAGGGTAAATATGGTGTGAGAGAGAGTGAGTGAGTGAGTGAGTGCGAGTGAGAGAGAGATAAGTAAAAGGGTAAATATGGTGTGAGAGAGAGAAAGAGAGTGAGTGAGTGAGTGCGAGTGAGAGAGATAAGTAAAAGGGTAAATATGGTGTGAGAGAGAGAGAGTGAGTGAGTGCGAGTGAGAGAGAGAGATAAGTAAAAAGGGTAAATATGGTGTGAGAGAGTGAGTGAGTGAGTGCGAGTGAGAGAGAGATAAGTAAAAGGGTAAATATGGTGTGAGAGAGAGAGAGAGAGTGAGTGAGTGAGTGCGAGTGAGAGAGAGATAAGTAAAAGGGTAAATATGGTGTGAGAGAGAGAGAGAGTGAGTGAATGAGTGAGTGAGTGAGAGAAGTGGAATGGTAAACGTGGTGTGTGTGCGTGTGTGTGTGAGAGAGAGAGAGAGAGAGAGAAAGTGTTTGTGTGAGGGGGATAGTGGCTGTTTGTTTGGTCAATTAATTCATGTATTCATGTATTATTTTTGTTTCCTCCCTAGACCTCCATCAAGCTTAGAAAAAAAAAAAAAAACCTAGACCACCCTTCAAGATAGATTTGTACATTTTTCGGTACGAAAATGTCCCGACCAAAGGCCGATTACTCCTAAAATTACAGGCTCGCTATTGCTCGCCAGGAAAAAATCAACACCTAAATGGCACGAATGGTCCTAATATTGACAAAGAAATAGGGTGAAAGGTCATAAAATCCCCAAACTAATGGAACCAACGTCTTAAAATCTCAAAACTAGTGGGGCTAAACATTAGGGAGAAGGGGGTCCAGAAAAACGGTCTGTCTGCCCTTAACCTCTTAAGATAAATGTGTACATTTTTCGGAAGAAAAATGTCTCGGCCGAAGGCCATGTTCCTCTTAAAATTTCAGGCTCGCTATTGCTCGCCAAGAAATAATCGACACCTAAATTGACAAGGAACAACAAAATGGGGCGAAAGGTGTCAAAATCGCCAAACTAATGGGCCGAACGTCTTATATTCTCAAAACAAAACACGAGGGTGAAAGGGGACCAGATAAACGACCCATCTCCCCTTAACCTCAACAGTCCATCAGCCTCACCTTAACTTCATTAGATGCTGAAATAGCCTCCCGAAATCTGCACCCTGGGCGGGAATCGAACCTGGGACTCTTGGGTTACAAGGCAGACACGTTACCACCAGACTAATAAAGGTACCTCACTTAGCCTGGTAGTTTAAGTGTATTTCCGCATCTTGTTCAGATTCGGCCAACTTATTTTCACTGACTTTACAGCCTGTATACAGTGGAAAATGGCGTCCTAATACTGAAAGAGTGAACTCTCTCAGTAACATGGCGATCTTGTTATTATGTTCTTGCTAACACTAAGCAATGTTATACAACTGTCTCAATTAAACCTACGACTGCCATGTACAGTCGGCCAAATAAGCGTCACCAAGTATATTTCGATCAATAATTGGTATCAGCACTATCTAAGCATTAATTCATCGTTTCGAGTGAGATATACAATCATGTTCCTATCTTTACTCACCCTATTCAACATCTGACAGACTTTAATACAGCATACAGCGAGCAAAACGTAATGACTGCGGAGACACGACTTATTTGGCCTCCCATACCTTTTCTTAGCTGAATAAAATCATCTATCCCTTTATCATCTATACACGTATTTTAGCAGATAATTATGGCAATGATTAAACGATTTTATTAAGATAAAAAAGAACCTGTGTGAGTAAAACAACATAAATAGTCTCAATTAATTCTGATTTTATATATCCTTCCAAAGCTGAGTAACATCGTCCAACCCATTGAAGATTCACACACATTATAGCAGTTTATTACTTTATTCTGGCTATGATTAAACGATTTTATTAAGATTAGAAGGAACCTGTGTGAGTTAACTAACTCTCTAGCTCCCACAAGTTCTTCCTTAGCTGAATAAAATCGTCTAAATAATAGCCACACTAAACTGTCAATACGGGTCATAATCCTCATAGGGTTAACCTTTTCAATATATGAGGACGCATTTATTTGCTGGCGATATTTATTTATATTGCGTCTAAATCTTCAAATGTTTAGACAATATTTTTCAGCTTCTAATCTTCTAATCTTAATAAAATCGTTTAATCATAGCCAGAATAAACTGCTATTATGTGTGTGAATCTTCAATGGGTTAGACAATATTGTTCAGCTGATGAAGGATATATGAAAATCAGAGAGATAATTGAGACAGTATTTATGTTTTTAACCCTTAACCTTGCCAGGGTTAAGAAAGTCCCTACACCTTTGATTCCTTAGAATACTAGAGATTCTTCCTAATTTGCATAACACGTTAACAAATAGCCAGAAAATAGGAGGGAAAAGTGTCCTCCGATACTGAAAGGGTTAATTTGTGTAAATTTAGTGTAAGTGTGTGCATATATGTATGTGAATTACGTACATAAAACTATATTGTAGGCAATTATTTTTATTATTAATGATTGGTCAATTAATAGTATAGTTGGTGTTAAAAACTCATTTTCTCTTTCAAACTAAACTATAGAAATCTTTATATTTTGGGTGACTAAAATATATTGTAAAATATTTATGTGTAGTATCAACCTTCATTATTTTTATCTTTTCTTTATAGTATTAGACATGTTTTAGTTGAATAAACATAAAATATAATTATCAAAGCATTTTTTCATAAACAAATTAAGCATACAAAGAGTTTGCATTGATAACTAGACAATATGCTACACATTCTTGTTAGATATCGTCATATTTGTTCTTGTTGTGATAGTGATCAGTCACGTTTAATAAGTGAGAGTTTTAAACATTCCTAAGCAGTGTTCATTGCGTTATAACACATTATTACTCCTGATACATCTAAATAGAATGGACTTCCACCGAAAATCTAGTATTGTTTCCGATAACATAACCTTGTATCACGGTAAAACCGCGATTTCACTGACCGACAACAAAGAAGTGAGATCCAAAAGCCATATGGAGGCTGTACGGAAAGTCCTCGTCGCCTTGCTTGGCATTTTGGCTTTTGCATTGTGGGTCATAGATATTAGTGGCTGTGTCTACCTCCAGGTGACTTTTATCCATGAAGTTCCCGAGGACATCACCGGGGGCCTCACTATGATGGTCAAGAGTGGCGTTCCTGTTGACAAAATCCTGGGTGTTAACATAGACCCGGCCAAGTTTGAAAAATACATCGGGGCTGTCTTTACGATGATAAAACATTTATCTGGGAGTGATATGCCGAGCTTTGATAACATCTTGGCTAAGTATACTGGCATCGAGAGGCTCCCAGAATTGAAATATGCCATAAATACTGGGCTAATTCTCCTGTTCATGACGAAGGCTTTAGTTTTTGTTTCGGGCATTACTTTTTTTGCCTTTAAAACTCTTTGGTATCGTGTTCCAATGATGCTCCTCTGTTTAGCCTCTGGGTTGAGTGTCTTTAGCTGCCAGTGGGCTATGAGTCTAATGTTCTATGCGGAGGTAGTTTGTCCTTTGCAACACTTTGATATCATAGGCGCTAAACCTTTCTGGTACGCCATGAAGGATGCCAGAACCGCAGTTATCTGTACTTATCTTGCCAAACTTTGTATCTACATGTTGTCACTTCTTCTTACTCCTGCACTTCGTCGTAAACAACAGCCGAAGGATAGCTGCGATTCTATTGTTTAGCTCTTGCAATCTGAATATCTTTTCTGACCACTATTTGATGTGATATTTTGTTTAACTCTTTCAATCGGATTTTATTTTTCTGGCATTTATTTGATGTGATTTTTTGTTTCACTCTTTCAATCGGATTTTATTCAGCAACTATTATATTGTTAAGACTGTTTTATTTCGTCTAGGAAGGATCTGTGGGAATTGGAGGGGTGATTGACTCAGATCACTTGTCTTATTCCAAGAGGTTCGTCCTAAGGTGAATAGAATCGTCTCATGTTACACTTCGAAACCCATTAACGCCATCAGACAGTACACTAGGAACATACGGCTGGGAGTGTAGATAGCAGAGAAGGGGTGTTGTAGATAGAGGAAGCTGTTGGAATGGCTTTGGTATGTTTATTATTAGTCTGTATTGTTAACCCCTTCAGCACCATGACGCATTTTTACCTTTGATTCTGGTTATAATTAGATGATTTTATGCAGTTTAAGAAGGACCTATGTTACTGTTACAATATTGGTAATAATATCGACAGCGGGGCAAGTGTGAATGCCATTCCAAGTCATCTGGTACCGGACGCAGAGCTACAGCCGTGTGAGTCAACTCTTCAAATGTGGAACTCTACTACAATTCAGCCGTTGGGAAAGTGTAGGATTGATGTCCGCAACTGCAAGCAACCACAAAGGTACTATTCTGTTGAGTTTGTTGTTGTAAAACAGGTTGTTACACCAATTCTTGGTAAGCGAGCGTCTGAGAAGATGGGATTCATCACAGTTAACTATGAAAACATCTGTGCAATGAATGACATCCTAACAGACTACGAAGACGTATTTGCTGATGAAGTTGGCAAGATACCAGGAAATGTTCATCTAACAGTGGATGAGTCGGTGAAACCTATTGCAATTCCTTCATGTAGAGTACCATTGAGCATCAAGTCGAAGGTTAAAGAGAAACTGGAGCAGTTGGAACAGGAAAATGTCATTACTAAGGTCGACGAGCCTACAGAAGGGGTAAGTCGAATGGTAGCAGGAACCAAGAAGTCGGGGGATCTGAGAATTTGCATTGACCCTCGAGCTCTGAACAAAGCACTCATAAGAGAGATGCACACTCTACTGGTAATCGATGACATTCTGCCTGACCTTGCAAAAGCCAAAGTTTTCTCCAAGCTTGACCTCAAGAATGGCTACTGGCACTGTGTGTTGGATGAAGAATCACGCAAGCTGACAACATTTCAAACACCGTATGGGAGATACAGGTGGAACAGACTTCCTTTTGGTCTGGCTGTAAGCAGCGACATTTTTCAGAAGAAGCTACAACTGGTTCTGGATGATCTACAAGGCATAATTTGTGTTGCTGATGACATTTTGGTCTTTGGAGTTGGTGACACTGATGAAGAAGCTGCAAGGGATCATGACTCAAAGCTGAGAAACCTACTGGACAGATGCCGAGCAAAGGGTCTGAGGCTGAACAGAGCAAAGACTGAGCTTGGTAGTACAGAAATCACATTTCTAGGTCACAAGATCTCGCGGGATGGTCTGATGGCTGACCCAAAGAAGATTGAAGCAATTGTGAAGATGCAAGCACCAGAGGATGTGACTGCAGTACGACGACTGTCTGGAATGGTGAACTACTTGAGTAAATTTGTACCCAGTCTATCGGATGTCATGGAGCCTATGAGGAAGCTGACCCATAAGGACACCGAGTGGAAGTGGACAAGAGAACACGATGAGGCGTTCAAGAGGACCAAGAAGATGATGACCCAAACACCCATCTTACAGTACTACAACCCAGAGCAAAAGTTGGAGATTCAATGTGATGCATCTCAAAAAGGTTTAGGAGCAGCGTTACTTCAAGAGGGTAAACCAATCGCATTTGCAAGTCGAGCACTGACTGACACGGAGACACGATATGCGCAGATAGAGAAGGAGACTTTGGCAATCGTCTTTGCACTGAACAAGTTTCATCAGTATTGTTTTGGGAGGAAGACGACAATCCAGAGCGACCATAAACCTCTAGAAGCTATCCAAAATAAGCCGTTGTCAAGTGTACCAAGACGACTGCAAGGGATGTTGATGAGGATACTACAGTATGATGTCGAGATTGTTCACAAGAAGGGCAAAGAAATGTATCTAGCCGACACTCTATCAAGAGCTTATCTGCAAAACACAAGAGATATGCAGGAAGAGGTGTTTGAACAGATCAACATGACAGACTACGTACCCATCCGAAGTGAACGATTGCAAGAAATCCGTCGAGCAACTGAGGAAGATGAAGCATTGCAACTATTGAAGGAGATAATTCTCAAAGGATGGCCAGAAGACAAGAGTGAAGTAGAGACCATACTGAAACCATACTTTAATGTACGAGCAGAACTGTCATTTCAAGATGGATTGATCTTCAAGGGAGAACGTGTTGTAATTCCTACCAGTCTACGTCAGAAGATGAAGTCCGCTATACATTCGTCACATATGGGGGTTGAAGGTTGTCTACGACGTGCAAGAGAATGTTTGTTTTGGCCAGGAATGAATGCAGAGATGAAGCAATTCATTTCAGAGTGTGAAATTTGTAACACATACTCTACAGCTCAACAAAAAGAACCTCTGATGACTCATGAGCAAACCAGCCGACCATGGGAGAAAGTAGGTGTAGACCTTATGACAATCAAGAGTCACAACTATCTTGTTACAGTGGACTATTTCAGTAATTTCTGGGAAGTTGACTACCTGGAAAACACTAAGTCAAGCGCTGTTATCAGGAAGTTGAAGGCGCATTTTGCAAGATATGGACTGCCAAATGTACAAGTTAGTGACAATGGTCCGCAGTTCAGCAGTGAAGAATTTCAAGAATTTGCGGAGAAGTATGACTTTGAACATCGAACGAGCAGCCCACATCATCCCCAGTCTAACGGTAAAGCAGAATCAGCGGTCAAGACGGCGAAGAAACTAATCAAGAAAGCTGTCGAGAGTGGTGAAGATCCGTTTTTGGCGATTCTAGACTACAGAAATACGCCGATGCAAGATTTGGAAGAGAGTCCAGCGCAACTCAACTTTGGTCGATGTACGAGGACGTTACTGCCGACTACTAGCAAGTTGTTGGAGCCGAAAGGAATTATGTTGGAGCGAGTGAAGCGGAAGAAGATGCTGAAAGATCTCAAAAGCAAGAAGTACTACGACAAAGGTTCGAGAGTTTTGGAACCATTGGTTGAAGATGACGTGGTGCGAATCAAGCCAACATCACTAGGCAAGAAGAAGTGGGAACGAGGAGTTGTAACCAGGAGATTAGACGAGCGATCGTATGAAGTGGAGACAGAAAATGGAGCGATAAGACGAAATAGAGGTCATTTACGGATGACAAGTGAAAACGCTGACATAAGAAATAATGGAAAAGTCACTAATACAGACAACACCACAACCATTAGATCTACAGATAGGAATTATACAGATATATGTGTTCCAGTCTACACCAACAACAGACACGTGAGAGACATACACGGTAGACTTGATGAACCTGTCACTACACATGAGAACAGGACGAGCGTGAGACGGAATAGGAATGTATTACCTACCAGGTACCGAGAGTTTGACATGACCAGGTAAGAGTACAGTACCGGTATGACTGATTGCATGTCTGACTAACAGTCTAATACTGGTATGAGATGAGGCACTGGCAGAAATGTAAATGCTGGATGAGAATGTTACAGGATGAGAAAGATTATCTAAATGGAGTAAGTGAGTGAGAATACGACTGAAGCCACTGAATGAGGAGTAACCTAACATTACAGTCTGAATGATAAAGGTTTTGTAATGTGAATGGGAGTGTAAGGATATTATAATGCAGATCGGTATGCAAAGAAATTGTAATGCGAAAGGAAAGGGATTGGATGGTTTTGAGTACGGTACTGGGTATCAGGATCTATAAATTTAAGTCAATCATATAACCTTTGTTACTAATTTACTAATCCTGCATGATATAACCAATAACTTTGCATGAAACATTTTGTAATTTTCGGAACATTGAATATTAATGTTCTAATGTACCAACTTTACTAATGTACCAACAATTACTAATCCCATATAATCTCTTAAAATAGATTCTTTATGTTTAGTTGGCACAAGGGTATACAATATATTTTTGTATCATACATATTCACTATTTGTGGATATCCTCATGTAGAACAGTATTATCAACTAATAATTAACCTACCTCACCTAGTCTTGTAATACCATTCAATAGATTTGACTAATATACCTCATCTACTTCATATCTCATATTTACATACTAATAGATTAATATTCTAACAAAATTAATCACATTCCATACTGTACTAAAACACTAATTACTGTACCGGTAACATACTGTATACAGTACAGTACCAGTAACTTAACAAATCATAGTACTGTACAATTTTATAAATCAAATTGGTACTATTATTACTCTAGCTCATGTGCCATAATAGAATAAGCATTACTTAATAATCCTAGGGGACCTCAAAATGTCAAAATATAATTATTCTTATAATACCAATTTCTCTGGTAGCTATCTTCTCAAAAGAGAGAGGATGTTACAATATTGGTAATAATATTGTAAGCTAAATATATAATCTACAGGCGAGCCGATATCAAGGCATGGCTTCCTAAACCTCCCTTGACGACAAGAAGCGTGTAACCAGACTCTCCCAATATATGTGAACCCCTATCCAGTGTGTCTCATTAAGAACCCGATATATATACCCATATCAACAGTTACTAAGAGGGTTTATTGAGATAGTATTTACCCATTTGAGTCGGATAGGTTGATTACAAACTAAAGAAAATCGTCGAATGGTAACCAGAATAGGATGAAAATTATGTCATGGTGCTGAAGGTGTTAATAACATTTATGTGAAACGAGCAACAACAACTGTAGTTTATATATCTACCTATGTATTGCTAGATGCCGTGATCCCCAAGGTTGTGGCCATGAATGAATCACATCCATACCTCTTTGTAATACATCGACCAAGTGCCCCTCCTTCCATCCAACACCACTTTCACTCATATACTTCTCAACTCCATCCCCCTACTTTACTCTCGGTCTGCATCTCCCTCTCTGCCCCTCCATCTCACTCTCATACACTTCTTTAGTCATTCAGTCATCGATGTACAAATTTAGCTTGGAAGTGTTTGGCTGGGTATTTTTTAGTTTGAATGGCTTTTGGGCAGGCGTTATGTTAGCCTAGGGGACGAACTAGAATACATTGCTGGAAAATGGCACACAAAAGTAAACTCATGAAGAATGATTACAAAAATTACAAAATGACCCCAACACTTGGATCTTTTTTCGCTAAGAGAGTTGAATTAAAGGATAATCACTTTGTTTGTGTCAAATTGCCAATGCGCACAATTACACCACGAATATAGGCCTATGTGGGATACATACAGTACGGTACACCATGGGGAACCCATTGATATAAAGTTAAATTAATTTGGGCCCATATCTTAGGGCACAGGAGCCGCCGATTTTGCAAAAAGTGCATTTTCGAGCTGTTTTATCAAATCTCCACAATTTCGATTACCCACAATAATTAATGCCGTAGGGGATTGTATTGTACACTCGGATGCCATAGTCTCTAACCCAGTCATAAGATTTCGTGGACCCGCTATGTTTTGCTTTATACAATTATAGCTATATACAGTAGATGCATTTTTGGACAGAACTTGCTATTCAATGAAAAGTGTATATAGTTTTGTAGTTGATATATAGAACATTTTATTCATAGATTCGTTTCCAGATATATACTTTCGTAAATAGAAATAGGTGAGGTCCACGAAATATTGATGATTGAGACTATGGCATCCGAGTGTAGTAGTATATACTCAGGCACATACCCTATAGCTGGGGGTGGCCGACTCGAGACAGAGCACGAACAGAAACAACATTTAAAGTTCCTATTCTTAGGGTCCAGGACCACTTTCGCGTTCCCTCGCCCCGTTCTCTGTCTCGTCGAGTAGGTGAATTCTACAAGGGGAGGAGCATTCATAGCCCCTTCCTCCCAGAAGGAAAAGTAGGACGGTAAAAGAGACAGACAGAAACGACAAAGGTTGGGTAGAGGATGTCAAGCCTCACTCTGGATAGGACCAGACCTCACCCTAGTGTAGGCTACTTGGGAAAGAATAGTCTTTCCTAGGACAAAGTTCATCGGTGAATTAACTTGTGTACACCTTTTTTTAACAGTCCCCCCCCCCCACCGACAATAATGTGTATATATATATATATATATATATATATATATCTTATACCGTAGGAATCCATACGAATCCTGACGAATCCAAATCAAAATGGTGTATGTATGTATTTACTCAGGCCTACAGTATTCCCCACTTTTTCCTTTTTTTTGGGGGGGGGGGATGGGGGCCGACTCAGGACAGAGCCCGAGTAGGGACAACACAATACACTAATACCCGGTACCTCTGGATCCATTAGTGACAACAGCATTAAGGGGGCCCACCTCGTTTTTTGTTTTGTTTTAATATATTTTTTCTCTCTCTCTGGGTTGTATCCATTCGGCCCCATTCAGCCTACTGTTTTAAGACGTTTATCCCCATCCAGGTGTCGATTTTTTGTCTGGCGAGCTGTAGCGAGCCATCATATTTAAAAAAAAAAAAAAAAATTGGCAGCAGGCTAAAGTTGTAAATTTTTCGATAGAAGCCGGATTTCTCCACACAATACTGGCTCGCTATCGCTCGATAGGAAGAAATTGACACCTGGATGGGGATAAACGTCTTAAAACAGTAGGTTGAATGGGGCCGAATGGATACAAACCAGAGAAAGAGAGAAAAAAGTAGGTCACCCTGCCTTAAAGTTAGGGCATTATTGTGGAAAATAGTATGTTAGAAGAGTTGGGAAAACAGCTTGAAAAGGCACTTTATTGATTTTCGACGGCTTCTGTACCCTAAGATATGAGTCCAAATTAATGTATCCTTATATAAATGAACTCCCTATTGTGTATGGATTCCAAATATATTCGTGGTAAATTGTGAACATTTGACAATTTGGGGAGATAACCTTATAAAAATCCGGGTGGATGGGACTCGTCAGCCTTGATCGGCAACCTGTCTAGGGGAGTAAACCTTATGCAAATCCGTACTGCTACCTTAGGATGAAGCAGGTTAGTGGATGGATTAGCCGCACATCTCTGTAGAAACAGTGCTAAAAAAAAAAAAAAAACATAAAAGGCCTCGGAGTCGGACGGACCTTAAATTGAGTGGTCAATCCTGTAAGTCCTTCAGTAAACAGGCAAAACTCGTTGTCCAATATGAACTGTATCTATAAACCTTGGGCGCACCCAGGCCTGTCCATTTTCTCCGAGTCCATTTCCGGTATCGTCAGTATTGTTGGCCAAGGTGTACCTGGGTAATCAAGGTGGTCTTGGTCCAGGTCCTGCCTTGATCGACCCAAGATCTATGACCCAAGATCTATAGATCTTGACTCGTGTGGCTGATTTCCCGAGCCATTGGCGTCATCCGGGACTGGGTGTACCTGGGTAAAGTCAGCCCTGGGGACCGAGCAGGGCCATGACCAGAGGTGGTATTGGCAGGGCCAAGGGCTGGGTTGGCCACAATCGGCCTGGGTGACCCAGGTCAGTTGTCTCGCTATAATGCGCTATTATATGGAAGTCAGTGGGTTAATTAAGATAGGCCTAGTCTTTACCCTTATAATTTCCACAGATCCTTCCTAAGCTGTATACAATCGTCTAATGATAACCAGAATATACAGTCAACATGCGTCATAATCTTCAGAGGGTTAAATTACCAGAATAATTTGCTATCAACCCATTAACTGATCATATTAACCCTCTCAGTATCAGGTCGCATTTCTTAGATATATTCTGGCTACTAGTAGACAACTGTATGCGATTTAGAAAAGATGTACAGTATAGTATCAAAGTAAAACTGATCTCCATTAACCTTCTAACTCCCACAATATTTTCCTACACTGACCAAAATCGTCAAGTTCTAGCCAGAATAAAGATAAATGCATGCGATTTCAAATACTGAAGGAATTAACCCCTTCGGTACCGGTGACGTCTTTTGTACTGGATTTCAGCTACATTCAGACGATTGACGAAGCTTAGGAAGGACGTATGGTAGCCATAAGGATTAATTGAGATAATTTGTAGCTTCTTAATGGGTAGACGTTCTTCCTAAGCTGCATAAAATCGTCTAATAGTAGCCAGAATATAAATATAATTATGCATGCGTTCTCAAATACTGAAGGAATTAATTAAGTACTGCACAAGAAAATACACTGCTAATTAAATCATACTAAGTTTCCTTCCATACATAAAATCACGAAGTGTACAAAATCCATGTGGGCAACTGTACATTAAATGATTAAATATTTGTTTACTCTCGCGAAAGTTTCTCTTCATCTGTTTTGTGGAGGATTGATATCGATGCCAGAGTTTCAGTTTAAAAAATAAATATCCCTGCATCACAAGTCCTATATGCAGCTATCAACAACTTCCAATTACCTAAGATAAAACAGACTATGTGCTGAGAACGTCCTAATCCTGAAGGTAATGCGGAAGTTGATTAATTAACTATAATCAAATTCGAACAGGACTCGTGGATTGTGGGGAAGGCAGAAATTGAATGTGACGCCATTATTCAGTGCCGAGAGTCGAATGGTAGCAGTAGGACGTATCGCCTTTGGCTCTTCGAATTTCACCGTATATAAGGTGTGTATGGGGATTTTTCGTGTATATAAGACGTGTTTATTGATGTTCTATTAATGTACAGGTGGTCATACATGTAATTTATAAGAGTAATGTAAGAAAACTGTGGACTTAACACTATTTGAGCCGGTTCCTGCCTGTCGTCACGTCTGCATATATTCTATCAACTGGTAATTACGCGAATATTGTTGACCAGGACATTTAGATAATAACAAACTATTCGGTGTGTGTACATTGTGTCCGTGAGGTATGTGAATATAGAGGGGGTCATTAACTAAAAATTTAAGGTGCAAACTAGCGAATGAGGTGACTTCGCTGTTGCCCCCCCACCCCCTCCCTCTCTCCCTCCGTCTTTCTTACCAAATCCCCTCCCTGCTCGCCCCCCCCCCCTCCCTCCCTCCCTCCCTCCCTCCCTCCCTCATTCCTCTCCTTGCCTCCCCCTTCTCTCCTTTCCTCCCCTTCTACTTCTCTCTCTTCTCTCTTCCTCTCTTCTCATTCTCTCTCTCTTCTGACCCGCTCTCCTCTCCTCCTCCTCCTAACACCCTGCCCCCTCCTCTCCTCCCTCACCCAACCTCCCACCCACTCCCACCAGTTTCCCTTGCCTTCCCACATCACCACTAGTTTTCAATATAGGATTTTTGGTTTATACAGTATATATATACATGAATTGTAAAACGAATTATTTTTTGTTATTAGCTTAGGTCTACGGTGATTTAGATGCTGCCCTTTAAAGTAATCTTGGTTACCCCCGGCCCCCTCACCTTCACTCACCTCACTCACCCATCCCCCCTCTCTCTCTCTCTCTCTCTCTCTCTCTCTCTCTCTCTCTCTCTCTCTCTCTCTCTCTCTCTCTCTCTCTCTCTCTCTCTCTCTCTCTCTCTCTCTCTCTCTCTCTCTCTCTCTCTCTCTCGCGCGCGCTACTTATTTACGAAACGACCACAATTTGTTTTTAATATTTGAAAGCTATTATAAAATAAGGATATTGCAAAGATCATATAAACATTTGCTATAATCATCGGAAATGCATTATATGAACACTATATAAAGCACTGTATAAAAACTAAAACTCTCCCTATTACATCTCCTTATCGACGGCGGTAAAACTCTTAATTAGGCCCCCTACTGGCAAAATATATGCTGATTTCAATAAGTCATGGGGGGGGGGGGGGTCCGTCCTGTGTTCCCAAGGCAAAAAGCAGTTATTATTATTTGTTTTACTCTGAAAAGAAAAAAAAAGTACATCCGAGTGTTTCATTATCGTTGGATAATGGGGAAGACGTATTTTACGAGGATCGTAGGTAATTAAACCACTGTGTATTGATGAAAACTATCTGAAAAAAAAAAAAAAAAAAATAGGCCATGACAAAATTCAGACAATATTATCATTTGGATCAAAATCAGGCACCTTGATCTTTGCGTGTTATAAAGGTTTATTATGCCCCATAGTTAGTTGCTAGATATATATCCCGACCAGCGGAAATATATATTTTTTTTGTGGACGCTATAATAAGTACTGTTAATATATAATGATAATGTCGGACAGGTTGGGAGACAGGTATCCTGGCCAGGAGTCGAACCCACTCATTCCAGGTATATTTGGGAGAGTCAGGCACCTTAACCACTCGGGCATGAGCGGATTTTACTCTGGCCGAGTGGTTAAGGTGACCAACTCTCCCACATATACCTGGAGTGAGTGGGTTTGAATCCTGGTCAGGGTACCTCTCTCCCAAGCACTTTAAAACCTAAATTCACCCTGCAGACAACGGCGACGCCATTATTCTGCACTTATTTCATCAAAGTTGTGGGGCCAACCCCTAATTAGCGCCCCCCCCCCCCCCCTTATTCAAGTTGTCGATAACAAAATTCCTAGATGCGGACTATAATGAGAAAAATATGGCTAGTCTATTGGTCCCTATTTTCCTTAATAAATTGTGTCTAATAGCACTGATGTAGTGGCCTTGAATATTATCCAAATCGCGTCCTGTGCGTGAAAGGGTTAACATGGTTGTATATTGGGTAAAGATTAATTTCCGATTGTTTCCACTATAAAATACCACTGTATATCAAAGGACAACAAAATAATGGTGAAATTGAGTTTTATTCCAAATGAACACATTAACCGATAATTCGTGGTAGTCTCGTAAATATCCTCTCGCTCTCTTTATCTCACTCTCACTCTCTCTATCTCGCTCTCACTCTCTCTCTTTATCTCGCTCTCACTCTCTCTCTCTTTATCTCGCTCTCACTCTCTCTCTCTTTATCTCACTCTCTCTCTCTTTATCTCGCTCTCACTCTCTCTCTCTTTATCTCGCTCTCACTCTCTCTCTTTATCTCGCTCTCACTCTCTCTCTCTCTTTATCTCGCTCTCACTCTCTCTCTCTTTATCTCGCTCTCACTCTCTCTCTCTTTATCTCGCTCTCACTCTCTCTCTCTTTATCTCGCTCTCACTCTCTCTCTTTATCTCACTCTCTCTCTTTATCTCGCTCTCACTCTCTCTCTCTTTATCTCGCTCTCACTCTCTCTCTCTTTATATCGCTCTCACTCTCTCTCTCTCTTTATCTCGCTCTCACTCTCTCTCTTTATCTCGCTCTCACTCTCTCTTTATCTCGCTCTCACTCTCTCTCTTTATCTCGCTCTCACTCTCTCTTTATCTCGCTCTCACTCTCTTTATCTCGCTCTCACTCTCTCTTTATCTCGCTCTCACTCTCTCTTTATCTCGCTCTCACTCTCTCTCTCTTTATCTCGCTCTCACTCTCTCTCTCTTTATCTCGCTCTCACTCTCTCTCTCTTTATCTCGCTCTCACTCTCTTTATCTCGCTCTCACTCTCTTTATCTCGCTCTCGCTCTCACTCTCTTTATCTCGCTCTCACTCTCTCTTTATCTCACTCTCTCTTTATCTCGCTCTCACTCTCTCTCTCTTTATCTCGCTCTCACTCTCTCTCTCTTTATCTCGCTCTCACTCTCTCTCTCTTTATCTCGCTCTCACTCTCTCTCTCTTTATCTCGCTCTCACTCTCTCTCTCTTTATCTCGCTCTCACTCTCTCTTTATCTCGCTCTCACTCTCTCTTTATCTCGCTCTCACTCTCTCTCTCTTTATCTCGCTCACACTCTCTCTCTCGCTCTCACACTCACTCGCTCTCGCTCGCTCTCACTCAACTGTTGGACCGTTAGTCGATGAAAAAGGAGAATACACCAAAGACGAAGTACAAATGAGTAATGCCCTCAATACCTTCTTTGCATCAGTTTTTACAACAGAAGACCTCAGTGATATCCCTACACCATCGCCGATTCAGATTGATAATTCAGATGTTCTAAGCAATATCACCGTTACAGAGAGAGAAGTATTGAATTGTTTAGATAAACTCAAGGTAAATAAAACGCCAGGACCTGATACAATCTCGCCTAGAGTTCTAAAGGAAGCTAAGAATGAGCTCTCCAAACCACTGACATTACTATTCAATAAATCCTTGCAGTCTGGAACTATGCCTGATCAGTGGAAGCTAGCCAACGTAACACCGATATTCAAAAAAGGCAGCAAATCCCTACCCAGTAACTATCGTCCAATTAGCTTAACCTCAGTTGTATGTAAATGCTAGAAACGGTCATACGAGACAGACTCGTAAATCACTTAGAGGAAAATAACATACTTAAAGATACTCAACACGGCTTTCGTAAAAAACGTTCCTGTTTAACAAACCTCTTAGACTTCTTCCACGATATCCTCAACCTCTACGATGAGAGTAAAGCTGTAGATATTATATACCTTGATTTTCAAAAGGCCTTTGACAAAGTTCCCCACAAACGTTTACTTCTAAAACTAAAAGCGCATGGAATACAAGACGGTGTGTTGAAATGGATAGAAAATTGGCTCAGCAACAGAAAGCAAAGGGTAGTCATAAACGGTAAGGCATCTAAATGGACCAATGTAAGTAGCGGGGTACCCCAGGGATCGGTACTAGGACCAATTCTCTTTCTAATTTACATCAACGACATAGATGAGGGTCTCACCTGCACAATCTCAAAATTTGCTGACGATACAAAAATTGCAAATAGCGTACTCTCAAAAGAACAAGTTGACGATATGCAACACAATCTAGATAAATTGTCATGTTGGGCCCAAATTTGGCAAATGAGTTTCAATGCGGATAAATGTAAAGTACTACATGTCGGATACGTAAATGAGAAAGCAAACTATTCGATGAATGGCACTCAGCTTAAGAATGTAAACAGAGAAACTGATCTGGGAGTAACAATATCGAGTAACCTAAAACCGAGTCAACAATGTTCAGAAGTTGTTAAGAAGGCAAACAAAATAATGGCTTTATAGGCAGGTCATTTGAGCATAAATCCAAAGAATTATCCTAACCCTTTACAATTCCTTAGTCCGCCCTCTTCTGGAATACTGCGTTCAATCCTGGTGCCCTTATTACCAAAAAGATATAAACAAGCTAGAACGAGTTCAACGTAGAGTTACCAAAATGATACCTAGCCTAAAGAACAAACCATACGAAGAGCGTCTTAGAGAATTAAATCTATTTCCTTTAACCCAGCGCAGATTAAGAGGCGACTTAATTCAAGTGTTCAAAATCATCAAAGGCATCAACAATATGAACTGTAGTAAGTACTTCACTATCGACCAATCTAATTACACGCGGGGAAAACGGTTGCAAAATTATTGGTAAATCTTTTAACTCACACGAATCTAAGAATGTCTTCTTCAATCGAGTTGTCAACTTGTGGAATGGGCTTCCCCGAGACTTTATAGACTGCAGCACCGTTGATTCATTTAAATTCCGCCTAGACAAATATCTCGCATCAAACCCGCGACTGACTGCGTTTGTAAATGAATAACTTTATCCTCCCCTCAGTTACTAACCCATATGTCCCCTACTAACTTCCTAGTCCTGCCACATTAGTGGCAGGGCAGTAGTTCCCTTTCCAATGTTCCCTTACCCACTCTAAACCACTGTTTGGACACTTGATCCTCAGTGTTTTGGAGGACAAGCAACCTAGAAGGGTCACTAGATCTGTTGTTGCTTGATTTCCTTTGTACTCCTTTGTACTCCTTTGTACTCTCTCTCGCTCTCATCCTCTCACTCTCACGATCTCGATCTCTCGCTCTCGCTCTCTCTCTCGCTCTCACTCTTTCTCTCGCTCTCACTCTCTCTTTCTCTTGCTCTCACTCTCTCTTTATCTCGCTCTCACTCTCTCTATCTCGCTCTCACTCTCTCTCTTTATCTCGCTCTCACTCTCTCTCTCTTTATCTCGCTCTCACTCTCTCTCTCTATCTCGCTCTCACTCTCTCTCTTTATCTCGCTCTCACTCTCTCTCTCTTTATCTCGCTCTCACTCTCTCTCTCTTTATCTCGCTCTCACTCTCTCTCTCTTTATCTCGCTCTCACTCTCTCTCTTTATCTCGCTCTCACTCTCTCTCTTTATCTCGCTCTCACTCTCTCTTTATCTCGCTCTCGCTCTCTCTTTATCTCGCTCTCACTCTCTCTTTATCTCGCTCTCGCTCTCACTCTCTTTATCTCGCTCTCACTCTCTCTTTATCTCGCTCTCACTCTCTCTCTCTTTATCTCGCTCTCACTCTCTCTTTATCTCGCTCTCACTCTCTCTCTTTATCTCGCTCTCACTCTCTCTCTTTATCTCGCTCTCACTCTCTCTCTCTTTATCTCGCTCTCACTCTCTCTCTCTTTATCTCGCTCTCACTCTCTCTCTTTATCTCGCTCTCACTCTCTCTTTATCTCGCTCTCGCTCTCACTCTCTTTATCTCGCTCTCACTCTCTCTTTATCTCGCTCTCACTCTCTCTTTATCTCGCTCTCACTCTCTCTTTATCTCGCTCTCACTCTCTCTCTCTTTATCTCGCTCTCACTCTCTCCCCTCGCTCTCTCTCTCTCTCTTTATCTCGCTCTCACTCTCTCTTTATCTCGCTCTCTCTCTTTATCTCGCTCTCACTCTCTCTCTCTTTATCTCGCTCACACTCTCTCTCTCGCTCTCACACTCTCTCTCTCGCTCTCACACTCTCTCTCGCTCTCACACTCTCTCGCTCTCACACTCACTCGCTCTCACTCACTCTCTCTCGCTCTCACTCACTCTCTCGCTCTCACTCACTCTCTCTCGCTCTCACTCACTCTCTCTCGCTCTCACTCACTCTCTCTCGCTCTCACTCACTCTCTCTCGCTCTCACTCACTCTCTCTCGCTCTCATCCTCTCACTCACGATCTCGATCTCTCGCTCTCGCTCTCTCTCTCGCTCTCACTCTTTCTCTCGCTCTCACTCTCTCTTTCTCTTGCTCTCACTCTCATTCTCTTGCTCTCACTCTCTCATTCTCTTGCTCTCACTCTCTTTCTCTCGCTCTCACTCTTTCTCTCGCTCTCACTCTCTCATTCTTGTGCACTCGCTCTCTCTCACTCTCTTGCACTCGCTCTCTCTCTCTTGCACTCGCTCTCTCTCTTGCACTCGCTCTCTCTCTTGCACTCGCTCTCTTGCACTCGCTCTCTCTCTCACTCTCTTGCACTCGCTCTCTCTCTCACTCTCTTGCACTCGCTCTCTCTCTCTCTCTCTTGCACTCGCTCTCGCTCTCTCTCTCTCTCTCTCTCTCTCTCTCTCTCTCGGTTTACTTATCCGGATGCCCCCCAACCCCTCGAAACCCAGAGAAAACTGAGTTTTAAGCATAGACTAAAGAAAATGGATACAGGATTATGTTGAGGGGGGACTTTTCCCCCCCCCTTCCCCCCTAACGACGTATTGTAATCATCAGTATATGGGGTCAGTCAGCCCCCCCAAACTAGACCATATTATTAAGGAGGGGAGTGGAGGCCCATTTAAAAAATAACCTTGTACAAAAATCACTTACCAGTCATTCGTGATCAGCATCTTCTATCTTTTAATCTGGTAAACTATGCTTCACCGAGCTAATATTAAATATTGTATGGGTTCCTATTCTCATAATTATCAGACAATCCAGTAATGTTTTTAAATGAGAAATACGGTAAAGAATTACATAATAGGTATTATGTTAGCAAAAGCAAACTCATACCAAGCTACCATTACCACTTACGGGCGGAACCTTTAAGCCGGTATCACACGAGAGCCATTATAGTCAACATTCGATGATCAACATTTTTCTGGCAACATTTCTGGAGTATTTCGCCCTGGTATCGTAAACTAGACTGATGGTAGATGAATTTTGGTAACCGTACTATCTTAAAAGTTGACCTAATAAGCTGCCAGACCAGTGTTAAGGATAAATGTTGAGGGAAAAAGCGCTCGTGTGATACCGGCTTAAGGCAATATAAGAATAGAAGGGTATATCACTATCAATAATATAGCGTACCCAATAAGTTTATATACCTTTTTTTATCTTTCAATTCACTCCGGACCCTAGTTTTACCGGCCCTATTCACTCCGGCCTCCCAATATAAGCATAGAAGGGTAAATCACTATCAATATCCAATTACTGTATTGTATATAAATTAAGTAACACCCCGTTCTTAACATTAATCATCAACTACAAACCTCAATGCACTTGAATAAACTAATGAAAGCATATGGTCCTCCCGGGATTCCAACTCGGGACACCACACCCAGAACATAAGCACCTAAACCATTACACCACCAACACCTTTTTTAGATTACAATTCATTCCGGCCCCTAGTTTTACCGGCCCTAGTCACACCGGCCTCCCTGTATACAAACCACACGGATATAATATATGAAAGATATAGTCGATTATATTTAGTTTAGGAAGGAATTTGATTATTGTGGGAGTCAAGAAAGTTCAGTTGATTTTCTGAGGGCCTTATAAAATAGAATACAACAACAAAATTATCTCTCTCTCTCTCTCTCGGTAATTCTGTACTTATCCGGATGCTCCCTCTCGCCCAACCCCTCGAAACCCACAGAAAATAATTGAGTTTTGGGCATAGACTAAAGAAAATGGATACAGGATATGTTGAGGCCCTCCCCCCCCCCCCCCCCACCCCAACCAAAACACACACACACACACCAGTAAAGTGAAAAGTTTCCCCGGATACTGAAAGGGTTTAACAGCGTATCCAAGACAAGTAGCCCTACATACACGGTGGACACCCCTTGAAATCCTCACAATGCAAGAGGACAACACGGCATGGGGGGCATCTCGAACCAGAGCGGTGACAAACAACCAACACAAGCTCCTTCCCACACAACACACAGCGCGCAAGTCTCCCACGCAGTCCTAGCAACCAACCCAGTATGTCCTTAGCAACGCACACAACATGTCCCTAGCAACCCAAATATATCCCTAGGAACGGCATGGAGGCATCTCGGACCAGAGCAGTGACAAGCAACCAACACCTCGACTCCTCCCCCACACCACACACAGCGCGCAAGTCTAGCACGCAGCCCTAGCAACCAACACATGTCCATAGCAACCCTCACATTACCCTAGAAACCTACACGTCCATAGCAACCCTCACATGGCCCTAGCAACCGACTCCTCCCCACACCACACACACAAAGACAGCCATGATCATTGATCAACATGTAATTTTATATAGGGTATTACTCTGAAGTAACTTTGCTTCAAATCATTCGGTACTTCAAAACCAAGTATGTATATGTATGTATGTACTGTATATACTCAGGCACATACCCCATAGCTGGGGGTGGCCGACTCGAGACAGAGCCCGAACAGGGAAAAAAATACACACACACAAATTTACACACATCTAGGTCGCCCAAGAGAATATCCAGAAAACAGTGATCACACTCCCCCGGCCCCCGACCTCCCGGAACCAAAAGTAGAAGTAAAAATACATACTAGCATAGGTGTTGTTTCTTGTGACCATATGAACTTGCCTATAGCCTGTTCCAATAAGTAGACCAAAACTATTGAACATTAACCTCTATAACTCACAAAAGACTAGAGTAATCGAGCTAATATTTCTACCATTTGGAAGGGGTCAGCCAGGGAATAGGTGTGGAAATTTAAAGCCCATCTGCTTTAGCCCTTTTTGAGTTATAGAGGTTAATGTTGAGGATTTTTGGCCTACCTACTTGTAACAGGGTATAGTTGTTGTTGTTGCTCCCTTGCGTTTTTGTATCCCTGGTGGTGGTGTGGATGACGTAGTTGCAGCAGTTGACGAAGTATCAAAGCTGGCCCCTGCAAATACAATGTACGTCATCCACGTTGGATCCAACGATATACAGCGAACCCGGTCGGAAGATTTGCTTTTAAAGTACCAGCAGCTGATCAAGTCGTTTAAGGAGAAGTCATCAAGGATCATCGTCTCAGGAATCGTCCCCCGGCTCGGTGTAGAGAGCCGATTTTACAACATAGCCACCAGCACAAATCGTTGTCTAGCAAACCTCTGCAGGAAGGAGAACGTGGGATTCGTCGACACCTGGGACAATTTCTACTACGATGACTATTTGTTTTTGGACGACGGAGTTCATCTGAACCAGGTGGGAGCAGCCCGTTTTGGGCGTCTTCTCAATGATGAGGTGAAGGATTTTCGGAGAAGAATCGACTCAGCACAGGACAACCAGGAAGGAGGACCGAAGACAGCGAGGACGGCAATCTACAAAGGAATTAAATACTAATCCGTCAAGAACCGCGAACTTGGATAAAGCTCCACCAACACGACCCAAATTCAAAACCGCCAGGGATAACGACCGAGGACCGAGGACAGCCATGAATGTAAATGTAGATCCGATCAGAACCAAAAATTCGATGAAAGAACGATCTGCGAGTTCTAAAACCGCAACTTTAAAGGTTTTCTATGCAAACGCTCGTAGCATACGCAATAAATTTTCAGATTTAGAGGAACTAGTGTTTACTGAAAATTATGATGTGATTGGCATAACAGAATCTTGGCTCAATACACAAGATAGAGACTTTTTTAGCAGAGTATTCACTTCCCGGTTATGTAATGTTTGAGAACAGCCGAATAAAAAAAATGGAGGTGGCGTTTTATTTTATATCAAAGAAAGTCTTAACCCGACCCTCGTGTCAAAACCTCAAATTGTGAACGTCGACACATCTTTTGTGCTAATAAAGAATAATAAAGGTACAAAAATAATACTTGCGTTAATATACAGACCTCCAGCTCAATCAGTGCAAACTGACCGAGAAATTTACGAACAAATTGCAGATGTAAGTAACTCACAAGATACCGTAATTTTTGGCGACTTTAATTTACCTGTGACCAAGTGGGGCGATACTCTTACTTCACACTCCGGACATGACTTGTATACGAACTTGCAAGAGAGTTCGCTTTATCAATTTGTTCGAATGCCGACCCGTGGTAATAACGTTCTTGACATTGTACTTGCAACAAAAGAAGAATTGATAGAGAATTTGAATGTTGGTGATGAATTCAGTAACAGCGACCATCGTACGATAACTTTCACTTTAAAGTTTACTAGTAACGAACCAAATAGTAGCATCGAAAAAGTCCCTAATTTCAAGAAAGCAAACTTCCATAAACTTAGAGCTATGTTTAAAGAAACTGACTGGAGCTTTTTAATTAACAATAACGACATAAATACATCTTGGAAGTTATTCGAAACCACTTACCTAAAAGCAGTGCAAGACTGCATACCATCGAAAATACGGCGTCCAGGCCATAATAATAAGCCCAAATGGTGGAATAAAGATATTTCAAACTGCCTGCTTGCTAAAAATTTGCTAATGATAGATTAAAATCCTCACAAAATGGACGAAGAACGGGTGAAATTTGTAGAGCTACGACGCAAAGCCAAAAGTTAATTAAGCAAAGTAAAAAGACCCTAGAGTTACATATTGCGAATCAAAGTCAAACAAACCCGAAAGAATTCTATAGTTATATCAAAAGAAAAAAGTAGTTACTTCAACTGTTGGACCGTTAGTCGATGAAAATGGAGAATACACCAAAGACGAAGTACAAATGAGTAATGCCCTCAATACCTTCTTTGCATCAGTTTTTATAACAGAAGACCTCAGTGATATCCCTACACCATCGCCGATTCAGATTGATAATTCAGATGTTCTAAGCAATATCACCGTTACAGAGAGAGAAGTATTGAATTGTTTAGATAAACTCAAGGTAAATAAAACGCCTGGACCTGATACAATCTCGCCTAGAGTTCTAAAGGAAGCTAAAGATGAGCTCTCCAAACCACTGACATTACTATTCAATAAATCCTTGCAGTCTGGAACTATGCCTGATCAGTGGAAGATAGCCAATGTAACACCGATATTAAAAAAAGGCAGCAAATCCCTACCCAGTAACTATCGTCCAATTAGCTTAACCTCAGTTGTATGTAAAATGCTAGAAACGGTCATAAGAGACAGACTCGTAAATCACTTAGAGGAAAATAACATACTTAAAGATACTCAACACGGCTTTCGTAAAAAACGTTCCTATTTAACAAACCTCTTAGACTTCTTCCACGATATCCTCATCCTCTACGATGAGAGTAAAGCTGTAGATATTATATACCTTGATTTTCAAAAGGCCTTTGACAAAGTTCCCCACAAACGTTTACTGCTAAAACTAAAAGCGCATGGAATACAAGACGGTGTGTTGAAATGGATAGAAAATTGGCTCAGCGACAGAAAGCAAAGAGTAGTCATAAACGGTAAGGCATCTAAATGGACCAATGTAAGTAGCGGGGTACCCCAGGGATCGGTACTAGGACCAATTCTCTTTCTAATTTACATCAACGACATAGATGAGAGTCTCACCTGTACAATCTCAAAATTTGCTGACGATACAAAATTGCAAATAGCGTACTCTCAAAAGATCAAGTTGACGATATGCAACACAATCTAGATAAATTGTCACATTGGGCCCAAATTTGGCAAATGAGTTTCAATGCGGATAAATGTAAAGTACTACATATCGGATACCTAAATGAGAAAGCAAACTATTCGATGAATGGCACTCAGCTTAAGAATGTAAACAGAGAAACCGATCTGGGAGTAACAATATCGAGTAACCTAAAACCGAGTCAACAATGTTCAGAAGTTGTTAAGAAGGCAAACAAAATAATTGGCTTTATAGGCAGATCATTTGAGCATAAATCCAAAGACGTAATCCTAACCCTTTACAATTCCTTAGTCCGCCCTCTTCTGGAATACTGCGTTCAATGCTGGTGCCCTTATTACCAAAAAGACATAAACAAGCTAGAACGAGTTCAACGTAGAGTTACCAAAATGATACCTAGCCTAAAGAACAAACCATACGAAGAGCGTCTTAGAGAATTAAATCTATTTCCTTTAACCCAGCGCAGATTAAGAGGTGACTTAATTAAAGTGTTCAAAATCATCAAAGGCATCGACAATATGAACTGTAGTAAGTACTTCACTATCGACCAATCTAATTACACGCGGAGAAACGGTTGCAAAATTATTGGTAAATCTTTTAACTCACACGAATCTAAGAATTTCTTCTTCAATCGAGTTGTCAACTTGTGGAATGGGCTTCCCCGAGACGTTATAGACTGCAGCACCGTTGATTCATTTAAATTCCGCCTAGACAAATACCTCGCATCAAACCCGCGACTGACTGCGTTTGTAAATGAATAACTTTATTTTATCCTCCCCTCAGTTACTAACCCATATGTCCCCTACTAACTTCCTAGTCCTGCCACGTTAGTGGCAGGGCAGTAGTTCCCTTTCCAATGTTCCCTTACCCACTCTAAACCACTGTTTGGACACTTGATCCTCAGTGTTTTGGAGGACAAGCAGCCTAGAAGGGTCACTAGATCTGTTGTTGCTTGATTTCCTTTGTACTCCTTTGTACTCCTTTGTACCTCACTCCTAGACGAAGTAGAAAGGAAGGCCTTTCGTATCATTAACTCCCGTCCACTCACCAACTCCGCAATCTCTATCTCTCTTTGCCGCAATGTTGCATCGCTCTCGCTATTCTATCGCTACTACAATAATCAGTGTTCCTCAGAGCTCTCCCAGTGTATACCACCTCCTCTATGTAGGGTATGTGGTACCCGTTTTGCAACACAATCCCACCCCTACTCTGTGCAACTCTCCAACCCAAGAGTGAAGCGTTTCTCTATTTTTGTTTCTATTCAACAACTGAGCTCTGGAACTCTCTCACAGAATCACTTTCCCTCCTCCTATGACTTAAATTGCTTCAAACTCCGTGTGTCCAGGCATTTTGGCTCGAACGTCCCTTGATTTTGGCCCAGACACTCTTTCAATTATGGGGGAGGCACTCGCTACAGGCAGTTCTGCCTTTTGTCTCCCTCATTCACATAGAAAAACAAAAATTCCCACAGATACTTCTAAAATTGTATAAAATCGTCTATTGATAGCCAAAATAAATGGTCAAACTGCGTCATAATCTTCAAAGGGTTAAACATTGAAGGGTATGGAAGAGGTATATACAATAATTTGAGTATACTGATGGTGATTTACCTTGCTGTCTATTATTACCATCAGTATATCTTTAAATGGTTAGATTATTAGGAACTATTTATTATTTATTTATTATTTTCTTTAATTTGTTACTTTATTTACTTTATTGCTTGATTTACTCTTTCGTTTACCATAAGTATATCTTTAAATGGTTAGATTATTAAGGACACATTAATTTTATTCTTTTCATTCCCATTATTGTATGCAGTGTTGTTGTATAATAATGTAATCCCTTCTGTACCGGCGACATGTTTCTTACTGTATGCTGGCTATTATTAGACGATTGTATTCAGTTTATAAAGAGCCTCCATCAATTAACAGGCTTCGAACTATCTCACTTAACCGTTTTTACTACCACAGATCCATCTTAAACTGCCCAAAATCGTTAAAATATAGCTAGAATAAACTTAAAATGACGTCAACGGTACGGAAGGGGTTAATGAATGTTTACTTTATTAGAAATTTGACTATAATACTAATGATTTAAATTCTTCCTTCCAGAATGTGTGGGTTTTGGTGCTTCCCTATTAACTGCCAACGCTACCACCACTACGATTACTGCCAACACCGCTACCACCACAGCTACCATTACTACTACCAACACCGCTACCACAACTACTGCCATCACCGCTACCAACACAGCTACCACCCCGACTACTGCCAACACAGCTACCACAACTACCACCCCGACTACTACCAACACAGCTACCACAACTACCACCACGACTACTACCAACACCGATACCACCAGTGCTACCATTACTACCACACCACCAACACTACGGTGCAGGCAGAGTGGAGTGGGTTGATAAGGGTGACAGGAGTGATCTGATATAGAAGGGTTTCTGCAAAAGTGAAAGCGAAAGTATACAAGACGGTAGTGAGACCAGCTATGTTGTACGGTATGGAGACGGTGGCATTGGCAACAAGACGGGAGGCAGAGTTGGAGGTAGCAGAGTTGAAGATGCTGCGATTTTCTTTTGGAGTGACAAGGATGGACAGAATTAGAAATTAGTATATTAGAGGGACAGCGCATGTACGACGGGACAAAAGGAGAGAGGCGAGATTGAGCCGTGAGGTGGTTTGGACATGTGCAGAGGAGGGATGTGGAGTATGTTGGGAGAAGGATGCTTGGGATGGAGCTACCAGGCAAAACAAAAAGAGGAAGGCAAAGAGGAGGTTGATGGATGCAGTGAGGGAGGACATGCGGGAGGTTGGTATGATAGCAGGGGACAGAGTGAGATGGAGGCGAGTGATCTGCTGTGGCGACCCCTAAGAGAAACAGCCGAAAGAAGATCACCAACACTACGACTACCACCACAGGTACCACAACTACCACCACAGCTACCACGACTACAACCACAGCTACCACGACTACAACCAGATACCACAACTACCATCACTACTACTACCACGGCTGCCACAGCTCCCACCCCCATTAAAACCACTACAGCTACCACAATTACCGCCACTACCACTATAATCACCTCAACTACTACACCACGAAAATGGTTACCACTATAACCACCACTACTATTTCCACCACGGCTACCACCACCACCACTACTACTACCACCACAGCTACTACCACGGCTACCACCATATCAGCTACCACAACTACAACCATTACTTTTACTACCTCGGCGACTACCATCACCACGACTACCACCATTAATTAAAGTTAAGAGAAAACAAAAATCAAATTAAATAAACATCTCTACCGAAACTAGTACCAGTGCCATCTATACCACAACCATCACCACCACTACCACTTGTACAATCTCTACCACCACTACCACAACAACAACAACAACCACCACCACTACCACAACAACCACCACCACTACCTCAACAACCACCACCACTACCTCAACAACCACCACCACTACCTCAACAACCACCACTACCACAACAACCAGCAGAACATCTCGACCACAACTACCACCAGTACGATCTCCACCACTACGACCACCACTACCACAACTAACCCAAGGTAAGTTATTGATCCCTTGGTATAAGGCTAAATTTAACCCTTTGAAGATTATGACGCAGTTTAGCAGTTTTTCTGGCTGTCAAGAGACGATTTTATACAGCTTAGGAAGGATCTGTTGGAATTATTGAGGTAAAAGACTATCTCAACCCTCCTAACTTACGCAGAGTTGATGAATAGATAATCACACACATTAACTTAACCCTTTCAAGATCCAAGACGCATTTCTTTTGTTTTCTGGTAATTATTATTAGACGATTTTATTCAGATTAGGAAAGGTATATGGAAGTCAGAGGGTTGATTGAGATAGCCTTTACCCTTTCAATACTCACAGATCCTTCCTAAGCTGCATAACATCGTCTAATGATAGCCAAAATAATCTGCTAAAACGCGTCAGAGCTTCAAGGGGTTAAAAAATCAAGGTTTAGAGTGCGTGGATAGTCAGTACTTTAATACTAAGTTCTTCTTTTATATTACGTTTTTCGTTTGTTATAGATTATTCTGAGACAGAATGCATAATAGGGACATTATATGTACATATAATGTATATATATAATGTACATATAATGTATATATAATGTACATATAATGTAGGACATGTGTAAATACAAAATTTTACCAATTACCGGTACTTAGTTACAAATGGACTTTCAAATTTGCGACTGAAAATTTCGATTTTTGGCTCAGGGAAGGCGAATTTGGAGAAACTGACACAAGTCCAGCAAATTAAAATGTAGAGAAGGTAGGCTAAAATGATGTGGTAAATCGATTGGTGTAGGTTAGAAAGGTGTAGCGTTAATTTTGGGCATAGTAAATTCGGGCGTTTTGGGAAGTTATTGGGCCAGACAGCCAGACTAGCCCAGTGCGCGTGGATCACCAAGTCCTTTATTATTTGTATTATTCGGTTATTATTGAATATTATTTATTTTTTAAGGGTGTTTATGAAACGGACTATATTATTGAGTGCATATTTGTGTGAATATACCACTAATTTCAACCACATTTACTTATGATTCACGTTTAATAAATAAAGCAGCACTAATTTATTCGTAACTTTCTTTAAATACAAAAATTTAAAAATCTAAAGAAATTCAATTCTAGAAATAAATCGAACTACCTATTGTCAAAGTCTCAACCTTGTAACTCAAAAACTACAAAAGTTACTGGACTTTCAAATGTGTGACTGAAAATTTCGATTCTTGGCTCAGGGGAAGCGAATATAGAGAAACTGACACAAGTCCAGCAAAGAAAAAAGTATAAAGAAAGTCTAAAATAATGCGGTAAATCCATTGGTGTAGGTTAGAATGCTGTAGCGTTATTTTGGGCGTGGTAATTTCGGGCGTTTTAGGCGTTTTTGGGCGACTCAGGCAGCCAGCCAGCCCCACGACCAATGCGCGCGCTACCGTTTTCTATACAACCCAGTTCAGCAGAGACATTTATATGCAACTCGGTTCTTTGTACTGTCAACATATCCTGCAGTTTGTAAATACTTTCACACATTTATGACGCAGAGGTTGCCAGATTAGCAATACAAATTTGAGTTCTCTCACTCTTATAATTACCTCTCCAAAATTAGTTTTCTGCCAACAGCTAACTCAAAGACAACTACAGAGGTTGAAGTAACTAAACTAAAGGTTTCTAAATACCCCTGATGGTAACAAAGGCTTTAAAGTATCCCCAATAGGCTCAAAATCGCGTCATATGCGTGAAAGGGTTAGTCTTTATTTAATTAATTTTAAAGATCCGTACTTTTGTTAATGTTTCTCAGTCGCGTATTTTAGTGATTAATAGTCCTTATTACTAATATTTAGAACCGGTACTATTAAATATTTCGTAGTCGAATATTCTAATCGATTATTAATTATTTTTATTCTTCTCTTTTTCAGGATTTGAGTTGTTGCCTGCCAACTCTACGCAACTGCCAACACTGCTAGATAATGGACTCTGCCAACACATCCCAACCTCCTACTGCCAACACATCCCAACCTACCAACACTGGGAGATAATGGACTCTGCCAACACATCCCAACCTCCTACTGCCAACACATCCCAACCTACCAACTGCCAACACTGCGAGATAATGGACTCTGCCAACACATCCCAACCTCCTACTGCCAACACATCCCAACCTACCTACTGCCAACACTGCGAGATAATGGACTCTGCCAACACATCCCAACCTACCAACTGCCAACACTGCGAGATAATGGACTCTGCCAACACATCCCAACCTCCTACTGCCAACACATCCCAACCTACCAACTGCCAACACATCCCAACCTCCTACTGCCAACACATCCCAACCTCCTACTGCCAACACATCCCAACCTACCAACTGCCAACACATCCCATCCTACCAACTGCCAACACTGCGAGATAATGGACTCTGCCAACACATCCCAACCTACCAACTGCCTGGGGTGAGTTACTGCTTAATTTATTACAATATATATAGTTATATACTCTGTTCACGACAAGTAGGCCAATAATGAGTTTCTTTTTCACAAATTGAATGTTCAATAAGTACGAGAAATATGAAATATTATTATGTTTTTTACATCTAAACTCAATTAATGAAGTCAACAAATACATGTGGCACTCCGAGGACTCGAACCCAGGATACTCACATCGAAATTCCGCGGACTATGCATTACGCTATCAAGACACATATACAAATATAGGTAGCGCCAGCGAACTTGACAATAATGTTGACCCCTTAACCTCTGAAGCTCTGACGCGTTTTAGCAGTATATTTTGGTTATCATTAGACGATTTTATGCAGCTTAAGAAGGATCTGTGGGTATTAAAAGGGTAAAGACTCTCTCAATCAACCCTCTGACTTCCACATACCCTTCCTAATCTGAATAAAATCGTCTAATAATTGCCAGAACACAGAAAAGAAATGCGTTTTGGAGCTTGAAAGGGTTAACTGCTTATAACTCGAAATTAATGAAAGCAATCGGGCTGACGTTTCTATCATTTGGGAAGAGTCCACCAAGAAATAGGTGTGTGAATATTTACAGCCAGTTTGCTCTAGGCCCTTTTGAGTTACAGAGAGGTCAGAGATCAAGATTATTGTATAAGAATTCTGACTTGTTGAAAAAAGTGCGATTTGTGGACTTACGAATGTGGATAGAGAAAACCTGTGACAAGTTGTATAAAAAAACGTTTAATGAAAGGGTTAAATTATGCGGTAAATCGAATGGCATAAGTTAGAAAAGTGTAGGTTAATTTGGGCGTGGTGAATTAGGGCGATTTTAGCTGGACTTTGCACCAGGCAGCCAGAGTGCGTGGATCACCAAGTACTTCAATATCTACATTATTCAGTTGTTATTACAGTTTCTTACTGTTGTGAATTTTCATATAGAACGGAATATATAATTAAGTGCATAATTGTGTGAAGGAACAACTGCTTTCAACCACATTTACGTATAGTTCACGTTTCATTTGTAAAGCTGCACTAATTTATTCATATCTCTCGAACAAAATACAAATTGAAAAATCTGAGAAAGTGCATTTCTCTGAACAACTAGAACTACTCATTGTCAAAGTCTCAGCCTTGTAACTCGAAAATTGCAAAAGTTAATGGACTTTCAAATTTGTGACTGAAAATTTCGATTCTTGGCTCAGGGGAGGCGAATTTGGAGAATCTGACACAAGTCCAGCAAAGAAAAAAGTATAAAGAAAGTCTAAAATGATGCGGTAAATCCATTGGTGTAGGTTAGAATGCTGTAGCGTTATTTTGGGCGTGGTGATTTCGGGCGTTTTAGGCGTTTTTGGGTGACTCAGGCAGCCAGCCAGCCCCAGGACCAACGCGCGCACTACCGTTTTCTATACAACCCAGTTCAGTAGAGACGTTTAAATGCAACTCGGTTCTTTTGTACTGTTAACATATCCCGCAATATTATTGATAGACATAATCAGAAAGTTTATAACTATTCCTTTCATTATTGATGCTTGATAATTACCATCGTATTTCGTTGCTTACCTCGCATTACTGAAAAACATTCCATTTGTGAAAAATAGTAGTTTTATTTATGATTTATGTGAGCTCTCATCTTGGTAATCTATTGCCCAAATTAATTTATTGTTTCTTGTTTTCAGGATCTGCTTGTGAACTCTGCCAGCTCTACGAGACTGCCAACAACTATGGACTCTACCAACACACCACAAGCTACCAACACCATCCCCTAACTATGGACTCTGCCACCACAACCTACGAACTGTCTGGGGTGAGTTACTGCCCAACTCATTATACTCTGTGCATGACACATAGGCCAATAATCAGTTTTTATTTCCACAATTTGAAAGTTAAAAAGTTTACTAGAAATATGCATCATAATCGTCGCTGAATAATTAGTATCTTATTTCCATATGTTAATGTAACTGTTGAACATTCAAAGACAAAACTAATTACTGGCCTACTTGTCGTGAACATAGTATTGTTTAATTTATTATATATGATCTCAGCGCTTGTCAATCTATTGCCCAAATTAATGTTTTGTTTCTTGTTTTTCAGGATTGGGGTGGCTGCCCGTGGACTCTGCTGCCTGTGGACTCTGCTGCCTGTGGACTCTGCTGCCTGTGGACTCTGCTGCCTGTGGACTCTGCTGCCTGCGGACTCTGCCGGTTGCTGCCTTAGGACTCTACCGCCGCTGCTAGAGACTGCCCACGCCACTACGATTCAAGGGGAGTGATAGTTGTGTTTTGTTTGTAGTTAGTTGTAGTTAGATGTAGTTAGTAGTAGTTAGTTGTAGTCGTAGTATGTTGTCGTAGTATGTAGTCGTAGTATGTAGTCGTAGTGGTGGTGGTTAGGTTAGGAGGGGAGGGTAGGTTAGGAGTAGTCGTAGTTCGTAGTCGTAGTTCGTAGTCGTAGTATGTAGTCGTAGTATGTAGTCGTAGTAAGTAGTCGTAGTAAGTAGTCGTAGTAAGTAGTCGTAGTAAGTAGTCGTAGTAAGTAGTCATAGTATGTAGTCGTAGTAAGTAGTCGTAGTAAGTAGTCGTAGTATGTAGTCGTAGTATGTAGTCGTAGTAAGTAGTTGTAGTAAGTAGTCGTAGTATGTAGTCGTAGTAAGTAGTCGTAGTATGTAGTCGTAGTATGTAGTCGTAGTAAGTAGTCGTAGTAAGTAGTCGTAGTAAGTAGTCGTAGTATGTAGTCGTAGTATGTAGTCGTAGTTAGTAGTCGTAGTATGTAGTCGTAGTTAGTAGTCGTAGTTAGTAGTCGTAGTTGCATGGTATGAATGGTGTGTGTTAGGTTAGGCTAATCTATTTTTCCCTTTCAGATGAGATAGGTTTTATTACCTTTACTCTAATCTTTGCTATTTTTCTTATTACTTCACAGTTTTGTTGCTTTGATGATGTCCCCTCTCCCCCCCTTCTTCCCCGAGTTGGTTCCCTCCTTCAGCTTCAATATTTTGCTTTGCTTTAATTTCAATAATGATTGTATTTGCCTTAAATGTAACTTATGATATATTCTATCACTTGAATTCATAACTCTGTATTTGCTATTAACTTCACTTGATATAATATTGTTATATATCGTCTTTGTCACGCGAACTTTGCTTAATAAAAAAAAAAATAACTTCTATCTTTTATTGATCACTATATTATAAGCTATGACTTTTATAACTGATAAAAACTTAGAAAAATAGTTCTCAATTATAAATAAAGTTCCAATATATGGACTTAGAAAAAATAAATGAAAAGAGAACTTATAAAATAAAACAATTAACTTAGAAAAACTAGTTCTCAATTATAAATAAAATTCCAATATATGGACTTAGAAACAAAAATAAATAAAATATGAAACTATACATATAAGAGAACTGAGAAAATATACTGAATATGAAGAGAACTTAGAAAAAAATAGTTCTCAATTATAAATTAAGTTCCAATATATGGACTTAGAAAATATACTGAATATGAAAAGAACTTAGAAAAACTATACTTGAATAACTTAAAGTAATAATTATATATAACTTAAAAATATAATGAACTTGTAATAACAGAAAACAAATATAATGGATATTAAAAAGAATATATCGACTTAGTATTTTATTGATCAGTCAGACATACATTTGTATAATATCTTACAAAACACTGTACATACAGTATATAAACTTTAAATAACAGGACAAACAAAAATATAATGGATATTAAAAAGAATATATAGACTTAGTATTTTATTGATCAGAGTCGGACATACATTTTTATATTATCTTACAAATATATACTTTTAATACTTCGTTATTTTTGTATTATCCTTACTAGTTTTATATATCTTATAACAAATGAACAAAGTTTTGCTTTTATATTACGTACCTAAAGTACTTTATACCGAACTTGGCTTTGTGACCATAGTATAACTTTTGGTTCACTACATTATTTGCCCAATATTTATATGTACAGTAATTTTCTTTAAGTACATCTTTATAATTATTAATTTTCCAATAACCATTGGGCTTTCGGGAATTTTTCATATAGATTTATTTTGGATTTTAAGCTTACAATATAGTTTCATTGGCAATGCAGTTGGCATTTTTTATAATTCTTAATCATTGATTTCAGTTTAACTTTTGTTTAATAGCCAAGCTGTTAATACTTTTATATATTTTTCAATGTTCTTAAGTGTGCCGTCTATATATAATTCTTCTCAGGTTCAATCTAGTTCATCAGCCAACATAACATATCTACACCTGGACTATCTCCCTCTCCCACCAGGCAGTACTGAGGTAAGCCGGTGTTATAATAATAATGTTAACTATCTACTAGTTTATAGCCTAATTCTAGCCTATTCTGTTTATGAAGTAGTGTTCAATAATTTTGACACTAGCTTATGTATAGTGGGCAGCTTTTGGGGGGAGGTTGGGGCTCCGAATTATTGCAAGTTTTTCTTTCTGTGGTGTGTGGTGTGAAGTAGTAGTGTTAAGTGGAGTAGGGATGTGGTGTGTGGTGTGAAGTAGTAGTGTTAAGTGGAGTAGGGATGTTGGTGGTGTGAAGTAGTAGTTAAGTGGAGTAGGGATGTTGGTGTGTGGTGTGAAGTAGTAGTGTTAAGTGGAGTAGGGATGTTGGTGTGGTGTGAAGTAGTAGTGTTAAGTGGAGTAGGGATGTTGGTGTGGTGTGAAGTAGTAGTGTTAAGTGGAGTAGGGATGTTGGTGTGTGGTGTGAAGTAGTAGTGTTAAGTGGAGTAGGGATGTTGGTGTGTGGTGTGAAGTAGTAGTGTTAAGTGGAGTAGGGATGTTGGTGTGGTGTGAAGTAGTAGTGTTAAGTGGAGTAGGGATGTTGTGGTGTGAAGTAGTAGTGTTAAGTGGAGTAGGGATGTTGGTGTGTGAAGTAGTGTTAAGTGGAGTAGGGATGTTGGTGTGGTGTGAAGTAGTAGTGTTAAGTGGAGTAGGGATGTTGGTGTGAAGTAGTCGTGTTAAGTGGAGTAGAGCAGTGTGGTGTGAAGTAGTACTGTTAAGTGGAGTAGGGATGTAGGGTGTGGTGTGAAGTAGTAGTGTTAAGTGGAGTAGGGATGTTGGTGTGTGGTGTGAAGTAGTAGTGTTAAGTGGAGTAGGGATGTTGGTGTGTGGTGTGAAGTAGTAGTGTTAAGTGGAGTAGGGATGTTGGTGTGGTGTGAAGTAGTAGTGTTAAGTGGAGTAGGGATGTTGGTGTGGTGTGAAGTAGTAGTGTTAAGTGGAGTAGGGATGTTGGTGTGGTGTGAAGTAGTAGTGTTAAGTGGAGTAGGGATGTTGGCAAAATGAGAAAGTCGGTTGGCATTGTGATTAGTGTGTATTGGAAGTGGTAGAGATATATTCATTATTTGAGTAAGTATGTTTAGGTGTTAAAAGTGTACGGTCAAATTAGGGTAAGGTAGTTATATGCCAATTAAATGTGTGTACGACTGTTGGCAAAGTAGAGTGTAGATTGTTGGCAGAGATAAGAGTTGACAATCATTGAATCTAAATGTTGGCAGTGTGATTAAGTGTGTTTTCAGTGGTCTTGGTAATTACGTGGTGTTGGCCAAGTGGTGTATAGGTGTTGGTTAATTTAATCATTGAAGGTATAATGCAACTGGAGCTATGTACAATAAATAAGCATATGTGTTGGCAGTGAAATGTGTTGAATTGGGTTATTTGAAGTGTTGGTAGTGATATTTGATGTGTTGGCAGTGAAATTAAGTCTGTTGGTAGTGTACTTGGTGTGTTGACAGTGGCATTTGGTGTTTTGGCAGTGATTTGGTGTGTTCTAATATTTGTTGTGTTGGTAGTGTTCAGTGTTCTCAATATGACATGTGGTTGTCTATCAAAGTATTGCCTATCCCAAAGTTAATTGATATCCTAAAGTTATGTGACTGGAGCTATGTGCAAATTAGGATTCAATCTCTCGTATCCCCATGCATTTGTTTTTACTGGCCGTATCCCATAGAACTGTTCATGTTATTTTAGGTAATGTATATATTTAAGTATTATTAGGATGTTTTATGTAATTGTAAACTATTGTATATATGTAATTACTGGGGTCACTAAGCTATATATTCCTGAACTATATATCTACTGATCTATTCTTCCCATGTAACAGGTGTATATCTACCAATGTAACTATCATAATCTATCCCATGTAACTATTGCTATTTGCCTGCTTATCCCAAACCCATGTAGCTCTTCCTACCTACCTCTCCAAGAATCTAGATATATTAGGTATTGAAAGTCATCCCTCCTCACCCTCACCCAGACATTTTATTTTGTAGTTGGTTTCGTGAACTTACCGTTTCTATTATCTGGCAATGTATTCCAATATTTCAAATTTGTATTTATAATAATTTGTAAAGTTTTCTTTCAATTTATCGAGGGTATTGGCGTGTTGTAATGGTTTGTTCTATTCATTCAAAAATGAAGATTAATTAATTTAAGTTAGATTTCAAGCCTTTAATATTAGTTTAATTGGCTTTGCTATTATTGATTTCAGTTTAATTTCAGTAATCGTTATCCAAAAATATTTCTGCGATATTGGATTACAATAATAATTAGTTAATTTTTTGCATTCAAAGTTAATATGAATAACCATCAACAATATATATGATTTATCTACAATATTGGATTACATCAACAGGTTGGAATCAATAGTCAAGACTCAAATATTTTCTTTATTTTTATTAAGGTAGCGTTGTCCATTGGTCCAGGGTCCTCAGTCTGGTCGCAGCAACACATCACATCTGTAAAAAGATTAAAATATTGAGGCACCAGAAATACAGGAGTTTCAAGGAGGGGGTCGGGGGTCCTGAGGGGGGTAAAAAGGGGGGGGTCCTAAGGGGGGGTCGAGGGGGGGTTCCTAAGGGGGGGGCTCCTGAGGGGGGAGGGGGGTCCTAAGGGGGTAGAGGGGGGAGGGGTCCTGAGGGGGGGGGTAGAGGGGGGGGGCCTGAGGGGGTAGAGGGGGGTCCTGAGGGGGG